>OZ014477.1:39361595-39732310 GCA_963965965.1 Trididemnum nubilum | reverse complement strand
ATGCAGTTTATTGTAACAAACTAAAAACAACTGAGGTGTACAACTTGCAAAAAACATACGAACAACCCCCGCTTACACCTGAAAATAATTGCTTTTAAAAAAAATTAGTGCTTCCTATCATTCATTCATGTTGACACCACGTGTTGTCATACAGCTTGCTATCTTCAAACAAAAAAATGCTCTGCATTGTGTTATGTCAATACAAAATTTCGTTAATTGATTGCTCTACAATTATTATTATCGTTAGTAGAAAATAGGGATGTAAGCATGAAGCAGGAATAATGGAATAGTGATCGACCATTTCTCACGTGCGCTTAATTGTCTCAATTAAATGATGCGAATCTGAAAGCGGCTAACGTTAAAAACTGTCGCAACGAAATATCATGGGTTTATTAACGAAATATCCTGCGAACAAAATTTGGTTCGCGCCGAAAACTGCGTAGAATGCTTCCATAGCGAATTTTTAGGCCCATGCACTGTGCGTAAAATTGTGAATGTGCGGACGTATTAGTTTGTTTGAAACAACTGGCTGCTTGCACGCTGGTAAGGCAATACGCCGAACGCACCGAATTTCGATTTCAAATAAAACTAAAAACGAGCTTTTGCGCTTACAATGTTACGCACAGTATAGATCAGGATTAAGCCGCTGGCGTCTGCACGATTTTTTGCTCGTAACTAATCAGCGCGCTTAATTTAGATTTTGACACAATTTAGATTGCATCGCCGGATTCGCTGCTCTGATAGACAGGAACACTGTTATGAACAATTTGCGGAAATAGAAATTTATCGAAAAAGATTTTCTAAACATGAATTGGCGTACTATTTACTTTAATAAACATTTTCAAACTAGCTGATCACTCGTTCCCTCAAACCCAGCTGCAAATAAAATTAAAGGATCAAGCTGACATAGTAGTTACGCTTTTGGTAAACTACAAAAACTTTTGACCAATATTATATTGATTCCGCCGTTTTCAGGCAAACAGGCTCTCTGGGCTGTTGATCTAAACGTAGGCCTGCATAAGGCGGTTTAGACCAATTACGTCTGATATCTTTTTCAACGTAAACGCAAAAAAAAACAAGCAAAATGCATGATATCAAGTGACTGACCTAATACAGTATTATAAAAAATCAATTTCGACGTTAAAGATATAATGATGGAGAGTCATTCTCTTGGAAGAGATTAGCTTTCCTTCAGCAATTAGTTGTTTTTTTTCGAATGTTTTCAATTAAAATATTATCAAAATTTATTAGGGTCGAAATCCGATTTGACTACGATGACATTCAATTCGTGGACTGATACACGTCAGATCTCGGCCGCCCCAAATTCTTACTCAGTATCTGATTCTACTTGTTCCAGTTTGAAAAGTGACGAGAATGAAACAAAATGGATTACGTTTTTTGAAGCAAAATCGCGCTACTTTTTGCTTCGTTGGCGTTCTCCCGCAAAAGCAATGCGTTATGCTGACGAGGCGCTATCATTCAACGACACCACGATACGGGCTACGCAATAAGGATCGAACATTTTCATTAAATATCAACCCTTGACTGTACATTGTATGAGCATTTCCACTCACCGGGTTAAGTTTCTACCCTGTGTCAGTTGCAAAAAGGCAACGTGGCAAAATTCTTGTTTTACTAGAATCAAGTTTTTAGGCGGGATTGTTATATTAATGTGACGTAATAGATAACTTTTTCAATCGTATTTACTAAAATTGATTTGTCGATTGCAACTCATTTCCATTTCTGCGTTAATAATGATTCACTTTGCCTTTGTGCTGCAAACGTTCTTTCAACCCAAATATCTCGGAAATATTACAAGTTAGCGGGCTGAAATTTTTATGCAAGATAAGAGAAGCTAATCACTTTAGAAATTTTCAAAAAATGCAAAAGTTATGGCGTTACTATTTAGAATTCAGGGTAGAATTACATATGAGTTGAGCGTTTTTTGAATTAGCTTTTTGATATTTTATCTTTCTTCAAATAATTTTTGTGAAATTGTGCAATATCGAAAGGGGGGGACTGGTCCCCCCTAATCCCCCCAGCCGGTGGGTGGTTGAGTGATTTCAAATCTTTTATTATACTCACTGTATTACGCCGAAGCGTGTAACGAGTTTGCGGGGGCCCATCTCCGTGTCATTGCGCCCACGCAACACAGCTTCTTTTGAAGAAATGTCGCAGCGGTGGCGAAACGTTGGGCAACACTGCTGTGTCCAATTTGACCGACCCGAGATTTGAACCTCAGACCTCCCGCTCCAGAGACGAAAGGGTTACCGCTCGACCAACTGGCCGGTGCTTTAGTGATTTGATTACGTGAATATTGCAACTATAGTTTGGAAACGCACTAATTGACATTGACTATATCAATACCGTACGAATTAGTTGCATTATACTGATTAAATTACAGGTTAAATTACAACATCATGATCAAATTACAGTTGCCTTTTAGGCCAATAATAATCGTAAAGGTTAAAGTGCTTGTTGAATGACGACATACAGTGTTTTGTTTTACTAAGAATTATACTAAATTTATGGCTGCGGTCGACTGTTATTCTGTAATTACCGTTTATAAATTTTAAACTTTTAACCCTTTTTTAGAGGAGGAGGCTTTTTTACCACCTCTCGGTTTTTTGTGATAAATCCCTCGAGAAAAAAAGATTTTTCTTTTCAAATAACTAAACTTTGAGTTAAACCTATTTACAAAAAAACTCCCGAAAATTTCAAGTTTTTAAGGTAACGGAAAGTTTCCGAATTTGGAGGTTTCCCGAAATCAAATCTAAAATAAAAATAATCTTTTACTATAATCGCTGTATTACGCCCAAGCGTGAAACGAGTTGGAGGGGCCCATCTCCGCGTCATTGCAACCGGGCAACACAGCTCCTTGCCAAGAAATGTCGCAGCGGTGGCGAGCCGTTGGCAATACAGTGTCTGATTTGACCGGCCCGAGATTTGAACCTCTGACCTCCGGCTCAAAAAACGAACGCGTTACCGCTTGACCAACTGACCGGTTAGGTTTCCCGAAGTCACTTTTCAAAATCTGAGCAGTTTTTCGCCAATATTTAACAAAAATGAGGTCACAAGACGTTTTTGTGACTTAAACAACTTGACTTAGACGTTTTATGATTCAGTATTATGTCTTCATTACCACCCCTAAAATTGCAATAATGAATTAGAAGTATAGCATTATACTATTTCACATAAACACAACAACTTAAAAAACAACATCGAAACGAAAACTGCAATACAAAGAACTGCATTTGATTAACCTAATTAAAAGTAGGGCTTTGGCACGATCTTCGTAATTTTTTAGAAAATTTTGCGTGAATCAAAATCTTACATGAACTAACCTGATCTGTTGACACATCAGTGTGAATGCGTGCTGTGTATCCTTCCTATCTGCCGTCGCATCTCAGAACTTTCGTAGTTTGTCTGCAATTAGTTTATCAAAAATATAAGTGCATCCATCGTACACAAACTTTGGTTTATTCCGCTTCGATAACACTTTCACTTCAGCCATACTCCACCTCTTGCAATTGTTGCTCTCGTCAACCCCCTTTTTAAACTCGCGAAAACGGGCGATCGAAGATGTACTTATAGTCACAAGCTATAGTTTGTTGTTTTTTAGTGGTGTAATTTTTTTGAGGCAAGTAAAATGACTTTTTTAGTAGAACAATGGAGGTGATTAAAACTTTTGCAAAAGTTGATTTTAATGCTGTGAGAAATTTTTCCATTTCGATTCAAACAAATGATTTGTAGGTAAAAAATTGCAAACTTTCCCAATGGCACCGACACTGTTACTTTGGTGCATGCTACCATTGTCACCGATTCTCGCCATAGCACTGACTCTTGATAATCATTATTGGGTATTAACGTGCGGCACGTGTCGCAGCGGAGGCAAAAATTCGCAGTTTGAAGTTTTGCTTGAATCAAAAAACGTATATATAAAAATAACTAACCTGATTAGTTACCACCTGGGTATGTACAGTTGCACACTTTGCATCTTTCCCATCTGCTGTCGCAACGCCAAAACTTTCTTCTTTTGTACGAAAGCCTCGAAAACGTTTCTAAAGCAGATTTGCAAAATTTTCTCAAACATAAAGATTGCTTTTTCTTATACGAGAATCAAGTCTAAAACTTCACAAAATCGGAGAACGTAGTTTCATTTACAAATAATGCATTTCCGCCGGACACAATTAACCTTTTTAGTACTTGCAACCCCCAACAATAAACCTTTTTTTTTGTCAAATTTTAGAACTTATAATTGTGTTATCACCAGCACTTGCACTATTACGACCAAAAAGTTGATTTTTCGCAACTTCAAAAAAGCTTCTGTATGACATAATTTTGTAACTGCGTATTAAATACTTTTATACTTGACGTACGCAACGCAGCAAAAATAAAAAACAAACAATCATTTAATTCCGAAGCGAGTTATGATTTCTATATTTTGCATAGATTGATTTTCTATGCTTGCCTTCTACAGCGAAAAAATAAAACAGTGTGAATAAAAAAAAAAAAAACAACACAAAAAAACAACTATTTTAATTCCAAAGAGAGTTTAGATTTCGATATTTTGTATTAATTCATTATCTATACTTCCCCAGCGCAATGCAAAAGAAAACTGCGTGAATCGCAACAACAATCAACAATTAATTTAATACCGAGGCAAGTTATGATTTCCATATTTGGTGTTAACTGATTTTCAGTTTCTGCCGAAAGCAACGCAAAAAAACTAAAACAAAAAAAACATTGGGAATCATAAAAAGCAATTATTTAAAATTCGAGGCAAGCTATGATTTCCATATTCTGCATTAATTAATATTTTCTATACTTTCCGTACGCAACGCAAAAATAAAACAGCGTGAATCACAAAAACAATCAACAATTACTTCAAATACCGATGCAAGTTATAATTTCCATAGTTCGTATTAATTATTTTTTACAAAATGGCTTACTTATTTTACTTTTTCTAGAGTTTGATTATTTGCCTTTAATTAACTTTTGTTCTCTGAGGGATTACCGCTATAATAACCTATTGTTGTTAGCGCAATAAGCGGATAGTACCTTCGGCGATAAGTTGGTCCGTAGGTGAGTTAGTTCAGCAGTCAGTTGAGTTGGTTCGAAATCCTAAGCTATATAATTCGCACATCACACCAAAACAAAAAAATTAAAACCCTGCAAAGTCTGACTCTGTTTCATGCTTAGCTGCATCTTTTAAGGGTTAACTCATTCGATTCAATTCAATATCTTAATGCCTGAAGATCTGCTTGAGGTGAAACAAACTGTAAGGCTTTCAAGATTTTTATCTAATAATGATGCAGCTCTAACTGTAATTACTGCTACGAAAAATTTTGAAACAGTTACACATCCAGAGTTATTAACGCTTTTTGCCAAAGCTAAAATTAGTGTAAAAACTGTCCCATACCAATCTCCCTTTATCAAAATCTACAAACCGCGGATATCTTTGCAGTACTGCTGGTGCACTAGGTCGATTGCAATCAATAAATTGTACTCGAAACGTAAACGTTTTCTGCATCCCCGCTATACACAAATTCGATCTGTAAATGTACATAGCAATAGATTTCTATTACAAACATTTTGCGATAACCACTGAAGAAGCTATACCTTGTATTTTAGGCAATATATATCAACGAGAAGTGAAGGTAAAACCAACGGCAGGATCTAAGTTAGTGCAATCGTATCAAATTAGATTGCCGTTGACACAATCCTTCCTGGTCCAGTCGTTCCAGAGATATTTGACTTCAAGCACCATGCAGAGGTCTGTCATTGGCAACTTCGACGTATTACTGCAGTACCTTAACCCAGAGACCTATATTAATCACTGTGGCTTAGCCTAATTGTGGCGTTGCCTAAAAATAAACTAAGATGGCGTCGCAGATGTTATTAACGACGTGGTTGCCAGTAAAATTTGATTGTTATGATTGGAGCCCTTAAGTCGTGTTTAAAGGAAATTATCTCTGGAACAGCTGGGTCAAGAAGGGTTCTTTTGTTGCAAAATATCCTTGAGCCAATGTCAAGTTTAAAAAAATGATTTTTAATGATATTTTTCTTCGTAACTGCATTGTAGTAACAGCAATTAGTACAACTAAACAATACAAACTAACCTTGTTTCTGATGTGATCGGGTTAATATAGCGGTAATCTTTAACAGAGATGTTACAGCACAAAGCTCGAAGAACTTAAATGTTTATTAATTTCTCCTTTTGTACGCCCGTTCCTTTTATGGACAATTTTCTCTTCGTCTTCAGTCTGGTTTCTATGTATGCACTTCTTTAGATTCATTAAAAAAGTGTACCTGGCAAAATTACAAATTTAAGTTTTCACTTTAAAATATGCCATCATTAAATATAAAATTCATAATTAAGGCCCGCAAAAGTCAATAAAGTTAAAAATTTTTAAGGGCTTTATTGTACAATCAAACGTATACCAACATTGGTTTCGGATGCTCTGGAGCCAGTTTAGGTAGATTTTATAGGTCAAAATAAAGTCAAAATTTTGGCCTAGATCAATTTGCCAAAATTGTATGTGATCAAAAATTCTTTTTCAAAAACAAACAAAAGATTTTTTCTTTATTTTTCCGGATATTTGAGAACCAATGAAACGCTATTATGAGCAATTTTATACATGCTTGAATAAACTTTTGCAGCTCAAGCTTCTGCAAGTAGTTGCGATATGCCACAATACAATTGCATGAGTTCACTCCTTTATAAAAATGATTTTGTAATAACGCGAAACTCTTTTTTAATTAAAAACAAATTAAGAATGCCAGCCTCGGTATGAATAAAATAATTAAGAACACTTAATGTCCAAATTCAAAAATCAAAAATTCAATTTTTATTATACAGTACCGCATATCACAACGAATAATCCACATTTATGAAATCTTAACTCTGTACAGTTTTGCTTTCACAGCTTTAGCAATCGACATAACTTTTACACAACGCAACTTTTCATCAAGCAAGATTGAAATTGTGTCAATGAATTTTCCTATTAAAATTTAACAACAAATGAGGCCGAAAAATCGTAAAATTCAAGAACAGCAAATATCAATCCAAAATTTACTGGTTATTAAAAAAAGTGTAATTGACATGGAAATGTGTGCAGATCACTAGGTTTTTGTCCAGCAGCTATTAGTTAGTTTAATCACAAGACTAACTGATTGATATTTCTTTCTAAATGCTGTTAATGAAAAGTGAAGATGGTTACCTGCTTCAAACTTGCGTGAATTGCAAAAACGAAAACTTTTTTTTAATCAAAATTTGGAGTTCAATACGGCCAAAACGATTTAAGTCAAAATAAAGTCAAAACTTAGCTAAAATAAAGTGAAAACTAATTTTTTAAGGTCAAAATAAAAATGGCCTAATTAATAACAAAGTGTAAGTACTAACTAGGAATGCATCACAACTGGAATTTTAGAATTGTAACCCTGGCCTGCTAACGTCAAAAACATTACAATTAACTTTGATTTTGAGTACCTTTGCAGCTTCAAAAGCTATAAGAAATTTTCCTTACCTTTCTTTCGCAGTATTAAGATATTCTCAGTGACGTATATACGGGTGAAGGAAAAAAAATAATAATGTAGTATTTAGGTTCAGCGAACATGCATTGTCATAGCTTTTTGAGTGTGACTACTGAAACCTGAAATTGTGCATGTTTCAACGTATATCGTTTTGTTGTTGTTTCCTTTTTCTGGTTTGGTAGTGTGCTTTTTTGTCTTAAACGTTGCTCTGGTGAGGCAGAAATAAAAACTCACAACCACTATCATTACACAGTAATATGAAAAGCTTAAATAGCGTTGTAGCCTCGACAAAGTTACCAGAACAAATTACAGCCGTCCTAAACGTTGTGTATACACCGTACAAGAAAGCGTAGTTTAATTTAATACTTCATAACGTATTTCGTGAGGCACTGTGTCATTTTTCTTTATCTAAAGGCTGATTTTTTAATTTTTTTCCAGCAAATGGTAGAAATTATCAGTGTATGCAAGGTAAGAAGTGAAGGTCAGCAGTAGTTACAGAAACTTCATTTTATATGTTATTGTTGAACGTTAGTCTTACAATATCAATATTTTAGGCTTATGCAACATGTCATCTACAAAGTTCATCCAAAAATCGCAAAATGCAACAACAACTTACATGTCATTTACAAAACTGTGATGGTCCTCAAACAGAGGGAAATCGTAGCGTTGTTGCTTTGGTCATTTGGTCAAGTGGAAGGGTAGCTGAAACAAAAAATAACAGTATACTGATTCTTATTTCAGGAGCTGCCATGATGGTGTTCTACTCTTGCACATCCTCGAAATAGCGATTTCGTATTCTTCCTTTAAATAGGTCAGTTTTAGATCTAACAGCATGCAAGAAAGCTGACCAATTTCTGCCGAAATGCTGTGCATCACGTTGCTGCTCGAGGCAACTATAAAAAAGAAAACACTCAGAGCTCAATGTTTGAACATTGTTTCACTCACTACTTTTCTCCTCGTTTCAGCGAAACTTTAATTAAAATATCGATGCATGCTTTTACAAAAGCTTTTCTGTTCTTCCGGAAAAGGAAGCTGTCTTTATTAATTCATCTGTACCTTCAGGGGTCTCCATTATTTGCGGTTGAAGCTCTTCGAACTGAAAATCATCAGTGTCGTCAATATCCACTCACATAATCAGAGGCAAACCTCATTATGTCAATCGTTCACTTTTTTTGTTGTTGTTGTGGCCAGCATCGACATTGCTGAAATTCGAGCAATAGGCCTGCTGCATTTTAACCTTGATACACATCTCATACTTCCAAAGTTCCACTTCATAAAATGATTTTAAAACTATTTTTAACCTTTTCAAACCTTTAATTTTCTTTTGGGCAGAAATTCACATTTACAGCAAAATTATACTTGTATGAAACTGGGGTTCAAAATGCTTTCACAACCAAACTATCTCTTTAATAAGTAATTCTACTACGTAGTACAAGATTACGCAACTACACATTGCTAAATATGATACCAGTTATGCAAAATCATACTTGGCCTGTGGCTAATATCATGGTTTCAGAAAGTGCTCAATTACAACCAGTTGTCACAGCAGATTACATTAAAATTCTATAAAACCAGACACGGCATTATGAATTGAATAACATATATGGTATGATATTATAGTAATTTGCATTAACTTATACATAGATAAATGTTAGGCAAGTGGTAATGAATCCTTGTGTAAACAAACACTTTTAAGCTACATGTTTTATATTTTCGGTCTCTGATCTAAATTTTTGTTAAATAACCGAAATTAGTGAATACAATCAGAATGACCAAAAAACTCAGCTAGAATATGAATTCATAAGCTAAAGTTGTTTGCAATGACAAAAAATGACCGAAACAAATTCCAACATGACCAAAAAATTACGTCTAAATTCGAGCACTTGACCAAACTTTTTAAGCAAAAAAAAAATGAACCAGGCTTACAAACAACTTTTTGCCAAGACAAGTTTCAACACAAGTACAACCCAATTACCGGCAACACATAGCACTTGTATCCATAAGTAAACTATTTCATTACCTGTAGTGTATTTGTGTTTTGTACACTTACATTGCTAGTTGGGAAGGGTAGCAGTGGGACAACCGATGCTTCTGATCGACTTGGTAAAACTTCTACAACATTCAAGGCACACGTAAACCTTTCAATAGCTTTTCGTCGGCCAATTGTTTGAACACCTACAACTTTCAAGTCTTTATCATTAAGCTCCAAGAAAGTACCGTATGTTCATTTACGTCTTGATCTGCAAAACATTTATATAGTTTGCAAATGAAATGTTTCCCTAACGATTCATTCACACTTTTGCATCAAAGTAAATTCTATGGGATTAAAAAAAGTATTATTTCCTATCCCAACAATGTAAAACTGTCATGGAAAAATGGTATTACTGTACCTAGTCGCAGATATCAGTAGCGTAGCCAGAGGCAGAGAAGAGTGCTATATAACCTCCCTATTGGCCTGTGGACCAAAATGAACAATCAAAAATATATCACGTTTTTCGCAATTCTGATGCAACTTTTTCAAGTGATAAGGACTCTTAAATGGTTTAATTAAAGCCACTTTTAAAACATCTCTTTAGAGAGGAGCTAATCTTGGTCAAAACTTGACTGATTCTAAAATTAAAGACCCCTAATTCATTCTGGATATTTCGCTACGATATGGAACCGTAAAACAAAATGGTTTTGCTTTTAGTTCTGTTCTAAGCTATTGTTTCGGTCTACTCCAGTCTAGAACTGATAGTAAGTTGTACACTATCTTCCCAGTTCCCAAAATGCTGGATGAACATGTGTCAGAGCCAGCCAACGATATAAGAAGTTCATAAAAAATTATAAATCATTAAAATCATTCAAAAGCCTTACTGCAGATCTGGAACGTAAGCATCTCAATCAACCACTGTTTTAAGCAGTATTTGATTGAGATGCTTAGCCTAGACAGTTGGTGCTTATAGTATTTTGTGCCAGCCGTGCTTCTGATCCCTACCTAGTGTTGCGGCGCCTGGCCTTGGTTGACAAGTGCCACGGTCAGTCCCAGTAGGCTGGTCTGGGCTCACGCCCGTCACAGAGCTTCCAATGCGGGGACAAGAAGACGTGGCTGGTGTATTGAAGTGTTTTACTGTTTTTTTATTTAATTTCCATCCCGTCTGACGAAGCCATTAAGGGGGAAACATTCTGCAGTAGTTTTTTAATATTTTAATGACTTTTAATTTTTGCTAAACTTTTTGTATCGTAGAACTAATAGTAGGTTTAAATTGCAAATGGTCTGGTCAAGCAAACAAGGGTAATCGCTTTTTATTATTGGCATTGTGCTTTGCACAAACTCTAGGTTACGTACTTGATTGTGAAGAACACGTTAGTGGACTCTCCACAAATCCATGGAAAAGAGCAGTTGTCGCCTCCCTCCATTGTTGCGCCTTCTGCCTAAAACACAACACAAGCACTGTAGTAAATTCCAGACCGTTAAATACAACACATACATACTTTTGTGCAATTTTTGAGTGGCAAATAATAAAGACAAAATTGTGGCTGTTAAATAATAACAAAATTACTGCAAATAACAACGACAAAATGACTTTAACAAGACTTAAAATCGAACAGGCTACTGATGCATCGCGAAACGTTCATTGCATTACATCTAGCACGCAATCGGCCAGGATTTAAGGTGAGGGTTTGAACTAAACGCAAAAACTTTTTTTTTCAAAAAATGTTTTATTTAGCCGGAAAAAATGGCGCAATCAAGCGTACCACAGACGGAGATCTAGGAGCAAAGATAAAATCGAAATTTATTTGCAAGAATTACAAAACTAATGGTAATAAACGCTTGTATTTTTGGAATTGAATTTTAAAGGTAACTTAGATAAAGAGAAGCTGAAGCATCCTTAGTCCCCTTGGTTACGCCACTGCATTGCATGCAAGTCTTCAACTCTATACATAGCACGACTGCGATACTGCTAACAGACCTATTTTGAAAATCCAATTTTTAGAAGAGATTTTTAATCAGCCAGCTTATGCTACCTTTCAACTTATCCACATTGTAGTCTTCGATCCAATCGACCAATAAGTGCAAACCCCAGGGCAAATTATTTCGAGGCATTGCAGTGCCTCGTCCATCCATAGCGGTGACACAAATGCCAACGCTATCACCGTACGGTAATGCAGCGCGAACTCCAGGTCGTTGTTGTACTTCTGCATTGCACCGGGCGCAGTACTTATATGACGCTTCATGTTCCGCGTTAAGTGGAAAAAGCAACCAAATAATTGAGCGTAGAGGAAAGTGCGATTTGCTGCTTGCAACGCGACGATCTCATAATCCATCGGTATGGCTGCAAACTGAAAAAACAAGCAAACCAAATTACTTACAGAGAATTCGTTCCTTAACTTTTACACTCTCACATCAAACTCGGCGCCCCATAAAAAGAAGTTCAAAATATACAAAAATCGGATCATTGTGTACTGTAGGTAGGGCATAACCAACAAAGGTTAAAGAGACTAAAGTCCCTCCTTAACCAAGTTATTTAGAAAATTTGACCCAAATTTGCATACTTTACAAAGTGCTTTGGACTTGATCAGTATTTAAGAAAGAGCCGAGAGGAGAGGCTAAAGGAGCTGGTATTTCAACCTTGTCAAAGAGCTTCCAAATTTTAGCAGTTACTTGTTTCATATGGCTCTACAAACGTGCAAAATTTCTTCTACATGGTGTTAAAATGAAGAGTTTTTCCAAAAAATCACTCGTTGCGCGCTTGTGTGTTAGTAGTTGGGTTAAAAGCTATTGTAGGTAGTACTGGTTACAAGCGTCGAATTTTTGTTGAAGAAAGCTAATTCTGTGGAAAGAAAAATTGTTCATGCAAAATATTTTTTTGAAAGCGCTTTTGCATGTTTACGAGAGTGGCGAATGCGTTCTTTGTGTGCAGTAATTGTGAAAAACTTAGACAAAGCTCCGTGACCGTCACTTTGCTTTTGATTAATCGGGTAAACTGGTTTAATAGCGTGAATTCACTATTCTATTGGCAATAAAAATTAGTTTTATAAACTATTCTTTGCTCTTTTCAGAACGGCAAACGCAGTCCAAGTTTTATCATTTTTAACTTTTTTTTTCAATATGTTGTAAATTGTTCGTGCAATTCACTGATTTCAAATTGCTTTGCATGCTTTTTTAGTAAGCTTTTGCATAATAAAAAGAGCATAAATTTTCGTGCTACAATCAATATTAGTATTGATCCAATCAATAACTTAGCATGAACATTGCACATTTCAAGACTTTGCAGTTTAAATGTGTAATTATGGTTCACAACGCATATTTTTATGAAAGCACATCATCAACTCGGTATACACTTGTCGCTTTCACTACACTCGTCTTTAAGTTGTACTAATCCACTCGATTTCATTTTAGCGAAAATGTATGATTCCGCAAACACAGCAAACTTGAAATGTTTTATCATTTACAAACTAAATAATTATTTCTGAAAAAATTTAGTTTTCAACACGTTTGCACAGCACGATAAATCATTCAACAAAAACGAGGGGACAAAAGACATTTCATCCCCTTGAGTGTCAGATCCCAGTCCGGTATACACAAAAATCCACGTCAGTGAGACCGGTATACTACATAATATGTTTGGAAAGTACAGCTTACCACGGTTTGTAGCAACTTTATCAACAAAAGGTGATTTTGAAAATAACATATTTTTTATCATTTTATGTATGGGTATTAAAAATTTCTAATGGATATCAGTGCAGATCGGTATCTGATAAGACTTTGCCTGTGAAGCTTTGGCATTGTGACTCAACGTAGGTGAAATTTTATATCACCATTGACTCTTTTTAATAAATTAGCTATTTCCAATTATTTACGCTAGGTCTTAATGTTAGCAAATAGTAAAGATTACATTTAAAAAACATGCTGCTCTAGTATATGACTGACTTACGTTAAATGTAGGTATAAGATTCTGCAATGTAAAAAATTTCATAAGTTGCCGGAGGTTTGTTCGGCGCGGGGACCAATGGAAACACCCACTCTCGTTACAATTTCATCCACATCACATACAGCTGAAAAGTAATAATGACTTTGCGGGAGTTAACTCCAATTGAAATGGTTAAAATCAAATTATTGCACAATAACGGCACCAACCTAGGGCCGTGGTCAACCACATTATAGAATATGCGACCGATTAAGGGGTATTAATTAATTTACGCGAATCACAAAAAAGCAAGATTCAAGAAGATGACCGGTCAAAACCAACTCATAACTTACTTGTCCTTTACGATATAATGGGAATGTTGTGCTGAATGTGCCAGCAATGAAAATTTGTTGCATTGAGCTTGCGGTATTAAGCCATTGCAAATGAGTTCTTCCTTCCTCCAAACAAAAGAATCGATCACTTTCTGATGGTCTTCCGGAATCGTAAAGAAGAAATTGTTTCTCTGTTAAAACAATCATTTTTACAACTTATGTTACTGCATTTAAGCCGAAGAGCAAATCAAAGCCCTAAAATTACTGAGAGATGTGTTTAAACAAATTCTAACACGAAATGTTAAGTGCCAGCACAGAGAGTGAATAATAGTCCTTTTCAAAGATCCCGCTGCTTAAAGTGTGTAGCACTAGATGCATTACTTAAAATTTAAAAACCGGTATTATTTGTACCAGTTATAGTAAGATAATAATCATCTGCACATCATGTAAAACTGCTCGAGTTGTTTACTAGTCCATTAGTAACCGTCAAAATTACTTCTATGGGGCGCTGTAGTACCCTAGTAAAGAATATTTCTGTACCTGGCAAACAGTCGCTGCAACAAAAAGTATTTAAGTAAAACCACGCACAATTAAGTGATAGTTGAGCAAGCAATTAAAAACATGTAAGGTTTAAAATTCTTGCTGTTTTGTTACTGGACACATTTTGAATCCGATCAGAATAAAAAAATTTGTATCTTTCCGAGGCAAATTTTAATAGTATTTAAAAATGTTTAAAATAATTAAAACGTAGCGTGATCGCTCAAAAATGAGTAGATATATTATTACGATCGTAATATTTAATCGTAATATATTTTAATCATCGCTAGCGTTTTCAGCAATTTGCATGTTTGCAAAAACATTTTAGTATAATTTGTTGATTTCGTCCGGAAAAGTCTGACTTGGTCAACATGTTATATGTCGACGAAAGCTCGTCAATATTTCCATAAAATCAGCTTATAAATGCTAAAAACAACTTTTTCTGTTTTGCTTTTATAAAGCTGCCTGGTGGCATGATCATCTTTATTATCTTCATTTTATTATACTAAACAAAATAATAATTAGGTATAATCGTTTTACAGTAGTTTAAAGTTTTGTCGCAAATTATAGTTTAACCTTTTCATTACTATATTGCAGTCAGGGCGTGTTAAACAAGTTTCAAATATATTGAGTTTCTGATTTCAAAAAAGCAACGCACCATACACTCATAAACTGAAAGTTTTGTAGCTTGTCGAAATTAACACCTTTTTTACGGTTGAATTTTTCTATTAGCAACTTGTTATTTTTCAAATGCTTCCATTTTGCAAGCGGAGAAATTACGATAATTTGGCATGTTGATATGAAACGTGTGAACGTATTGTTTTGTCCTTTTAAAGTCATTCAAAGTTAAAAATGCGACTGAAAAACTAACACTTCATTTAAATAAAGTTAAAACTAAAAAACCACACATTGGGAAACATTAATTGGATGATTAGAAATTATGGTATTTTTAACTTATTTTTACTCTTGACAGTAATTTTAATTCGAATTTCAAACGTTTTCGATCGACGAAATGCTTACTAAGTTGTAACGTGGTTATCCAATAATAATAGGCAAAAATAACAAATTGTAATCGCTGCATTAATTAATTTCCATTTGCGTAACTTGGCTTTGAATTATATTTTTAACGTTTTTTTAACATACCGGTACCAGTCGTTTTAGAGCATTTTTGTCTAAAAATTAACCACACACATCATTATTCATGAAATATTTACATGGTCGTTTAATAATTGCAAACTATATTACTTTCAATCGCGACATACGGCCTTCGTTTGAAACTTATCGCCAGCATTTTTACAGATTCACTAACTTAGTTTAAATTTTTTCAAGATTATTTTTGCTAAAATACAACTAGCTTTCGAGTTGTTTCTGCTAAATTGAGATTCCTATGAAGTTTGCAATTAATGGAAAATATTATATTAACGTCACAAAAACCAAACGTAAATCGTTTTGAAAAAAAGCATAGCGCCGAAAAGAGAAAAAAAATAAAAAAGGGGGAGCGCGAAAGTTTAGAACTTTTGGCGTCAGGATTTCTAAGGTGAGTTGTCTAGCATCAGGTCGGTCATGTCAGGATGTCCTGCTTCGTCCGCCTCAAGACCCCCAAAACAGCCCCATTAAAAATTTATTGCTACACGCCAAGCAAGCAAAGATACTGACTTCGTGCTGGTTGCATACGCTTCGATGTTTATAATTGAGTGGATATCTTTTACCATCTTAAAATACTTTAAGCAGCTGTCTGTGATTGTCCGTACATGTAAGCTAGTCCGTATACTAAAACCACAAAAGTTAAACCGCATTGTATGTAGCTTGCATAGTCATTAGTTAATAGCTGTCTACAGTAGAAGTGTAGCAGCTTTAAGCCGATGAAATAGAAAATGACACAATATAACAGAACAATGCATTACTTCAAAATTCTTCAAGAATCAAACCAAAACCTCAGTAACCACATTTTGTTCTTAAAGCTAACGACATAATTCATCAGCTCCCACTGCAGATACATCTTCAACACCAACTTGCACAGACCTATTATTACCTATTACTACCTAGTCCACATTATTGACATCTGTATGAAACACATTACTGAAAAACTAACCCGCTCCAGAGGCAAACGTGTTATTGCTCGACCAACTGGCATGTCAAAAAAACAAGTAATACTCAATTCAAAAAATCACAAGTGTCAATTTTCATGCAACACAATGGTACAATCAACATGTCTAACAGAATCAACAAGTACAATCAACAAGTCTAACATGCCTAACAGAAGAGTGCCTATACTTTTTGAGGATCGGGCTGCAGTGAATTTGAGTGGGCTGCACAATCAACGCCGACCCAAACTGGAAAATGTTTTCTAGTGAGAATCAATGCAAAAACTTGCGAAAATTTAGGTGAAGACCAAAGAAAAAAAGGTCTTTAACGTATTTTGATGTGATATTTGCCATAATTTCAGATGGTGGAAAGAAAATTGTTTTGAAAATAGCTTTTAATAGCGTCGGAGCTATCATTTCCACTCTTTGAAATATGGAGAATGAAGAATGTGCCAAACATTTCAACGATGCGCAATTTTCCATTTTGGCTACAGCCAATGGCGGATTTAGGGGGGGGGATGGGGGGGATGCATCCCCCCCACCAGCCTAAAAGTTACGATTTTGGCCGAAAAATCAGCCCTTATTTTGAATAATTCGGCTCCATTTCGGGATGCATCCCCCCCACCGACCTAAACGTAACGAATCCGGCCGAAAAATCAGTCTCAATTTTGGTTAAGACCTTTTTTTCTTTTTTTTTTTTTTTTTGGAGACCACCTGATTTTCGGCGAAAAAAACGTTTGAATTTCCGATTCCGGCCGAAAAATCAGTCTCAATTTTGGTGAAGACATCCGAATTTTTGAGGTTTTGGCTTCAAATCCCCCCCACCAAAATTTTCTGAATCCGCCACTGGCTACAGCAAGATCTTGTTCCGTTTATCAGTTCAGGAAGCAACCTACATCAATTCCTTACAGCCTATTCTTTGCCGCCAAAAAAAATTCGTTTATCACTCCAAATTTCACAGTAATTTTTTTCACTTTTCCGACAAAACCGAAACAATATTTTTCCACCAATCACATTGCCAGAATGACCAGTTTTGACCAATCAGAGTACGACGAGAAATTTTCTATATTTTTGCATTAACTTTATACAATTTAAGGTGATTTTTGCAGCATATTACGTCATAATAGCAACCCATAGTCATTTCAATGTAGTCAACCTCTACATATACCACTGCATTTTAATTTTTCTTTATTCCAGCGTAGATTCATGTAGACAGTTGGACGATAAAAGTTGTCCGACTAGTTCAGGCCCGAACCCGAAAATTGATTTGAAACCCGAATCATACCCGAAAGTTAAGTTAGGTCTGAAAAATTTAGCAATGTTGCCAAGTTATTTTGATTATATTTTTTAGGCACTAAAGACAAAAAGCACGTCTTAAGCTCAAAATTTTTCTCAACTTAAGGCCCGAAAAGCCCGGCCCGACTTACAACTCTGTGGACGAAAACGTTCAATCCATAGCAGCCTTTTTCAAGGCTACCCATATTTCAAAGAGTGGAAATGATAGCTCCGACGCTATTAAAAGCTATTTTGAAATTCTGTACCGTTAGTAAGCTTTTCATAAATTGTTTTGGATTCTAGCAAAATTTCACTGCTAGTTCATCTCAAAACCACTCGCAAGTCGCAACATCTTCTTACGCAGGCTGCATGCAGCCAGTAAAACAGCATTTGTGCAGCCAAAAGTAACAATACAGTCTGACAATAAGATCTAGCCTTTAGCTTACTGCGAATCCTACAAGCTTTTCACTTCTTGGAACTACGCCTACACACCAGACACAAGGCTGCAGTATACACCAATAGCCTACTTTAGTTTTTAAGTTTTAGAACTGGAGCTGAATCACTTATCTTTGATCTTTTCCACTAGGCCTACCGATACAGTAGGGCCTAAGTAAAAGACATAATTTTTTCCACGTTGTTACAGCCTATTTCAGACATCAGCCTAGGCCTCTAATATTGCAACTAAACACCTTCACAAACGAAAAGCTGCAACTGAACATTATTAGAAACAATATACATTAAAAGTGATTTTCCTGCTTCAATCTATTTACTCCATTGTCAGAGATTATTCTCTCTCTCTAACTCACTCTGCCAATTGCAAAATTGCAATTATTTAGCCTGTTACAACCCAGCCGCCATTTTCCTATTGTTCGTCAAATGTCATTGGTTCGTCACAATTAAGCGCCATAAACTCAAATAAAGTTTACAATCGGTCAAATCGTCAAACGTTGCACAGCGCAGCCAGCAGCGCTTCAATGAAACACGTCATTGCTTGCGTAATCGAATAAGTCTTTCAAAGTCTTGCACAAGTCGCCATATTGCTAAAAGCAACCAATTATTACTAACAGCTTTTTTCAGCAGCAGTTTTGCACGCAATGACGTCAAGATATTGCAGTTTTGATTTCCGTGGTCACGCAGAGGGGAGTCCTTGTAGTAGGGATAGCCTATGGCTGTCCTTACTACAAGGATCCAGCGATTTTTCACTTGTTTCTAAAGTACCACAAGTGAAAAATTGTTTATTCCCTACTAAGAATCTGCCTCTGTGCAATCCCGTAAGGTTTGCCAGTTAGGCCAAGATGTGTTCGGCCAAGAGTCTTGTCCAGCTGGGGAATACCTTCACTCAGAGCGGCTGTGGGTGCTTGAAAAAGTGTCTGCAGCTCTCAAAACTACTCCCACTACCATCCCACAAACTCCACACATTTCCAAAAATCCACAAAAAAAAAAAAGCTGGGAATACCTTTGAAAAAGATAGCTGAGGGCTGCCGATGAGAGCTAAAAGCTCGAAACAGCGCTGTCGAGCTCTGTGCATACTTTCATTCCTTGTTATGATTCTGTTAATCACATTCAGTTTTGTTACTTTACTTTGCAACAAGGGCCGTTTTTAATTTTACACAAGAGAGACATCGGTTAAATTTGCTCTACCTTTTGTTATACAGTACTTCAAATATTCAGTTTGACTTTGGATTTTGTCATTACTACTGTAACTAATGCACTGAATGAAACAGGGCAACTGCATCTTTGACGACTGTTTTCTGAATCAAGCTCAAGCATACCAAGGAGTGCAGTCTTTTAGTAAAGCATAGCAAGGCTTGAGCACTCCGCCCGGGCTCTTGTGGTTTTTGACCAGAAACTTTTTAAAGTTTCAAACAAAAGAATCTTTTTTTTTTTTAGCGTGTACAGGCTCGATAAAGCCAGGTGGTCTTGGTTAAGCTCGAAGTCGACAAGCGTAGTGTGGCAAGGTCGTGCCAAGACAGGTGCACAATATTCCGCCATTGAGTAGCACAGCGCCATCGCTGGTTGTTTCCGTGTGCGCTGGTCCGCTACCCAACTGGAGTTCGCTAGTTTTTAATGACATGGCTATATGAGTGAATGAATGCTACGTGCTGATTCAACTTTCACTGGAGATGATATTTTGGCCATGATAATATTCTATTTGAATAAGATTGCAATTGCATATTAGTTACGTTAATTCAAAGGATTCAAAATACTTTGATTTTACTTTTGGGGTTGAAATAATTTCAATGAAATTGATCAAACTGTCTTCTAACTATTGTTTGTTTGCCCTGGTTCGATACGTGGTAGATATTGCTTGCTAGTCAGAGCGTTACTTTCCCTGATATTAGCCAAATTTCTTTCTATCCGTTTACAAAGAACGATGTGAAGAAATTTTATTTAATCTGTTTATTTAATCTTGACGATTGCTGTTTAGTTTTTAGAGTTTTTAAACTTTCAGTTAATTGAGCAAATTCTAGCACTATATCTTAAAAGCTGGCTTAGGTTATGTTTTACTGCAATATTAGTAAGATAAAGTAAAACAAAATAATACAGTAAAACTTTTGCAAGCAACATAGGTAATAATATAGCATAGCATTAAAAAATATTTTTCCACCAGATTAGCGTAGCTAATACAAATCGATTGCTTTGAGAGTTTTTTCCAACTAAACATGAGTTGTTGTTTCGCCTTCTTCATACCTGTCAACATTTGAAAATACCAATTCGGGAGATTTCTTTCCAATGCAAATTCAATAGCTGGAAGGTTTCTCCCTCCAGACCTCTCTCCTGCTTCTACTGCATGAATAATTATTGTTATCTTTTAATGTTGGTACACTTTACCAAAATTTTGACATTCCCATCTCAGGTTCTAGCAGTTCTAGCTACTAAAGGTACTCTATTTAAACCAAGCAGTCTTTTTATTTTGTATGCGGTACCTGGTAAGCTGTAACATCAGTACTGTTTCATACACGTCACTGACACACGGCGTAAAAAGTCATGCTACTTTCAGTGCAGCAGAAGCTTTCCAAAAAATACTGAACGATAAAAGTGAAATATCATTCAATCACGTCTACTTTAACCAGACCCGCAACCCCCCAGACATAGGCGTAGCCGGGATTTTTGATTGGGGGGGGGGAGCCAAACCACAAATCACATGCAATGACGTCATTAGAAATTCCGAAAGAGGACTTTTTTGTGGGGGCAAAGATATCGTAGAATGGAAGAACAGAAGCAGTGGCCTTACGTTGGCACGTAACTAGGAACTCGTTCAAGGATAGGGTTTAAACCAATAGTTAAATGCGAAAATGTCTAATTTGGGGAACGTGTGCTGAGTAAAGAAGTGTACTGCAATGGAAACGTTTCACAGACGGAGATCTGGGGGCGGAGCCCGGGCAATTTTTCGGAATTTTTTGAAAAAAAAGAAGCTATTTTAATATTATTGGATCACATTTCGCACGTATTCAGAGCCATTTGAGAGTACTAGATTTTTAGCATGTGAAAGCCAATTGAAAAAATTAAGTTGTTCAGTCCTTCTTTTGCTTGCAATTTAAGTCCAAAACATGTTTAAAATCTTGCATTTTGGGGTTAAATTTTGTAAGTGATTTGGCCCAGGTAGAGGGAAGTAAAGTGCATTGCCTCCTGCAATATTTTAGCAGTAAATAACAATCCAATCAAATATATTTTCCTCAGAGATTATTGTTGTAGGTTATTGTTTTGTCTTGAAAACAACCAGTTGTAGGAGTACATTGAGGACTCAGGCTCTCTCAATTCAAGAATTTGTTCACTGAGTATTGCCCTTACTGTAGCTAATTGTTTTCAAAAGTATTTTGTTGCATAAAAACTGGCGAGGTGGAGGTGAATTTTTATTGAAAAATGTACAATAGATGCCCGGGCCGGATTTACATTGAGTTGGGCCACAGGCACTTTGGAATTTTCGCAAAAATTTTCCTGCCAAATGCAGATGAAGATCAAAATAAAGTCTTACTGCCTGAGCGCGGGGCCCCTGGCACTGTGCCATATTTTAAATCCGTCCCTGGTTATTGCATTACGTTCATAAAAAGGTTAGATGAGGGCCTCAGTTATCAACTTTTAGAATAAAAATCCTTAACTTCACTCAGGTTATACGTTTCAATTGGTTAGCAGACATTAAGTTGAAGGGGCCCGGGCCCCCTTAAACAATATTATTGCTGGGGGCCTATTTAAATTGGGGACCATTTAAATATTATTGTAGGGCGTTTATTTAAATTGTTTGGCAAAAATTAAATTAAGGTGGCCCGGGTATCCTGGATCAATGTTATTGTTGGGAGCCCATTTAAATGTTATTGTAGGAGACCCATTTAAATTGGTTGGTAAAAATTAAATTGAGGGTGCCCGGGCCCCCTAAATCAATATTATTGTTAATTACTAGTGTACGCGTGTACTGTTGTACGTGAAGATGCTAACAGAAACTGAAGCTGAAGAAATAATAGTATTTTTTAAGACATTGGTATCATTGGTAGCATTCCAATTGGGGGGGCCAGGGCCACCTGCCCCCCCCCCCCCCCCCGGCTACGCCTATGCCCACAGAAAAAAATTTTTCCCCGGCCTAGACAAAATTAGTTGTACGTGTATAGTGGTATATTAATTAGCTAGCTTTCGCTCCCCCCCTCTTTTCTAGCTTTCGCCTCCCCACCCTTACCTTAAGCATTTGCTTCTACAGTACTTGCGGGCCTGACTTTAACTCTTGTGGGCTTGAGTATATTTGTGTGTGGCTTATTTGCAAGCATTCAACTGTACAAGACTTTGGAAGGTTTAAAGACAGTTAGCTGCAATGCGGTCACAATTAAATTTGCAACTTAAAAGCGTGCACACACTGTCATCGCGCAAACTGGTTCGGCTTTCTGTTATAATCTTCCGCACCATGGAAAAGCTTCTTTCGCAAGATGCGTTTGAGTGAAGCATGCACAGAAGCGATTTCACTAATGCAGCGAGATTGCTGAAAATTTGTTCACCGGCTATTTTCATCCATCCCATAAAGCCACAAAACTTGTATAAAGCTATACTTCTTTTTTGCTTTTACCCGCCTCTTCTTGCGACTCTCGCTGACCATCTTCTTTGCGCTTATTAGTACTAACACTTTCTCCGACAGATGCCATTAAAGGAACTCAGCTTTTCACAGTTGCAATGACCGGTACCAGAGACTGCAATTTGAGCATGCCATTGTTATTCGTAAATTCTTAACAATTCGAATGGATGTTATCCGTTTCATTAAAGCAAGATCACGCATTAATTTTCAAATCAAAACTCTTGAAAAATATCAAATCAGTCGAAGCAGGGGTCGAACTGTATTTTTTTCCTTTTTAGAAAAAACAAATATTCGCAAACAAAATTGAATAATTTTTCAAAAAACTGATTCATTTTTAAACTCAAAAAATCTTGAGCTAAATCGTGATATCGGGAGATTTTTTGTTGAGGTCGGGTAGTCGGGAGAAATCCTCAAAATCGGGATTTCTCCTAATGGTGCAGATCTCGCTTCTTGTTCTCAAATTCAGGAGTGAAGACCAAAAAAAAAGGTTTTCGGCGCGAAATCTTCGGCTCAGTCTTCGCGTTCATACGTGTTTTTCTTCTTGAAACGAAAATTTATTCTCGCTTTCGGGGGCACAGGCAGTATTTCGGGGGGTACAGGCCCCGAAATGCACTCTAGTGGCACCGGGCCTGTTACTTTATTTCAGAGCACAACCGTTACTTGTGGGCACATTTCTGGCTTGGGGGGGCATAAGCAGTGATTTGGGAGGCTCGGTCCCAAAATGCCCACTCGTGGCTCCGGGCCTGCCTTCTTGTAAGTTTTGCCTCGAATCCAGCGATTTAAGCGCGATTAGTATTCCGACCGATCACTTAAATGATAGAGAGTCATATTCGAAACAATGACTATCAGTCCTGTATGCTCATATTTGTTGAAGTTGTTTTGAAAACAAATAGCTTTGCAATATTTCACATGAGTAATATTAAGCATCAAACCCGTAGCAAAACACACCAGACAAAAGTACTAAACCACATGAAAAATTTTTGCAAAAATTATCAACTTTTTAATCACAGAACAAACAAATCAACTTGCCAATCATTTTTTTGAAACACACGTATTTATACGGAACTGGAATTTATATTTTTTCGAAAAAGGCAAACTATTAAAACTTTTACTCGATATAGCAGAGGTGGGCAAAGTGCAACTTCCGCAACCTCCGCAATTGCGGAAGTTGCTTTGCGCTTTAAAGTCTGCAAAATTTGTTGTGGTTTAAAAGACCAAAAAAAATGGTTTTTTCGATAAGTAACGCAATTCTATAGATTGAACTTAATTTTGTTCCATTTTGGTCGTAATATTAATAAATGTCAGCTTTCTTTATCAACCTATTTACTCTTTTTCTGTCTTAAATCGCAAAAAATGGGGTATTTGCATTGTGTTGTGAAATTTCAATTGCGAAAGTTAGATTGCGCTTTAACCTGGAACAAAAATGTCATTCTGCAATTGCAGAATTGCGTTGCGCTTCAACTGAATCAAAAAGTTCATTGCGGAAGTTGCGATGCGCTTCAGAAATAAAAAAAATCAAATTGCGCAGTTTGCGCTGCGCTTTTACTGTTTGAAAAGGCAGCTCCGCTTTGTTGCGCTGCGCTTTAGTTATAATGTAGTTTGTGCCGACCTCTGCAATTTAGTAATATTTTTTTATCCGCTATAATTAGTACCAGAACATGCTCAATACTGCTGCTCATCACAAAATAGCAAAAGCAAAAAAAATCTGTCTGTGGTTGATAGGGACCCTTCACTTTATTGCGAAAAAGTGTTTTTTAGCTATGACAAAATACAAGCATTCTTCCAAAAAAAAAGATCTTCTTCGAAATTTCATTGCTTTATCCGGCCAAAATCAAGCTGTTCTCGTACGACTTCGAAGGGCCTTTCACTTCTCAATGTCATTTGGGTAGGCCCCCTCTCGAGCTCATGGCCCCCCTAAAATTCATGGGCCCCGGGGTCATTGTCTCCCTGCCCCGGCCTCTCGGAGGCCATGTTGATATGTACAGTATGTTGACTTGGGAAATCCGTAACAGCGCAGGGAATCAAACCCTTAACCTTAGGAGTGCAGTTGTCTGCATGTCAATATAAAATATTGATAATCAGAAAAAATAGATAAATAGGTTATTTTTATTTAAGATTTCTCAATTTGCAAAAAAAAACATTTTAGTTCAGCGAAAAGTCAGTATAATATATATTGTACATTAGCAATACATAATAAACAGTAAATAGGATTACAGTGAAAGTTGCCGTAAAATGTACAACTACAAAAATTATACAATTATTATTGCAAACAGCATGGCGTATAGGCTTGCAAAATCGGGAGCGACAGACCTTGAACTTTTGAAATCCCATTGCAAGTTAATAGATTAATAATGCACAGATCGTCCAAAAAAAGTTTAACAAATACTGTACTCAAGAAGAATTTCTTTAAACTACACAAAATATCATAGATTTCAATTTTCAATACCAAAAAATAGGCAATGCGTCATTGCAGTGAAGTTGTTTTAAACTGTCGTGTGTATTTGAGTCGAACAACATTTCTGAATGGTAGAGATAAAGTAATACACAGAAGTGTTCCAAATTATCGTTGGTTATTTATTAGTGGTTACATGCTGCTTAAGTTAACGCTTATAATGCTGCTACGATATCAATGCAAAACTTTAGTGCAGTAGGTTTGGTCTCATTACAAACCAACCAAAAATGTAAAAAAATTTTATTGTTATAATAAATGGCTATAAACGTTTTGTTGGGAGAAATAAAGAGGAAGCAAACCCAGCCACTTAAAGAAATACAATTTATTTTCTTGTTATTATAATTTTTTTTTTTTTTTGCTACTTATGTTTTGTACCTTATGTAGTATTTTAAATGCTCATTTGAAATAATGTGCTTGCTCAATACTGCTTATTTGCTCTTGTAAGAATTTTTGAAGCTGAACATTAATTTGTAAACTCTGCCGCTGAAAATTTAATCAATATTCAAATAGTTTTTATTTTTTAAACAGTTTATCGGATTCGGAATTTGAAATAAATTAAACCAAATGACAAACGGCGTAATTATACGTTTAAGGTTAAGTACGTTGCATCAACTTTGGGTAAAAACGTCAGATTCATTATGCATGCATTGCATTTGCATTATTTGAGAGAAATATAGTTGGGATAAATAAGACCAAATAAAACATGACCTCAACAAGAAGCTATTAATTAATCAAACATCATTTTTAAAATTCAACGTCGGTTTTGCTATATTTTCTGGTTTGCATGATATCAAAATGACTGTTCGCCAAAGTTTCAAGGAAAAGATCTCATAACTAAGAGAATATCGATCGTCTTTCAGACACGTGATAATTTTTATTCAGTTTTGTCATTCAAATGCTTAACTTCAATTTATTCGATAATCAGAATTTGCTCTCATTGTTCTTATTGTACCAAGGCACAAATTTTATTCTTTGGTGTTAGAACAGCACCGATAAATGTACAACCATAGCTGTCCGATCCATCGAAAAAACCCGCCGCATTCGAAATACCGCAGTATTGTCTATTAATTCCATTTTGGTTTACCCTATTTCAATGGTTGACCGAAATAGCTCGTTACTGTTATAATAGTTTACCGCTATTTTAAAAATAGTTGGCCATCCTACAGTAAACATTTCACGACTTTCTGCACTCAAACAGCATTGAACTTGTATACCTTTCGTATAAAATTATGAATCGCCATTCATCGTGCACTCGAAAATTGTTTTTCAATAAAACCGAACAAGAGTAAATATAACAATGTTTTTATGAGCATATACTGTAGTTCATGTTAAAGTTGGAAAGATATCAAGTTATTTTTGCTTTATTCACCAAACTTTTTCACTTTAAATCCTGTGAGCCCGTGGATGCCAAGTGACTTATATGTCAAAACTGACGTCAATAATGATTAAATTATTGATGAGAACTGTGTTGCCTAAGCCAAAACAATTTGAGTTATTTCGCCTGTTGCGTTTTTTTTAATTTATGTGCAAGAATATTACAAAAGTTTTGCTCAGACTTTTATTTTCACATTGCTACTTTCATTGTTAGTATTGCTGTGAACTAACTAAATTTTAAAGTGCTTTACTTAAGTTCAAGCAAAGTTCTGTCACTGAGCATTACAAGCTTGCTCGTAATTCAAATCAAATCTTTTATTTTACTCGTTGTATTACGCCGAAGCGTGTAACGAGTTGGCCGGGTCCATCTCCGCGTGATTGCGCCCGGGCGACACAGCTCCTTTCGAAGAAATGTTGCAGCGGTGGCGAGTCGTCGGCAACACTGCGTCCAATTTGGCTGGCCTGAGATTTGAATCTCAAACCTCTCGTTCCAGTAATAAACGCGTTACCGCTCGACCAACAGGCTTTTTAAACTTTTTCTTTAACAGGAGTAGTTGATTGCTTGGCATTTTTTTAAATCTCAGAATACTCGAAAACAGGATTTTATTTTTAAGGGCTGCAACAAAAATAGATCACCTATATTATAATTAAAAGCAGATTTTTTTTCTATTTTGTTTGAGACATTGTTCAAAATTAAAAATATCACGTATTTTGAATTAAGCCTCTATTCTCGATTGTTTTTACGAGTAACTAAATAAAAAACACGATTATACGAGTATTTGGGTGTAGTTTGTTTGAATTATGTTAAATACGTGATAGAAACTGAAATTGAATCTTATGTGTAAATAGAGCAGAGAGTAGTAAATAACGAAATACAGCTTAAATATAGCATGCCCGATGCCTCAGAGCAAGGGTAGGCAACCTATGGCCCGCAGGCCGGGCCCGGTCCGTCAAGGCAAATCATTCGGCACGCGGCCTCTTTGCAAGTTTTGAGAATTTTGTGGCAAATAAAATTAGTTGAGCTGCAGTGCAGGTGCAGCTACAAGTTAAAAGCGAAATATTGCTGCTCAATATTTTCAAAAAATACTTTAATTGAAAACAATCATTCCAAACAGAATTAGATGTCAAAGTTTGACAGTACTTAGTCCAATCTTGTGTAAAAACGTGAGCGTACAAGCGTATCCTAGGTTTATTCTAAACAACATTCCGTACGTCTGGAATATGGCGTACAAGCTCCCAGTTGATTAAAATAAACTACGGATACGTTCGAACGCTTACGATCCCACGCGGTTACGCTCAGTGTAGATGTGGTCATTTAAGCGTGCTATAACAGTTCATCCATGAAAGTCACCAAAAGCAATTGGAAAAAGCCTATAGAAATTTGCAAGATGTTACACTTTTGTTACTTTACATTTAGCACCGGCCCTAAATAAACTTTCGCGCTAAAAACAACGTTAAAAGTTTCATTGATGTTGTTACAAATGTTCCACACTGAATCCAAACTGAATCCACACGTACAGTAAATCAACTACGGTCGAATTGTCATAACAATGAAATGCCAAAAATCACACTTTTTAAGATTCAAATTGCAGTCGCAAACTTATTCCGGCCAGTCATGACGTTGCTTAGTTTGTTCTTGGCCCGCGACTACAACGTTGCCGACCCATGCTTTATAGAATAGGAAATAGAACGCTTAAAACGTTAATCGATAGTACCTGAAACACAACGAACAGTTCATGTCTTCTTTTAGCTTATCCTATAAAAACAACTACACTAAAAGTTTAATTTTGAAAGCTGGCTGGAAAACTTTTCATCGTATCCAACGTTGTGAAACCAAAATGAAACAACAGCATTTCAAGCTAATATTTTGCAGCAATGTTTATGCACATTCAGAAACAAAACGTATTATTGTCGAAATACATTTCAATGCTTAAGGTAAAGTTGTTGCGTAAAACAATAAAGCCATTTCTTTAGCTGCTTCTCTTCAAAAACATTCGACATGTCGAAGCAAATAACTTAAGGTTTTAAATATGCTGTATAATTTTATAACATTACGTAATGCCAATGTTTCAAGCAATGTTTTGAAGCACATTCTGCAGTAAATTTAGTCGATTCATTTTTTACTTAAATTGCAATAAAATGAAAAGTTTTGATGAACATTCTGTAATATGTGTAAAACATGAATGTAAACGCTTTGGAATTTGAGTCTAAAATTCAAACTGATTATTTTGTCAGAATGATAAGATCCACAAAACAATCAATTCGGTTACTAAATGCATTTTGTTGGATAATGTTCGTTCTTTTGTTTCGTTCAGATCTGAAAATTAACTAAGCTTTTTGATTTGTTATACTGTAGAAAAAAGTATTTAATACTGCGGTTTGGGTTTACCTATATGCTTTTTAGTTTAGCCAGGCGGTTTCCTTGATATCTACTTAATTGATTTTGTGTGTGAATTTAGCCATGTCATTACATGTTTTGGGAGTAATAACAGGTAGCTCATGTTCTGTAGCTGTCTTTACGCTTTGGCTCGACATAATATAAAATAATAAGATTGAATCAGAAAATAAGAACTTCAAATTATCGCAAAAACTTAATCTAGCTGATTCATCAACAAAGAATAATAAGCAACAAGAGTAACAGCAAACACAGTGGTTGTAAATTAAAGAAAAGCATAAATTTTCAATGCTGGATTGCTGGTATTGCGCTGCTACCAAGCTTGCCAGAAATAGAAGAATTAGAGATATCGAAAAAGTAGATAAAAAAATGAAAATCTGTAATAAACAAAAATCAGGTGTTGTAAAAAGCTCAATTGACAATTGCGGTTAAATTTGTTTTCGGACAAATTACTGTTAAGGAAAGGCATTATTTTAATTTGATCTAATCTAAACCCCTCTCCAGCTCTGAAAACGGGAAGTCGAGGCATATTCCACAAATAAATTTTAGTAATATAAAATGGCATGGTGTTGTTAGCGCTGTGATTGATGAGGAAATGCAGCGCATAATGAATTGATTTTTGAACTAAGTTTGAACCCAGCTCTTTTGATATGTAATTTCATAACAGCTCATTCTACAATTACCTAATACTGAACTGTGAGTTTTTTGTTTTTTTTCGGTCGAACGTTGCTGCTTTGTGGTGCCGCTACGTCAGTTTAATATGACTTGGTGGAACTCGTTTTATACTGTGTCGCAGCAATTTATTGATGCTTTTGTTTCCATCTTTTTGTGTTGTGTAATCTTATTTTGGTAAAGCCTAATTAATAGATGAGCTTGAATTTAGGTTTAGTTTACAACATGACGCATATTACCACTTAAAGGACTGTGGAATATATTCCAGTCCTGATCGTTCACTGCTTGACAATGAGGTTGTTGCTTTTACTGAAATAACTGAATGTGTTTGCACAAAATCCGCAGCCAAAAAGATGAATACAAAACTTTTGTAAATAAAAAGAACAATTTAGGAGCGGGATTATGAAAAAACCTTGCACGTATGTAGCAATTCATCCAAGATTGCAGCAAAAATCTACGTAAAGCTGGCAAAGATGTTTCAAAAATTGCTATTTTTGATTACGCAGATTATGAAAAAATTAAGCAAAAAAACTGTTGAAATTGGTCAAACTTTCGATTCCACCACACCAGAACCAATAACATTTCAAAAGATAATAAGCAAAGGGTGTAAATCATACACGAAACACTGCATTCATACATTCATTTTCATTCATTCATTTCTTTTGGCAATGCAGCTAAATCAACACGGAATTCGTGAAAGATCTTGAAAAACAAAACAACTCACTAGCTATAAGAATTTCCTTTTTTCAAATCATAAGAAAATTAACATTTTAAGAAAAAATGAAAAAGCCTATACGGTATTTATAACACGTGCAAAACAGTTGATAAGGTAATTTAATCTTTTAGACATAATTATTGGCTTAAAAGGCAACTAAATATTGATATTCAAAAATTTCAAAGTAAAAAAAATTCAAAAATCTATTAATTTTCTTAGAAATGGCTGATAAACGATTTTAAGTGTTAAATTATTTCCTGAGCACGACAGCAGAACTAATTGAATAGTTCACAGAGACATCACAAAGTACGATCCCCAAATCCTCGAGCGGTTACGCGTTTGTCTCTGGAGCTGAGGTTTGAGGTTCGAATCTCTGGCCGGTCAAATCGAACAAAGTCTTGCCAACAGCTCGTTATTACTGCAACATTTCTTCAAAAGAAGCTGTGTTGCCCGGGCGCAATGAAGCGGAGACTCGTAACACACTTCGGCGTAATACAGCGAATATAACATACATTTTTTTTCATTTAAAGTAAAACGGGAGCATTTTAGAAAACAAAGTTTCGGAGATCACGATCAATAAGCACGAAAAGTTGCACTAAAAAAAAACATTAAAAACTCAGTTTAACTGGTAATCGCTAGCTTAAGTCATTCGGCTCATTTATGTAAAAAGTATTGACGTTTTCCGAATCCTGCTTCATTTTGAATTTCCAAAAAAAAAATATTAACAATGACAGCACTATTTTTGAATAGGATGCATATCGTGTGATTAAAGTCAGTATACGCATTTTAAAGAACGTTTGTCTGCTGTGTAGACACCGCAAACGTTTTCTTAAAGCAAAATGATAATTATGTGAATAAAGTTTTGGTGAATGCTATGTGGTTCTTAGAACTATTGGTTTAAATAATTACATGACTGTCTATATGAAAATAAAAAACATCTCTTTTGAATATTAATGTAGTCATCACATGGTTGAAGAGTTTATGAAACATAAAATGTTGTTGCATTAATTCTTGATTGCTTGATGGTCTGAAAATTTGGGTGGTTGATTGTTATATTTCCACGAGCACGGAACTATAAAGTTTACCGGACTTGTTGAACTACTTCGATCTGGGTTTAATTCTCTTGATGTTCTCATCAACAATCATTTTTACTGATCTTATATTGCACTTACTGTTAGATTGTGTACTTGGTCATTGTTAGTTGAAGTAGTTTAAAAAAATACTTTCCATATTTAAAATGTAAAATGTGGGATATATGAACCTTAAACAGTCTCTTTTCCAGATAAATTTTATATTTTTAAGCGAAGTGTTTCCGCTAAGATGTATAAACTTTTTTATCCTGCTTGTCATTTCAGAGTTGCAAGCTCTTGATGTTGAAACTGTTTTCATTATTTTGTTTTTCTGTGCAGTGGCTACATTTCTTGTAAATTTCGTATAATAATTCATCTAATTTCATGTAATTTTTAATTTCATGTAATTTTTAATAACTTTAATAGTTTAGTGTTATTAATCAAGAAAAAAAGACAACGTAAAATTATCAATATCAAAAATGTACTTTATGTTCTTCAGTAAAATGGGAAATTGTGTTTGGTATCGCAACTTAATAAAAACTCACCGAGATGTTTTCTACAGTATCTTGAGCAATCATTTACACCTGACACCAACCTTTAGCCCCCCCTACTTTGGTTTGCAGATTGTGTATCTCTGACCAGAGCGTCTTTGCAATACCTTAAATCAACTTAAAATAAAACTAATGATAGATAGAAGGTGGTCTACGTTTAGTTTATAATTGACAAACAATTTGATTGCAGTATATGCATCAACAAACTTGTTGTAAAACAGAAACCAGACCGAGGTACTATAAATCTCAGCTAAAACATTTGCAAAAGTAGGGGTTTCTACAATTACAATTTTTTATCAAAAGACGATTATAAATTAAAACTAACGCAACAAATATTTTTTTGAAACACATACATCTTTGTACGGCAGTGGGGGACCACTATTCTGGCTGTGAAAAAGTTGCTATTACCCATCGATTGTTCAGCGTTTAAAACAATTTGAGTTATTTGGCGTGATTGTTGCTGGAGCCATCCAGAAAATCAAACCCAGACGGAAGAAGTATTAGATAAAGATTTTGTGGAGAAGGTTCATAAATGATGACACATAAAGTGCGTTCACGAAATCAGTCCGAAATTTATAAAAACTACAAAATTTATTTAAAAATAAATAAGACATCATTTTTATGATAATTTAATCATTTTTGAGATTTTATAAAATGGCAATTTTATCATTTTTTGTAAAATTTAAAATAAACTTAGTAGTTTTTGTAAATTTTTGTCTGATTTTGGAAACACTCTCAATGTTTCATAATTTGGATTATTTGAAAATGCAATATTTATTTTTTCGAAGTCAAGAAAAAACGTAAATTTTACTCGATTTAGCAATGTTTTTCAAACGGCTGTAATTGCTACCAGAACATGCTTATTACTGCCAGCAATGAAACATCATCACAAACTATTAATCTGTGCAAGACAAATAATATCATGAAATGGAAAAGTAATATAATCAGCCAGTAATTGATGGGGACCCTCAATTCTGCAATGAGCTTTAACAAAGTGTGCTTTAATTTTGCCAAAGTGTTAGAATTTTTTTTTTTGACTCAACATCGAAAAAACAATAAATTAACTGATTTATGCTTCAATTAAAGCAAAAGGAGTTGCAACGGTTCGGTCTACATTAAATCTAATTGGTTTTAGAATGCAAAAGCAATTTTTTTGATAAAACCCAATAAAAACGGGCTTTCCAAATTAAAGGTTTCTTAAAAGTACGAAAAAGTAAAAAAACATTTCAGTTTATCGAAGATTAGGCTGTAAACTGCACGTTAGTATTATAAATTAGGTTCATATTGTAAACGTTATTGCAGTAGAAGCTGTAGCAAAGTGTACAATATTATTATAATTGTATAATTTTTATCACAAACAGCATTGAATAGACTTGCAGAATCGGTAGTGGCAGAGAGAATCGGTCTCTCAAACTCAGAAGTCCGCCTTCTTTCCGCTATTTGTTATTCAATAGAGTAACGATGCATTCATACAAAAGATGAATATTTAAAACAGAGATTAACCAAAACGTCTCAATATAAACTTGGTCCGCAGTACATTGGCTGTATTGTTTTTGTTGAAATTATTGAAAAAGCCTATATACCATGCTCCGAAAAACATTTCATTTTAGTAAAAAGTTGGCGTCAATGCATCCCAGTAGAATTATTGCATATTAGCACTATATGAACAGTATCACAAATTTACAATAAAGGTTGTTGTAGTATGTACATTGTACAATAATTGCTTCAGTTATATTGCGAACAATATTGCATACGAGTATGGACTTTCTGAAACGGCAGCATCAGAGGGGATTGAACCCTGAACCGTTGGAGTCCGACTCTTTGCCACTATTAGCAAGTCAATGGAATAATAATTACTGTGTAGCACTGTAGGGGTGTACCCCCAGTTCGCACAAACTACTGCGTTCGAACTGAAATGCCTCGGCGATGTTGCAGTGAGAAGCAAGATGTGCAAACCTCCTCGCGATATTGTTGCTGTTTGACAACAACAGTATTGCCGCTTTAATCCTCAAAAAATATAGCCTCATTATTTTTTGGTTGCTAAGTGCATGCGAAGCTGAAACTCTGACACTGTGCGATGGCTTTTCGAAAACTTCAACTGACGATGTTGTTTCGAGAATTGTTCCGTTAGGTGAAAATAAGCTTTGTCTGAAAATCAAACGCTTTTTATTCAGTCATCATCGCTTTCCATTTTCCTATTAAACCAGCTTCACATTGTAACTTTAGCCAGTCTATCACTTTCCAACAGTTTTTGTTTCACTTGAATTTAAAAAGAGTAAACAATTGAGACCTTATCTTAAAATTCTAATGTGGTTGAAAGCATTAATCCAAGTTTTCGAGATCTTCTGCGCAAAGAATTTTTTGGACTCTGCGTCAGATTTTCAATATCTCTTTTTGTTTTTGTTCCTACCGACATATTCCTTCTCACATTATGAACTGTAACTTCCACCTGAAATTCCCAAACCAACAGCTTTGAAATTTTGGGGATATCGTGACGTTAGTACAGCAAAATGCCGATCAAATAACGTCTCATAATTTGGTTTCCAAGTAAAATTAATCAATTTTATTTGCTTAACAGTAGTGTTATGGTTCTTAGATGACAACCAATTTTTTTAGAAAAAAAATTGTAGCTTAGCTATACACACTGTATATGCTCTAAAAAGAGAGATATTATCACACTATAGTGATGGTCACTCTTCACTGCTTCTGCACTGGAAACCTTATAAATCACAACGCGTAGATTTTTGCTCCTGGATTTTTGTAACAAAGAATGTATATTCAAAACAAAAATTGAAAAGGTAACACCAGTTAGAAGGTACATTACGAAAGCATTCGAACAAACATCAAAATTCGCATAAGACATCACTAAAATCAGACCAAAAAAAAAGATTACAAGTTGCAACTGGTACTTGCTTCCATAACTGATAAATGAAACGAAGATTTTACTGCAGTCAAAATGGAAAATTGCGCATCGTTATAATGTTTGACACGTTTTTCATTCTCTAGTAAATGCGGTCCGATTGCGGAATCACGATAGACACAAGGGGTGCTAGTGATTTTGCATTCTCGATTACGCAAATTTTTCTTTGGTCTTTTATTGCTTCTTATGCATCTCGGAATGTGTTGATTAATTCTGTCCCATAATCTTTGGGAAGTTTGACCCACGTACCGACAGTCACAGCGGCACACGTGTTGATATACGACCATACTTTGTTGAAGGGAGGATAGACCATCTTTATGAATAGCAGGCAAAATTTTTCTCCTTATAAAAATAAAGCGAGGTTTAAAAGCTTGGTAACATCGGTTGATAGCAGTCTTGTTTGGCTTTTCAAAATTCAGAGAAATTTTTCCCATCCAAGGGAGCTTCAAGTATACTGGGGATACTTATGCGGTCCTTCTTTTCGTTTGTGGTTGAAAAGCACAATTTTTCTAGACATGGTGATTTGAATAATGCTTTCTAGGCAGACGCGTAACCAGGAATTTGAAATGGGGCCTGTTTTGGAGGCTGGAAGCAACATCAAACGATCTTGACCCAAATTTTGATCGGACTTCTCTCAGAGTGAGTCGGTTTTTCTGTCCAAATTAGGTGATCTCCAAAATAAAAAGAGAAAGGTCTTCAGCCAGACTGAAGCCCAGTTTTTCTGGTCGAATTCACATCAGGTCCGTGACCACTTTTCATCACGAATTCCAATGAGGAGGGGGGCTATTTTCATTTTGACTGCAAAAATCAGCTTCAAAAGTGCTAACAACAGGGTATTTTGCATACTCTTCAGCCCTCCCCCCCTGGCTACGCTACTGTTTCTGGGTATCCATTGTTAGTCCATTTCAGTTTTTTTGCGACCTTTGTTACCTTGCCGAGTCTAGAATTCTGATTGTTAGTAATGCCAATTCGGTGGCAAGCTATTGCGTCATAAAGCGCGTACTTTTTTGATTTGATCCGGTGCTCTGTTTAATTTTGTGTGACGTGCTACTAATTTGCATTTTAGATTTACCGCGGTGCAAATTTCGCAATTCTAAAAGCTAGAACTTGCAGCGGTAAAATGACTCAGCAAGAAATTTGTAGAGTGCAGAGGCACTTTTGTGAAGAAACAAGTCAGCAAGTAAAGCATTTTCAAGTCATAGTTATTTAGGACGGAAAATTGTCCGTATTCTAGAAACCTTTTTGGGACTGCAAAATTGTCTATATTTTAGAGCTTTGAGCTCAGATTAGTTTGGAGCCATTGCCCATTTTTGGTGGTTGTTGGCATCCCCTTCGCTTTAGCTGACTCCCCCCACCCCCCGTTTTTTGGTTAGTCCGACAGTTTGATTTGCCGTTTAAAGTTCGAGCTACAATATTGATCCAATTAACAAAATTATTGCGTCTGCATCTGAAAACTCATTGGTAGGTAAGTGAAATGTTCAAAGTTTTGCTTCTACGATTATAATCCTATTGTTTAATGCAGTAACACTAAAGATAATTATTTTGAAAGTCTTAAATATGCTATATTGGGAGGTTCTGCTACACACATACACACTATGTAAATGAATTTTGTGGGTTTAAACATTGCTAACTTTAATTAACTTCATAACTAAGTGCACATTGGTACGATGCAAGAGTAGAAATGTCATTTTCCAGTATGAATTTTTGTGTTTACTTGTCGTTAAAATTATTTACACGAATTGCATTTTCAGAAACCGTTTAATCGTTTATCAGTATTCCGTTTTTCACCGCTTCGATTATCATCGTTTGCATTGAAGTTGGAATTAAAATTTGAATCTGGCTAAACGCGTTACTGATTGAGGAGCAGACGCAATTAAAACCAATCAATTAACTTCCATAATTCGGTAGAATGGAGCTGATGTTTTCCAATTCATGCTGCAGATTACTTTTCTAGCAACTCCTCTGTGCTCTATGCTCAAGTGTTCCAATCTAGTTAGTTTTACGCTATGTAGGTCCAAACGAATCCTAACAAAAGTACAATCCAGTAAAAGTGTTTTTTTTGAAACAAAAGTTAAAAATCTCCCATTACTTTTCTCAATCAAAACATCTAAAAACGGGAGCTGATCATTCTCTTCTTTTTCAAATGCAAACTTTAGTGCCGAATGCATTGAAATCAGGGCGTCAAGAAAAGAAGTGCATTCTTCCTCTGGTCCAAAAATGGCAAAAGACAGTGTTATCCGCATATGGGTGATAAAGAAACGGCTTGTTATGGAATCAAAAAGCTTGCTGTCATGGTATGCAACAAATATATTTAGCTAAAGTAAGACTTAGTGAACTACCCGTCGCCAGGCCATCAATTTGCTTGTACATGTTGTTGTTAAAGCTGAATTCCACCAATTTAGTGGCAGTGTTCATTACTTCCACGACGATTCCTTTCAAGTAGTGTGGAAGTATGAGCTCACCACCACACATGATACAAAGTGAGGGAAAATGCTACAAAAATACAAGAAGCTTTGCTCATAAAAAAAAAAACACAACCCACAGCTCATTAGACAGCTTTACGCTAACAGTTAATCTTTTTTACTACATGTTTATTAGGCTAGCATGTAATGCTATGTTTTTGTGTGAGTGTGTGTGTGCAAGTGTGTTTCTGAATGTACAGTATAAATGATATTATCTTCATGTCAATGCATAATTTGCACAATTGTTACGTTAAAATTGCGTACTTGTTGCGTTGAGGCAAACAATATTGCTTTTTTGAAAGTTGCTGATTTGCTAGTTTGTCTTTAAACTGTTAACATGTAATATTTTGCTCTGAAGAGGGCAGAAGAATGGTCGAAAACGTTTAGCGTTTAATAAAAAATGATATGTATTTTAACTACTTTATTCAACTTTGGGTGATTTTTGCAGCATCTTACGTCATAGTAGCAACTCATTGTCATTTCAATGTAGTCAACCTCTGTACATGCCGTTGCATGTTAGTTTTTCTTCATTCCAGGATAGGTTCATGAGAAAAGCTAGATGAAAACGTTCAATCTAAAACAGCCTTTTTCAAGGCTACCCATTTCTCAAAGAGTGGAAATGATAACTCCGACGCTACTAAAAGCTTTTTGAAAATCTGTACCACGAACAAACGATGTGTTTAGTTATCTAACCTTCGCAATACTGACGTTTCAAGAAAGTTGCATTAAAGTTTTAGATCAGGCTTGCACAACCTTTTTACTTGTTTGGGCCACGTTTACGAGAGAAGTTATTGCGGGGCACATGCATTTTTACCAAAATAAAACTCCAATTAATTGCAAGTTTGTTGTACAAAATCTGTGTTGCTTCGGCCAGTGTTTCGGGAATCTGTTTCAACAATTAGGTGAAGACCAAAAGAAAAAAGGTCTTCGCTGCAAATCCGAGTTGATTTTAGGAAATCCAAATACAAGAGGGTTTTGATTCAGATTTGAGATCCGGTTTTTATTTGCAACAAAATGGTAAGCCTTTCCATGAGAAAATCAACCTCGCAAAAAGATCTTGCAGGCGTTCAGAACAGCTTCGCAGGCCAAATGTGGCCTGCAGGCCACGGGTTGGGCAGCTCTGTTCTAGATTCTATCATAGCATTTAAGGCAATTTCCAACATAGAAGTAAAATCCAAAAGTTTCACAATAAAAGAATATTGTTTCCGTAGTTTCCGAATTTATAATAACTCTTCCAACTTTGTTGGATTGGTCACAATAATTCATTTCCTTGGCCTTCACGCTCTCCCTTAATTTGTTTTTTGTTTGTTGATTTTTTTTTTTTTTGGGGGGGGAATACGTAAATGGTGCGTCTTTTATTGAGCTGACTGATGTCCATTACAGTAAAACAGAAGAAATTTACTACAGCTCATAGGCGTAGCCAGGATTTTTGATTAAGGGGAGGAAAACCACAAATCACATGTATAATGACTTCATCAGAAATTTTCGAAAGAGAAACTTTTTGTGGGACAAAGATATCGTATAGGCGGTTCACACTAGTCCGGAAAACGGAAAACGGAACGTTTTTTCCGTTGGTAGGGCATGTTCTCATTACAAGCGGATTTTTTACTATTTTTCACGCGCGGAAAACTTCTCGCTTTCAGCGGAAGAAAAATAAAGTTGAAATATTTCAACTTTTTCCGTTTCCGCGGGCGGAAATTCGATAGGCCTACTCAGCTGTTCGAAGTATCAACAATGCACTGTGCTCAGCGAAAGATTGATCAAAACCAAACAGAATGTTTTTATTACACAGTAAAACATTTTGGCTCTTGATTGTAAAGTAGACTATAATCAGACTGGCATGTCAGCATGCAGGCACGGTATAGGCTAGGCTTATAGCTTAAATCCATTTTTGGTCAAGGCATGCACCATAGCCTACAGCAGCAAACAGTGGCACCAGTGCCTTAGCTATGGTGGCCTACTGGTATAGGCCTAGCCTTGTGGTCATAATATCTGCTTTGCAGTGGGTTTGGAGAGCAGTTTAGTAGCGTATATACCGATTGGCTATCGGTGCCGGTACCCTCTTCAACGGTTCAACTTTCCTAGTTTTGCCTCTACCAGTCTGCCGGTAGCTTAGTTACGGTAGTCTATGATGCATTAAGTACAGCGCAAAAATTTGTTTGATATTGATGCAGTTCAAAATGCAATAGCTTCTACCAGCAGGCTATTTCCAAATTCTAAATTGTAGGGTAGACCTACAGTTGCGAGCATTGTTTTGCATTTCTTTCAGGTTTATTACTCAGTGCAGTAGGCTAGCCTTAACCCTAAAAACCATGATGGTGAATTCAAACCATGATTGCATTATGGATATAAATCAAAATTTAATTAAACTCAGATGCCTAGAGTGCATAGGTACCGGTACATATCAGATATCCTTGTTTGTATGATCTACTGGAAAACAACTTACTCGTAAGTTGCATGTATTTTAGAGTTACGTTACTAAGTTGGTTGTTGTCACATGCAGTTGTTATAAACTGGTGGTACTGGTATATGGTAGCACTAGTGCTGGGCAAGTTAATGAGAAACGTTAACTTTGTTAAAACTAAGAATCTTCAAGCAATTTCTTAAGTACCGTAAGTTAAAGTTAAAATAGTTAAGAGAAAAACAAAAGTGATGCAAGTTAAAGTTAAAAGTTAATTCGTTAATTTTTTTTTTGTTTAATTCATTATTAACCTGCGGCTGATGCCCAATAAAATGATTCCATTTCCATACAAGATAAAAATTACATATCGGTACTCATTCTGATTGCTGTCACTATGGTACGCTATTTCCATTCTAATAAAGATAGACAGAGTGGAAGCCTTTTTTTATTTTATTTTTTTTTATTTCTATATCATGGCATTAGGACACATGGTGTAGCCTAGAAATTCTTCGGATTAACGTAAACATTGAAGTAGATCAACTAAAGTTATAGTTAGTACCATAAGTTATATACCTCACAAAAGCTTTTTAACTTGTTAATGAAAAACTTAACTTTGTTATAAACAAGTTAATGCCCAGCACAGGGTAGCACCATGCACTGCGTTGTTATTGTACTGTGTAGCATGAAAGAAAAAGCAATGGTATGTCTAATATCAGATATTGCTACCTGCATTGAATTAAAATTTGAAAGCTTTTAGCCTACAGTATCATCTGGTGTTTGACCAGTAGTATACTGCATAGCTTGGGGGTGCTAAAGCCTTCCATTGGCCTGTCGACAAAAATCACAAATGCAGAATAAGGAAAATACTTTTGTACTGCAATGAACTCAAAAATAAAAGTATTAAAAAAAAAATTATTTAAGGGGGGCGGTAATTTGTCAAAAATTGTTAAAAATAAGACTCATTACCTCACAAATCAGGAAAGCTTTGAAAAATGGCCAAATAAGCAATTAAATTTGATCGCTTGTTGAAAAATGCAGAACATTGGTTTCATCAAAACAAATATAAGCTCAGAAATGGGGGGCGGGCTGGTGGGGGGAGGCTATTCAGTATTTAGTTAATTGCCAATCACTTTTCTCTGATCTCATTCCATCAGCCCTCCCAATTATCTTTTGCTATAAAATGAAATATATGTAGTCGGAAAAGATTACTCCCTTTGAGTTTGATTGAACTATGTATTTGATTTTATGATTTTTTTACCAGAGCATAACTGAAATTTTACCATTAACCACTTCCAACAGAGCCTGTTTATGCAACCAGTTTAATCATGTTTTTGCTCTGCTAATTTCTGTGCCACATTTTAATAGCATTAATTTTGATCAAAATAGGCCAAAACTTTAGCTATTTTTGCATAAAAATCCCAAAGTTTAGAATGACTGGAGCTTTATTCCCCCAGACCCCTAAAACAACCCCTCACATTACAGATTTTTAGCTACGTGCCAGCAATTGAAATAGTGCACACTATGCATCAGTACTCCAAAAATGTAGCCATACCAGCATTAGCATTATGTATTATATACTGTGGACGTCTTTGATGTGTTGGTAACCACGTGCCGGTACCATGCGTTTAGCTTTTGTATATACTGAAAATGTAACTGTACTGTACCGTATGCACACACCTTCTACTGTACTTCTAATCTTGCATTTAGGTAATATGCCAGCAATAAGTAGCTATGTTCATGTAAACCCATGTTAATTGTCCAATGGCCATCATCAGAACCAAGCAGTCTCTTAAGAAAACTTTATACACGGTGCATTAATTTCTTCACAAAAAATGTAGATCAAAGCACATTAGCTTTGTAACTGATTTAGTAATTGCACTACTGGGTGGCCTGTAGTGATATGGTTTACTGTGGTGTTTGTCCAAAACGATTGCAAGGCTTTCTACAATTTTATTATTTATTGGAGAATTGAAGATTTTCTGTTAGTCAAAGAATTGGGTAATTAATGGGCAATGGCAGTGGGTGACAGTGGACTACATGTTAGCCAGGTGTCGCTTGGTGCAACCATAAGTTACAAATAAGATGTTTAGCAGTCTTGTTACATTTTGTTGTACTTAATGTATAGCTGAGGAATATTCAGTATGATGGAAGACATTACATGATTGCTATGCTAAAGAAAAAAAGCACTCAAACTTCCAAGTGGTTCTCCAGCACCGAAAAAAAGAAATGAATATTGTCTCTACTACTTGAGTTTTTAGATGATCATTTGTTGCAACCTAGGTATGAAAGTTTGTTAAAAAAATTTTTCAGCTAAACGTTTCATTTGAATGTTATATGTTGATTAACTGAGCAGAAAATGTTAAAAGTCTTTAAATGTTAACTCTAAACATAATCATGCCCCTATGTAACTGTTTTCAACAGTTAAAGTGACAATTGAATCTAACAACTGTTGCTGTTTTATCATTCTGACCTGATCAAAAGTTTGATTCACAATGTTGTGCTGTGATCAATCAGTGGTGATGGAGCTTGATAATTTTTCATATTTTTATTTAGAGTATATAATTTTCTGAAACATTACAGTGTATTTTTGGTGGAGAAATTAGTTAATTCTCACGTCATTACATATATTTTTAAAATGTTGAGCTTCAAGGCTTGTAGTGCAATATTATTTCATGGTGTGGAACATAGCTTACTATAGTATATCATCCATCGACTACCATCTTCCAGGACTATGTTATATGAGTTATATATGGTACAGCATCTTAAAGTATCTAAATCTCTAGCATATACTGTTACATGAACGATACAAAATTATTGATGCAGCATAAACAAGCCATTAACAGAACCAAACTGGGTACCAGTAGTTTAAAAAACATACACTTAGCTTTTCAAATGCTTTTAAATTTTCAAAATGTTTGTAATTTTGACTTACGCACTAAACATAGTCTTTTAAATGTTTTACATGAAGTGTAAGCAAAATTTTTTTGAATACCTTCTAGATTTTTGCTAAGCGATATGCATTTCAAATGGCAATGCGGCACCAAACTATTCTGTGTAGATGAACAATTTGGAGGTGGTGCAGAATTTGAATAAGACTTTTAATAAAGTCAATTTCATTTGGCTTTTGCAATAAGCTTTTCGGATAGAACTCTTCAGTTGCAATCTCTGTCTGGTTTGGTATGTGGGAGCAAGCAAGATCCTGCTTACCACATACCAAACCAGGCAGAGATCATAACTGAAGAGTTCTATCCAAAAAGCTTATAGCAAAAGCGAAATGAAATCGACTTTATTGAAAGTTATATTTAAATGTACTGTGTAGCTGACTGTTGACTGCAGCGGCTACAGTCAGTACCTATGACTGAGCTAAAGCCAGCGATCCAGTCTCTGTTGGTTCCAGTTCCAATATTGGTGATATAACACATTGATATAAGCATAAACTCATGTAGTTAGTCACTGATTTTCAACAGATGAGTGGTACTAGTGTAAATTATGATATAAATAAAAACGGTATTATATTGTAATTACATTTTATTCACGAACTTGCCTCGGCCAGGAGACTGCAAAGGCACTTTTCAGGAGTCAAGATGTTGCCTGCCTACCTGTCTACCAAACACGGCAGAGGGTTCGCACTGTCCCTTTAATTGCTGAACGTCAAGCAGGAAAGCTGTCAATACCAATTTTTGTAGTCTTTGGTTTGACCCAACCGGGAATCGAACCCGAGTCTACAGCTTCAGTAGCAAACGCTTTATCCACTTGACGACTGATCGTTTTAATTATAATACAAGATGATTTTTTTAGCACTGCTAGGAATTACCAACTCAATGAAGATACACTTCAAGCTCTTGATTTCACACAACAGGATGGTGATGAAAACCTTGTTTATTTTACGTACTAATCAGTAGAATGTAGCCAAATGATTTGTAAGCATGGACGTGTGATCTTCTAACTATTCTTAGCTAATAGTTAAGCACCATACTTTTTGTTTAATATAAAAAAGTTAATTCCAAGTTTGCTGCCGCTTAAAACCTTTAATTGAAGGCTTTGGAAGCTGAAATTATGTGATTTGAAACCACTTTTCATACTGACATCATTGTACGATGCAGCAGCTGTAGCTATTACCTTTGTAGCCTAAAAAAATATCACAGTGGAACAAAAGTACTTCAGCTTTTTAATGTGAGCAGTGAGCACACATTTGCATAATTTTATGTTTTTGTGTAATCTCAAATCTTCATGTAGCTATAGCTTTTATAGACCAGTGCTCACTATTGCGTTTTTTTGTTATTTTCAGTGCAAAGCGAGGGTGCAGTCAGTGCAGCAAGTGTTATTGAAAGTTCTTTAAGCAACAATACCAGTTTAGAAAAAGAGTCAAGTAGCAAGATTTTCAAGAATGATGTGTCACATTTCTCTTGGTTGGTTTAAGTTTGTAACTGGTTAAAATCAACGATTGATAAAGCGAGAATAATCAACTAAGCGAGTGAAGCACCACAGTAAGACCTGATTATATATACGAGGAACTCAGGCAATTATAGTTTTTAGCTTTCTTAAATTTGAAATGGCCGTTATAAATATTTATTAAAAAACGATGTCTACTTGAGAAAAGAGTCATTTCTTTACAAACATTGAGAGAAAAAAGACGTCACATCTTCTGGTGGGAACTAAGAGCGGAGTTTATGAGATTCTTTAACTATTTTTAACTTCAGCGCAAAATTACACGTAACATATTTTTCAGGAGAGTGGTACATGCTAAACCAGTACGTATATTAGGTTTCAAAAGTGTTAGTTCTGATATCTTCACTTTGGTGTTCTAATAATATGTTTTAGGAAAAAGTACTGGAGTTGCTGCAACATATCCCCGAAATTGTAGACCAACAATCAAGCTCCGACGATGTCAAATTTTTCTGCACCGTAGTAGCCGCAAAGTTGCGTAAGCTATCTAGCGGCTTGGCAGGAAGACTGATGAGTGATATTCTCTTGCTGTTGAGAAATGCTAAAAACTATTCGAGCAAACTTCTTGTTGCTGTTACCAGAACAAAGAACAACAAAAATAATGTTAACTATATTGTAAATAAACTGTTTGTGACAATGACCTACGTTACCTGCTGCTAATAAGGCCCGGCAGGTAGCCGTGTAGTCTGACCACTGTGGTCACTACTCTTTTTTTTTCCGTTAAATTAAAATTTTGTTTTACCTGTTCATGAGAAATGTATACTTGTATTTATACTGTTTATACACAAAATTTCATTGATTGATGCTGTCGGTACAGTACAATTTTAATAACGTCAAATGCAAGCTTTTATTATATTGATCATTGGCCCACACGATGCCAAAACAGAATTTTATCTTATTAGTATGGCGTTGGATGGAACAAACTGGAAGACGTTATTCAATCGTGACATTTTCTTCCACGACCTTTAATTAAATTTTGAAATTTAAACCGGCTACGAGTGACTTTATATTAAGTTTTATGATTTGTTGTTGTAGGAAATGTAATGGAAGACCAGCTTCTACTCCATCATCCTAATATTTAATTCTATGCTTAAAACGTTCTATCCCAAAATTTGCCTTTTATTGCTTGCCCTGCTTATTATTTGCTATGTATCCCATCTAAATACAGCCTGGGACCAAAGTTAGAGTTGAGGTGGAGACTGAACTTTAATGCTATTTTGGAAAAAGATAGAGCGTAGTAAAATCTACTCGCGTTGATTTGAACTTTCTTGGTGATTGCCGTTTTATTTCATCTCTTCTACGATTTTGTACGACTGAATAGCATTCAAAATCGTAAGGATACAAAACCAGAAATGCAAATATCTTGGAAACGGTAACAGCTAGAATGTTTAAATCAACGCGAATGGTTTTACTGTGCTGTATCTTTTTTCCAGGTAGCATTGAAAATCAGTCTCCATTTCCTTTCAAAGGCACTTCAGAAAAACTAAATGTTTGCCCAAAATTTTTTTGATAGTTACTTGTTGGTTTGGGTGTTTTTTTGATAAGCAACTTTGCCGTTCTTAATGGCAGTAAGCTTGTTCGCATTGAGATGATCTTATGAGGTAATTTTGTTCACAGTTCAAATTATTATTGGGCTGTACTTCATGATATTCCAGGAAATGTACGAATGTAAGTAGTGCTTGCAGAGGCGTCGCTAAGGATGGTGGCACGCTGGGCGGGATTTCGTGGTGGCACCCTTTTTCGGTCCAAAAATAGGTGCAGACCAAAAAAAAAATTAAAAAGGTCTTCGCTGCAAAATGAGTGGGTTTTCAGTCCAAAAGTATGTGAAGACCAAAAAAGAAGGTCTTCGCCTAACAATCTGTGGGTTTTTGGCTTAAATGAAGATGGGGACCAAACAAAAAGAAAGGTATTCGCCACAAATCGGTGGAGTTATGGTTTCACATCAGAATATGGTGACACCCGGGGCTGGCCTACCCCCTAGCGACGCCACTGAGTGCTTGACCCTAAAGTAGCATTGCTAGTAGGTTATCAAAATATTACCGCTTTTAAGCGATCTACCTGTAGGCTTACATGTTATATCTAATTTCCCACTACAGTTGCAACTGTGTTCACGATACTTGCAATAAAATCAATCTTTGCTTTGACAATTACTGCCATTGGATAGTTTCAATGTAAAGCAAGTATAGTCTGTATTGGAGTCATCGAGACGCATTAGCTAGAGTCAGTTATTTGTAAACCTTTCATCCGCATCTCCCTATTCACTGGTGTAACTGGGGGAACAAGCAGTTCAGAGTGGGCCTTGCTAAGTCAAATCAAAAGACTAAATGATTGTATGAGGTTCATTAACAGACAGCGGAAAGACTTACAACGTTAGCACTTGACAGGTGACGATTGGGAAGACTTGTTTGTAATTTCGCTGTCTTTTGCGGGGGAAGCTTGGCAAACATGCTACTGAAACCCGACATTATAAGTGGAGCTTGAATTCAACATTACGTAGAATTAATGGCACTACCCTGTATCATAGACATCAAATCATGTATTACTCCTGCTCCTCTTGTATTGGTTGTAATGCAAGTGCAAGTTGCAACATCCAAGGGACAAGAGAACCGGTGAAGTTTTCAGGTTTTTTTCTTGGCCGCAAGGTCACTTTGTTGTTTCGTGGCCGAGGCAACAAACAAAGTAAGCAACTGCACTGAAACTGGCTGTATTCCAATAGCTACGGTCTAACCCTCCATTCTCTACACTACTGCAGCACAATCAAACATGTGGCAGTGTATAGAGTAGGCCTATTTGGCATTTACCTGCTGAACAGTTTTGTGTTTTGCTTAATTGACAGCATGAAGTTTTCTGACTTCATCACAAATTTGTACACACACAGTCATTTACTTGGCAAAGTGGTTTTTATCTTATCATCTCTCGTTTCAAAACAGCTTTTTTGACTTCGGCAATTGCTACCATGGATGACAACCTTTCAGGTTGCGCTTTTGGTGTGAACATCTGCGCGCAAAAATTGCTGCTGTCCGACGCGGAAATTACGTTTTCCGTTCTCCGCTTTCCGCTTTTCCGTCTAGTGTGAACCGCCCAATATTTCAACTTCATTTTTCTTCCGCTGAAAGCGAGAAGTTTTCCGCGCGTGAAAAATAGTAAAAAATCCGCTTGTAATGAGAACATGCCCTACCAACGGAAAAAACGTTCCGTTTTCCGGACTAGTGTGAACCGCCTATTAGGCTACTAAGGTCATATGCGTAACCAGGGGGGGGCCAGGGGCCCACCCCAATTGAAATGCTACCCATGATAAAAATGTCACAAAAAAGACTGTTGTTTCTTCAGCTTTAGTTTCTTTTAACATCTTTGCATACTACAGTGCACTCGTACAGCAGTAATTAACAATTGTATTAAGTCAGGGGGCCTGGGCCCTCTCAATTTAATTTTTACCAACCAATTTAAATGGGCCTCCTACAATAATAATTAAAATAGCCCCCAACAACAATAATATTGATCCGGGGGACCGGGGCCCCTTAATTTTTGCCAACCAATTTAAATGGGCCCCCTACAAGAATATTTATATGGCCCTCTAATTGAAATGGGCCCCCAACAATAATACTGTTTGAGGGGGCCATGGCTCCTTTAATTTAATGTTTGCCAACCAATTTAAACGTATAGCCCGAGTGAAATTAAGCGTTTCTATCCTAAAAGTTGCTAACTGAGGTTCTTATCTAACCTTGTTATGAATGTAATGCAATAACCAGAGACGGATTTAACACATGGCACAGTGCTAGGGGCTCCGCGCTCAGATAAGACTTTTTTTGGTCTTCGCCTGTATTTGGTACGAAAATATTGCGAAAATCTCAAAGTGCCAGGGGCCCAACTCAATGGAAATGCGACTCGGGCAATAACATGGTTTGTAAGCATAACTATCTATTGTACATTTTTCAATCACAATTCACCTCCACCTCGCCAGTTTTTATGCAACAAAATACTACAAAATACTGTTGAAAAAAATTAGCTTCAGTAACGGGAATGTTCATTGAACAAATTTTTGAATTGAGAAAGCCTGGGCCCCTGGCCGTATATGTACTCCTATAACTGGTTGTTTTCAAGACAATACAATCAGAGGTGGAGTCCACGAGGACGTCCTTGGCCTCGAGGACGTCCTCGAGGACACATTTTGAAGTCCTTGGCCTTGGCCTCGAAGGTCAAGTCCTGGACCTTGGCCTCGAGGCCTCAAGGCCTCGAAAATTGGCCTGTCCTCGGCTCGAGGACAGCAGTATTTATTGAATTGTTAAAACTTTGTGGAGCACTTGAAAAATTTTTTTGAAAACGTTTTTTTGTGGAGATCGCTTGAAAAATGTTTGTGAAGACCTTTTTTTTTGGAGATCGCCTGAAAAATTTTTGTGAAGACCTTTTTTTTTTGGAGAGCACTTGCGCTTGTGTCCTTGGTCCTTGGCCTTGGCCTCGAGCATTCCTGTCCTTGGCCTCGAGAGTGTCTGTCCTCGGAAAGGCTGTCCTTGGCCTCGGATTTTTTTTGTGTCCTTGGCCTTGGCCTCGAGCCTTGTGTCCTCGACTCCACCTCTGAAAACAATAATCTCTAAGGAAAATATTCTACTGGATTGTTATTTACTGCTAAAATATTGCAGGAGGGAATGTACTTTACTTACCCCTACCTGGGCGAAATCACTAATAAAATTTAGCCACAAAATGCAAGATTTTAAACGTGTTTTGGACTTACATTGCAAGCAAAAGGAGGAACGAACAATTTAGCTGTTTCAATTGACTTTCAAATGGCTCTGAAAATGTGCAAAATGTGATCCAATGGTTTTAAAACTACTTTTTTCCAAAAAATTACAAAAAATCGTCCAGCGGTTGGTGGCTTCGCCCTCAGACCCCCATCTGTGTTACGTTTGAATTACAGTACACTTCTTTACTTAAGCACGTCTCCCAATTTGCACATTTTCGCATTTTAACTAGGCTATTGGTTTAAGCTCTCTACTTGAACGAGTTCCTAGTTACATGCCAACACCAGGCCAGGACTTCTGATCTTCCATTCTATGATATCTTTGTCCCACCAAAAAAATCCTCTTTCGAAGTTTCTGATGACGTTATTGCATGTGATTTGTGGTTTGGCGCCCCCCCCCCCCAATCAAAAATCCTGGCTACGCCTATGACTCAGGTAGTCGTTTTTCCACTTGTTTTTTTTTTTTTTTCAACTGCTTTCAGCAACTGGCAGTAATAGGTTTTTGACTAACGTATGTAGTATATCATATGCTAAGCAGTATAAAGCATTCAAACATTATTGCTAAGTACTCAAACATATTCTGTAATAACACTAGCATACTGAAAGCAATTGCTGAAATTTTACGTTAATTTACTGCAATTAATTGAGTTGATAATCTAGATGAGAGGAACTTATGAACAAACATTTGATTTAATTAGGGCTGCAATAGCATTGGTCTTCTGGTCTTGTTATTTGTGAAATGCATTGTTGCGTTTAATTGCAAGTGCAGATAAATCATGGTAAAGTGGTGTTTTAAAAAAAGGGCTCCCCATTTAATTTGCACAGGGGCCCCCTTTCCTAAGGCCACCACTGCTAGCAGCCCACCCGAACCTTCAAACCACACACGAGGGCAATTTCTGCACTTGCCCTCGTACCTTCTTCACAGATTACTCTGATTAAAGTCTGATAACAAGGTCACCAGAAAGAGGATTTTCGACCAGTATCACACTGACACTGCATTTAGCTCAATCGCATTGCGCTAGCATCACTATAGGCATGGACACCATATTTGACATCATATAAACAAACAACCACAATTGTACGCTAAATGCATATTTCAAACTTGTTTGTTATCGTCAGACGTATAACTGGGTAAATGCCTACTTTAAATTTTAAACCCAAAAGCCAAAACTAGCCTACTTGCCAGCAAAGCGAATTGCTATAAACAATGCCAGTCAGCAAAATTTTTTTTTCTACCATGGTTTTGCAGATTTATTACGTCACATCCGTTGTCCCAACCTTGTGATTCATACTCCGCTCTCGCTTTTCGCTTGATCCGCTATATTTACAGGCTATTTGGTACGAGGGTACTGGGCAGTTAGGCTAGACTTTAGTTTGTAATGAAGTCCTACCGCAGGCAGTGGTAGAATAGGCTTGAAAGAATAGCAAAAAGCAATTATAGCAGTTAGTCAATAAGCCTAGACTTACGCTCTATAATCAAGTTAAAATATTAAGACAAAATTTGTGATACAAGCAAATCAAAATAGCCTTGCCTAGTAATCTTTTTAAAGCTTTTAAAGGGTTGGGCTGCTGAGTCTGAAGCGATTATTGCATTATAGACAAGAATATCAGAGGGAAGCCTAAAACATATTTTATTAATTAATGCATAATTAAAGTTATTGTATGTGTATTGCAAAAATAAACAACAGATCTGAGATATCTCGGTAGGCCTACCGAGATGCTGGATAGATAGCCTAGTTACGGTAGATAATGCAGTTGGCTAGGTACCGTAAATGACTAGCCTTAATTGTGTAGGCCCTGAATCTGGAAAAGTGAAATGTCAAAATTATTTTACTACTGTAATTTCACCAATGTTGTGATTGCTTTCAAATTTAGAGTCAGAATTAACTAGACAGATTCACTTAGCCTACTGACTTCATCACTCAGTCACTCATCTGCTCATACTCCTCTCTCAGTACTGTCATAGTGGATGGAATTAGGACAAAGTTTACTTGGTACAGTATTGAACTAATAGATGGTTGAATCAGTTGGAAGGAAAACTTGCAAAAAAAATTTACATAGGCTGCTAACTTTACCAGCTTCACGCAGTACTGCATCAGATACAATATATCTAAACATCTAACTGTTACATTATCCTGGTATTCACTTTGATTTATTTGGACAACGAAAAGACTGTGTAAGTCATCAAAGTCTACTGTCACAAAAAAAAAGAAACTTGGTACAGTAACATGTATCAGTAAGAAACAGAACAGTAAGCTAAAATCTACTACTGTCACAACTCATAACAAAAACTCACAACATCAAACTTAACGATTTTGCTTTGTATCAATGTATGGCATATGCTCAAAAACTTGATTTCCTGGACTCCCTGATTCAATATTTTAAGTTCTTTAAATTGAGTACTGTGATATATATATCTATAAATTCTGTAGTTCTTTATTACACTTCAAGAATTTCATCTCTCTGATTTCCTTTAGAATTTGATTCCATATTTTAGTTCCATTATAGACCAGCAATTTTTTAGTTTGTGCTGCGTTAACTCTGGGCAGAAAGTAGTTGGTTTTGCTTTTTTTTCGAGTGTTGTAAGAATGTATTTCATCCAGTATTATGAAAAGCCGTAAGTTAGACCTGGAAGTGTGAGATGACTTAGTGCTTATTTTGTATAATACATCAATTTTGCTGTTTCCATTTTATACATGTCATTTAACTGCAACAGATGTAAGCTTGAGAGTAACGGTTTAGTATCAGGTATGTGTCCTGATGTTGTTGTGAGTTATTATTATTCTTACTGCTTTTTTTGGAACTTAATTAAAGGTATAAGGGCTGATACTGAAGCACCACCCCAGCTGCTAATACAGTAATTTGGATGAGAATGGATAAAGCTGTAATAAATCAACATTAAAGTTTTACAATCACCATACTTCGGTAAATGATACAATGCCCAACAACCACTGGCTAATTTTGAACTAACTTTCTGAATTTAGGGTTTCCAATTTAGTGAACAATCAATCAGGACACCCAAATCTTTAACACATGTATTTACACTACATGTACTACGCAAAGATGTAGAGTATTTGTGTAGACCTAACTGATGTTTTCAAATTGTAGCTACATATTCTATAATTGTTTAAAATACAAAATTGCATTTCAGGCAGAAAAAATAGCCTACTAAAGCTAGTTTGAAAGAAATGTAGTATTTAGATAAGTTTGCGTAAACAAATGGTTTATGATCTAGTGATTTATCGAATAAACTATGCAGCGTTGACTGATTGATGCCAACTTTTAAGACATTGTGTTACCCAGAAAGATTGATGGGCAATCCACAATTATCTGGCTACAATGCAAGAAGTTTTAAAAGATTTTTTGGATGAAAAAACATACAGTAGCAAGATTTACCAAGTGTTTGGGTATGTTCTTCAAATAATGATTTGTAGCTTAGTTTTGTTTGCAATGATATTTCAAACTTGTTACGGTATTTATATGAGATACAAGTTTTGGTGCTGACTGCAGTCTCACTTGCATCAAGATTTAACCAAATTAAAACTGGCCAGTTGGTCGAGCAGTAACACATTTGTCCTGGATTGGGAGGTTCATATTTTTGGCCAGTCAAATCAGACACAGTGTTGCCAACAGCTTGCACCACTGCAACATTTCTTCAAAAGGAGCTGTGTTGTTCTTCACAAATGTGAGGATATTGCCTATGTGTTACTCCGGCATAATACAATGAGTATCGTGAAAGATTTGATGTAGTCAGAACCTCACAACAAATAACTTGGCAACAGAAGCTCTTTATTTTGCTGATTATTTTTTGTATCTAGCAAAACTTATAATGTTGTCAAGCCATGTCGTGAGTCTGATTATTGCAAGCGGGACATAGTTGCTCGGGCAAGAAAATTTTTTATTAGCCTTTGTTGCTAATTGCTTTCATTCTTTTAGGAAAAAGTTGCTGGTTCTTCAAGGATTATAATTCACTGCCTTAGAAAGATCACCTGCTCTGCTGCGACCACTCAGGCCACTACCAGAATATCGCAAACTATGAAAGTGGAATTTCACCAATTGCTTTTTGAATAGTAAAATTTCATTAACTATCGACGGCAGTATTCAGAAAGGTACAATTGAAAATGTAGAATGTGTTTTATACTGATATGGTTGAGACCAGAAGCGATGCAGCATTATGCTGATCTTAGTTATTGATATAAGGCAACACGCAAAGTTGTTTTACATTGCTCTGTGTCCATTCTAAATGCCCTTTTAAGTTTCACGGTTTTGTATTATATATTGTTCTTTCGTGATCATTTATTTAACTAATTATGGGTCATGCACACAAGTCAGTTAAGCTTAGTTGTGTTTTGTTTTTTTAAAGAGAGGTACTCAGGGTTGCCACATCCTGGAAAAGTCCTAGAAAGTCCTGGATTTTTTTTGCTGTCCTGGAAAGTCCTTGAAAGTCCTTGAATTTTGTTTGTAAGTCCTGGAAAGTCCTGGAAAATGTTTATAGAGTTTTCCCCTGACTTTCCAGGACAGAATGTGAAGTTGTTTTTTTTTATAATAACTGGTACCTTGTAATTGTACAAAGCTATTCATTGTTGAAATAATTTGCATTGTGAAGTTGATTTAAAAAGCTTTATTCTATTGTAAAAAAACAGTGCTTATTTGTATGCTGGTGCACAAACAAAAAATTGCTATCCTAGCCCTAACTCAACTCTAAATCTAACTCAAACTGCAACCCTAGCTCTACCCTAACAGTAATATGATCCCCATCCCTCTGCTTTTTGCTTTCTTGTTCGTTTTAAGCAGTTCTTACTAGTTCTTACTGTTCATTTTAAGCAATCTTACTAGAGTGCAAGTAAGCACCTTCTCAATTAGCCAAAATTTGCACTTTGCAATACAGTATGTATAAATTATTGAATATTATTAGGAAGAGTGAATTCATGGGCATTAATTTATTGCAATGCGATACTGTAGTAACAGTAGCATAGCGGGCTATTGCTCTCCATTAGCCCACAGACCAAAATACGCAATAAGAAAAATACAACGTTTATTGCACTATAATTCTGAGGCAGTTTTTTGCAGTAATGTGGATAGTAAAGTAATTTAAAGTCACTTTTGGAACATGATTTTGGGAAGGGCTAGTATTGGTCAACAAGAAACCAGTCACAACTAACTAACTAACTAAAAATGGCTAAAAATAAACAATTAATTCGATCGCTTGATGCAAAATGCTTAACGTAGGCTTTGTAAGACGTTTATAAGGGGTCTATTCAGTATTTAATTCTGTTAATTACTAATCAACTCTCAAATCTCGTTTCATTAGCTTTTCCTCCCAAATAATATGTTTATCTAGCGTTATAAAATGTAGACGATTTGGATTAATTAATACTTGGGAGTTTTTTCAAAGGAGGTGCCTATTTGCACTCTAGCATGCAAAATGAGCTCTGCTTTTAGAGAATAAGAGAGCAAAAGTGGGTGCTTATTTGCTCAAATACTCTTATTTTGTAAATTATTAACGTTAGTTGTTAGTTGAAGTTTATATATATTTTGAGTTTGGGTTAGGATTAACGTTAGGGTTAGAGCTAGGGTTACAGTTTGGGTTTAGTTTAAGGTTGGGGTTAGGGCTTGGGTAGAGTTTTTTTGTTTGCACCCTGGCGTTCAAATAAGCTCTGTTTTTTTCAAATAGTAAAATTTTATAGTTCACTGTATGGAAATAAAGCTTGGACTGAAGTTTTACTATTACCCATCACTAGAGCTCGACTGATATATCTATAGCTCGGCTGAAATATTTTGCCGGATATCAGTGCCAAGCCGGTATATCGTATCGCCTATCTACCGCTGATAAAATATTGGCTTAGCGCAATTACCTTAAACTGTATATATTTTTAGAGCAAGCACAAGTGTTCTTACGTTGATTTGCTTAGTATGACTTGTGTTTGCAATAATCTTTCTTTGGAGAAGGATTAGTGAAGCTTTTCGTGTCAAGTCAAGTGAAAAATATAGACAAAAATTGGTAGTTTATGAGTTATATATTGGTATCAGCCTAAAAAAGTCATATCGATCGAGCTCTATCTTTCACCCACATCCTGTAACCCATTTATGCAACCAGTTTAATCATGTTTTTGCAGTGCTAATTTCTATGCCACATTTTAAAAGCAATAATTTTTACTAAACTAGGTCTAAAATTAAGTTAGTATTGAAAAAAAATTGCAAAATTTTCGAATGCTGGGGTCTTTGCCCTCAAACCCCCAATGGCTTACGGCGGCTAGGGGTTGCCCCCACACCCAAAAACCACAACCCTCTCGTTGCAAATTTTTGGCTTTGCACCTGGGTAGTGGTCAGTACTAGGAATGCAAATGCGTTATATCAAAATTTTTCGTCAATCACAAGTACAAAAGAGTAGGTGCATGAGAGTAATAGTCAAAATTAAATTTTAAGTCCTGTAAAAAAAATCTTAAACAGTCCTGGAAAAGTCCTGGAAAATGACCTAAAAAAGTCCTGGAAAGTCCTGGAATTTGATTTTGCAGTTTCTGTGGCAACCCTGGGTACTTTGTGACAAAATTTGGTTTACAAATAATGTTGTAGTTTATCTGGTGATATTTATTAGTCTTTAGTCATTCCAATTAGACTGTAGATTTGTTCATTTTTCAGTCTTTTATACTCTATTAGTCTATTTGTGTCACTGCGTGCATTTGCATTAATTGCAAATGCAATTAATCAAAGAACAGAGTTTCACAAATCGTATCTTTTTAGAAGTCTTGGACCATGGATTTCAGCCACAGAAAGCACCCACTACTTCCCAACGTCGAATCAACTGTTTTCATGTCTCTGCATTGACAATATTTTCGACTCTGCAAGTGTGCATGCAGGATTTTGATCTTCACAAAAAATCACCAAAATCTTGAAATGTACTTATGGACAGTGTTCCCACTAAGCCGATTTTTTTTTCAGCGAAGCGGCGATTTGTCGGTGCAAGGGCGAATATTTTTGGCAATACAGTAAACATAGCTTTAGAAAACTCGACAAATTTGTGGAAATATGACATTTCGTATACTTTGATACTGAATTGGTATGAAATTTAGGGTACATAAACGTCTTTTTAGGGCTTTAGGCACAATTGTTTAAAGAAAATTTGGGCACTCGCCGATTAGCCATAAATTAGATGGAACACAGCTTATGGAATATTATGAATGAATCGTGGACTTCCAAGAAATGTGCAACAACAGCACTACAGTAGAAATAATGCCAATGGCGATGTATAAACTGGTTCCGAGTGTAAAACAAAAAGAGTGAAGAATGACTTTTAATGGCTAATTTAACTACTTTTTGAGCATGAATTACACACTTTTTGAGCATGAATTACACAACAAAAAGAGTGAAGAATGAATTACACACCCTAATTTAACAGCATTTTAGTTTTACTGCTATTACATTTATTTGTTTTGAGCATTTTGTGTATGTACGTGCTGTTCTTAATTCATTTAAATTGAGTTGTGCTATCAAAATTGTAAGCAACTTTTGTGTATGTAATTCATCATTGCCTAGAAGATGATTTTTGAAAAAAAATACTACTAAATGACTCTTGTTTTTGTTAGAATATCTTAACTTGTCGCTCATTTTTTTCATTCGTATCTGTTACAAAGTTCTTTTTCGTTTTTCAAAAGCGCCATCATTTTTTTGTTACTTGGCCGCTTAACAGCTTGCATTTTTTTTATTTTAGTTACCTGTACTACTTTTTCGGTTAGCGAATTTGTCTGTGATACGTGTGACCATAGGACTTTTTAGTAGTAGTTGGAAACTGACAGTTTTTTTTTTTTTTTTTTCTTCACAATTCTTTTGTTCTTCGAATATGTCGAATCAAATTAGTCGAATACGCGTGACTGCAAAAAATCTTCGCAACAAGAGCAACCTTTTTTTTGTTCAATCTTCTCTTTTTCTTCGTGCATTTGTTTCTAGTCTACTAAATAAAGAGTCTATCTATGATCTGACTGCCAAACCAAACAAACGACAGGTTGTGTTTTCGAGCTTAACGCGTTTGCTGCTGACAATATTAACTCGCTTTTAATCTAAATTCGTTTAAAAAGATACTGCTCGAGATCGGTTTCATTGAGGAAATGAAAATCGCTTGAGATAATGAAGAGATCCTGCTAGATTTTTCCACTATTTCCTTTATCCTCAACAGTAGATTTAATCCGTTTATCTACGCACCATTAACAACTCTGCATTTTGAAATTTCGTGACATCAGAGCAGGATGACTTAGCAAAATTTCTTGCAGAATAGGCAACGTGATGTTCGATTATTATTGTAAACATTGCGTTCTTATAAGAATTTTTTAGTTATCCATTTATTATGTCACAAAATTTCGATACACAGGGTTGCTAAAGGTACGGAGTCAAATGGATTAAATTTATTTTTGAGGATAAAAAAGAAGTAGTGAAACAAGGTTTGGGGCATCTCTTTATTACCTCCAGTAGTTCTCAGTTCTCAATAAAACCGATTTCAAGTAGTAAATCTTCAAACAAACTTGTTTGTCTGGCAATTTAGTCTGATGCAAAAGCCCTTAGGTACGAAAATTCACTCCATTACTATTCCACAGTTGCATGAGCTTAATGGCTAGTGTACAATTGCTGGTAACAGGTGTAGGTTTAAGTAATGAAACATTTCAAAAAGAATGCGAGTGTGCTGGATCTGATTTTGTATATGAATTTTCTGTCGAAAAAACTAAAGTTCACGCTTCTAAATACAAAGTTTTAGCTCGAACGTCTGCCAACCCATTACACAAATCTGAAATTAGAGTACTATATAGTGAAGGAGAGTTAAAGCTTAATTTATATCGTCTCAGTGTATGGCTTGTAGCAACTGTAGGGTTACGATATTTTGTTCAGCTAACCTCCAACATGTTTGTGGTGGTGCTTTGGTTGATAAGAGATTGCCGAATTTCAATATCAACCAAGCAATGATCTTTATAGACAATTGGACCCCTGTACGTATGGCGATGCATTTAGATTTTATTCAAACGTTTTTTAATAAGGTCTACAGTAGCTAGCTCTTTTTTGTTTTTTCTTGCATATCTGAAGTTTTTTCAAGTCGTTGAGCACTTTTTAATTTAGGAATAAAGCGTGATTGGTTGATAGATGTTTTTATTTCGTAAGAATCTTATGTACTAAATAACCTTCGTGTGTTGCTAGAAAGTTGCGATTGCGAAACCAATTAAAACTAAGCTAAATCAACACAAATACTCTACTGCAGTATCTTCGCTCCGTGCACAGATGCTGCAGGAGGATGTTACGCTCTGAGTAAATTATGATTGCTTTTCTGTAACTATGCACTCATTAGCAGAACTGCAAATAGGGGCGAAGCACATGGTGTTGGTAAGCTTTTAACCATGGTTTTATAAGGGAACCGCTTCCTCTTGAACAACAACTACAGTAGATTGTTTGTCAGATCAGCATTTCCAAACTCTTTGTAACGGCTTTATTTAGTTCACTTAGATTGTTAACGGCCATGCAATACCTTCCCGTTGCAACTCTTTTCAAAACTCTCTGAGTGCCGAGTCACCCGGGTGTTCTGTCCTTGACACAGCGCCCGAAGTGATTACTCCTTGTGATTATAACGTATAAGTTATCATGCGATTAAACGTTTGAATCATTCCAATCAACATTCCTAGTTCTGTCTACGCAAAAACCTTAACTCTCTGCGATGACAAATTCAATAACGCAATTCGATTCTTTTATGTCTGATAATGTAAACCATTTCGACGATTCCATCAAACTGAACAAAACATACTTGCCAAAATAATTTTCAGAAAAAAATTCTACTTCAAAACTTTCTCACGAAGTTGTTGAACTACATAGTAGAAGTGGAAACGACTGGCAAATTGGCGCTTCCTCATCTCTGATCACAATTTGGGTTTTCGTGATACGTAAGGGTTCGATTCTCGATAAAGCTTTCCAATTCTACTTAGTTTGGTGTAATGAAATCGAGGTTTATTAAGCAGTAATCAACAAAAACATAATGCAAGTCAGCAAAAAAAACGATGATAAACGAATGAGCAAGCGTCGAGCGGTATTTGTTAGCGAACGCAGGGCTTCACAAAATTTCAAATTATACAGGGTGAGTCACAGGAAACGGATGTTTTCAAAGAAGACAAAACTTTGCGAATATTTTAGCAAAAATTCAATAATGTACATAAAAACATTCACTAAACTATGCCGTTATGGAATACTTTTGAGTTAAAAATTTTGTCTGACAAATGATGGCCATTTTCATGAGCAAAAATTTGAAGGCGGTTTCTAAAGTTAGCTTCCACTTTCACTAAAGTTTCTTCACCTAATTCTTGGATATTTTCACGTATTGCAGTCTTCAATTCTCCAAGTGTCCGGGGTTTCGCATGGTTAATAAACGCGTGGTTTCAGAAATCTCCACACAGATCACCCCTACACACACGCGTGATTTACCATTTTTCACGTAGGTGTCATAAGCAAATACACGGTGCTTAAGACTCGACGGTAGCATGAGGGAACACAACTTAAAATTAAAAGCAAAAATAAAAAGAAAAGCAATTAAAAATTAATGACTAACACGTACAAAAATTAACGTAAAAAATAAATTGATAGCTACAAACTAAATGGCATCTTAAGCAGGTTTAAAGACTACCTTCATCATCCCCTAACCACTTACTCTAAAAGAGCAAGTGGCATTCTAAAAACATCCATTTCCCGTAACTCACCCTTATATTCAGGCCGATTTTTTTGAAAATTTATCCAAAATATCAACCAAAGAAGGTATACAATAATTACCGAGTGAAGCAGCTTATACATTAGAAAAATCAGAAAGGCGAATAAATGGAAAAAATAAAACTCATTTGACAAGTCCGGCATAAAACTACAGAAAAAAAAAGCAACATTTAAAACATATTTTAAAATCTTTCTAAATTTAGAATAGTTTTCTTAAATGCTAAAATCTACATGCTAATCGTAGTCAGCAGGTGCCGTATCAATAAGGTTTCGCTGAGAAGCTGACAAATATGTTTAGCGCCAGCGCAAAATTGATTAAGTAATGATAACGCGTTCTTCTTTGGAGCATAGATACTGCAAAAAAAGTTTAAATTTGGGGTTAGTGAACTCGGACACTGAGTTCGAAACAATAGCAAGCCCCTGACGCAACCTTTAAAAGTAGTGTCGCCAAGGCGCGATGGTTCAGAGATGGGCTCGGCTAAGTTGTAATACGCTTCGGCGTAATTTAGCGATGAAAAAGATTTGAGTTTTGACACCCAAAAATTCTCAAGATCACGTACGATGCGTTGAAAAAATAGAAATATTTTAAACGCATAAAACTGTCATAGTTTCCGTGGGCCATCGGGGTTTCAACCTGCTGCGAAATTTTGATGTGCGGTTGGTTGGAAAAACATAGCGACTTGCTCGCCAAAATAGCGGTTATCAAAAACTTTGCAAACAATTTAAATGTGCATGAACCCAAAAGCAAACCTCATTATAATGTTATTAAAGCGCAGCTTAACGTTCACGGATAAGATAAAGCGCAGCTTAACGTTCGCAATCAAGTTACAACACACAATGTGAATTTCGCATTTTAATTTTGGGCAAAAAAGAAGCAAATTATTTGCTAAGGAAGGCTAACATTTGGCAATATTACGACAAACACAACACTAACTTTTAAGCATAAACTTGCGCAATCAACCAAAAAAAGTTTGAAAGAAAACCCAGGACAATGAATCCCCAAAAAAATCTAATGGCATTAGCCCGCAAATTTCAAATTTAGTTTACGTTCAAGCATACCTAAAACTGATGCAACCGAACGACTTTCAAGAAAGGAAAAGATAAGATGTGAGCAATTGACAACTCGCAGTCGCGGTTCACACACATCAATCAAATGCCAGGGTGTATAATAGGGTAAATAAATGAAAAGCTAATAAACATATAGGAGCATCAATACGTGATATTCCGAATTGAAACTAAAAAACAAGACATCATAACTTTAGCAAATGGAAATACCAAATAAATAGTTAGTTGTACAGTGCAACAGCATAAAAAATACAGGAGAAAGCAGAGGTGGAGTCCTTGGCCTCGAAGATCAAGTCCTTAACCTCGAAGCCTCCAAATCCTCGAAAATACCCTGTCCTTGGCTGAGGACAGCACTATTTTTTGACTTGCTAAAAATGGGCCAAGGTTATGAACACTTTTTCCTCGACTGAAATTTCACGAAAAATTTGCGACTTTCTTCGCGAAGACCTTTTTTTTCTTGGAGTTGCGAACACTTGCGCGTTGTGTCCTTGAGCATTCCTGTCCTTGGCTTCGAGAGAGTCTGTCCTGGGAAAGTCGTTAATTGGTCTTGGCCTCGGATTTTTTTTTTTGTGTCCTTGACCTCGAGCCTTGTATCCTCGACTCCATCTCTGGGAGGAAGCACTTCAACAAGCAAACTGAGATTGAGTTGCCTCCTGCTGCAGCGTTATAATTTCACAGTATAAGAAACGACTCACGAGTACAGTTAATTAATATGAAATTATAACAATAAACGGAGGTAGACACGAATAACATTTTACCAAACGCGCAGGGCAATGATTATGTAATTCTAAACCATTTAAAGCAAAGCGCAAGATACGCAATTTTTATATCTAAAGAGTAGCGAAATACTAAGTCAAAGAGTACCATTCATATACCAAGTCAAAGAGTACCATTCATATACCAAGTCAAAGAGTAATTTAATTTCCGAAAACAAAATAACACAACACGATGCAAACTCCACATTTTTACAATTCTAGACGGAAAAAGAATAAGTAATTTGCTGAAGGCAAAGCAAATTTATTTCATCGCTCAGTAACAGCACGACGTAAAAATTAATCAGCATTCGTTTAAGAAAGCCACTGGGAAGTTGCAAAAGACCTGACGATCATTCGAATCAAGCAACCTACCTCTTGTCGAGGCAAATTCAGCCAATTTGACATTACAATTAAAAATGGCCGACATTTGACAACATTAGGATTGAAATGAAACAAAATTAAGTTCATCGAATAAAATAGAGCTACAAACAAAAAAAATTTGAAAGCGTAGCGCAATTACTTTTAAGGGTACATTAGTCCGCAGCGCAACTTCAACATCTCAAAATATAACATTAAAGTGAAACGCAACTGAAGCAATTGCAGAGGCTCAAAAGTTGCGCTTTGCCTACCTCTGATAATAAACAATAACACACTTTGATGCAGCTCCAATAAATGTTAACCTCAAATTTGAACTTTAATCTCAACTTGAACTAGGCTGAAGGTAAAATCACCGGGTATATCAAAAGTTAGGCCAATCGTATTAGATTAGATCGGCTTTGACTTCATCCTTCTTGATCCAGCCCTTCCAGAGATATTTTACTTCAAACACGACGTAAGAGCCTCTTCAATCATAATTTTTATTCAACCCTGACATTGATAACATTCGCGACGCCATCTTAGTCCTACCCAATGGCAATGCAGCAATTTTACTAAGCCACAGAAGCGTTTTAACGTATTTATAGCTAGGTTAATATGGACCTCAGTATGTTAGAATACTGCATTAAAATATCAGAGTTGCCAATAAAAATTGTAATTTGAAGACCCCTACGTCGTGCTTGAAGTAGAATATTTGTGGAACGGCTGGGTAAAGAAAAATGAAGTCTACTCCATTGATGTTGCCTTCAGTCCTCGTTAAAATTTCAACAAAAATAATACCTTGCATTCCACACAAGCTTAATTACCAACTGTTGAAATAGTGTGGTTGCATAAACGGGTCCACGACAACTGACCGCGACAAACTGACCGCGAACCAACTGATCCCGATTGGCTTAGAAGGGAGTCGTAACAATATTTTACTATCCCCACAGCCATCGTGCCTAAACCCTTACCTTGTGACGAAATCACTTTGTGACGAGATCACTGGTAACCTTCAATTCGCGGTCAGTTTGTTGCGGTCAGTTGACTTGGCTCGGAATAAACGCTGCAAACCGGAGATGTAAATGAAACGCAAATGCACAATTTTTAGTGATAGATATTGTTTGACGGTGTAATGTGCAGATATTGTTTGACCTGGACTGCGCAATGTTGCATGAACACTTGCACAAATACAAAGTCGAAAATATTGTCAATGCAGAGACATGAAAGCAGTTGATCGACGTTGGGAAGTAGTGGGTGCTTTCTGTGGCTGAAATCCATGGTCCAAGACTTCTAAAAAGATACGATCTGTGAAACTCTGTTTTTTGATTAATTGCATTTTTAATTAATGCAAATGCACGCAGTGACACAAACAGACTAATAGAGTATAAATGAATAAAAAATGAACAAATCTGTAGTCTGACTGGGATGAATGACTATTGACTAGTATCTGTCACCAGATAATCCACAACATTGTCTGTAAACCAAAATTTTGTCACGAAGTACCTCTCTTTAAAAAAAAGCAGAAAACAACTATTAACTGTCTTCTGCGCATGCTTATAATTAATTATCTAAATCCAAAATTACAAAAAAATAAAATATTACAAACCAGGGGCTTATTGACTAGATGATCCTAACAGGTCCCTTCTATTCTCCGGTCGTAAAAAAGTATTTTTTGTTTTTGCTATTGTTAACTATTTTCTATGTAGTGTTTCGTTTATTGCCATGGTTCTCAACCTATGGGTCGCGACCCAAAGTTGGGTCGCTTAAAAATTCCTTTGGGTCACTTGTTGTTTTTTTTGGAAACATCTACACAGAATGAAACTTGCAGAAAAAATAATAAAATAAACGCAACGCCGCTTCATAGTAAGATAGTCATCAACCCTTTTAGCATTTTTGTAAACTATAAATTCCAGCAGTGAAATTTTGAGCTTCTGGAGACCGCAAAGTTGTAAAACGCTTCGAAGTAGTAAACGATGTATTGTAGTACTTTTGTTAACATAGAAATCCCGTAGTGAAGAAGCTTTGGTGCGTGGAGATTGGAAATCAAAGGTCATGTATGTCAGACTACGTCAGGCATAATTGGTAACGATCAGCAGTATGATCAGGCTACCGACCAAAATGCAGGATAAAGAAAATACCACGTTTTCATCACTTCTGAGACTGTCATTTGCATTAAAATAAACTCAAAAAGTGATTTAAAGCTTACTTTGAAACGTCTATTTAGGGGTGGGGATTACTTTGTCAAAAACAAACCTCATAGATCAGAAAAAATTTCAAAAATGGCCCAAAATTGGTAATCAAATTTGATCGCTTATTGAAAAATGTTTAACAAAGGTTTTATCAAAAAATATATAAGCTCAGGAATAGAGGAGGGATATTCATTTATTATTAATTAATTACCTATCCCAATAGCCCTCCTAATTAAATCTTTCTCTATAAAATATAGACGAAACAGATTACTCCTTGAGAGTTTTATTGAACTACCGATAAAGGATTTTATAATTTACCAGCTTGTAAACAATAGGCCTAAAATTAAGCTATTTTTGCAAAAAAATTTCTTTGGGCGCTGGGGGCTCTTTCCCCAGGCCCCGTGCCTCCGGTGGCTGGGGCTTTGCCCCCAGAAATCCAGGCTCTGGCAGATGGGGGACTCACCCCAAACCTTCAATTGTCTCATGGGACTGGGGGCTCCGCCCCCAGACCCTCGTAACAGCCCACACATCGCAGATTTCTGGCTATGCGCCTGGTACCAATACTCAAAGCTAAATAGCAAATATTCATAAATATATGTCCAGTGAAAAGTTGTTTATTTTCAAAAAACTTCTGTCATCATCAGTTTTTTTTTCTACATAACAGCTTTTAATTTAACTATGCATCAGAATATACTGCACATGGGTCGCAAAATTTCACACATTTAATTTTTTCAATAAATTTGGGTCGCTTTGAAAAAAGGTAGAGAACCACTGGTTTATTGCATCTTATAGTGACAAATAATAAATTGAACTTGAACTTAAAAGTGTATTTTGATCGGACATTGAGCAATGTGAAGCATCTTTGCAAGTGGTTGCTGACATCATAGCATCATAGCAGAGATCAGCATAGTACTGCATTGCTTCTGGTCTCAACCATATCAGTATAAAACACCTTCTACATTTTTAACAGTGGTGTGAAAAATACTTAATAACTGTAATCAAGTAAAAGTTTAGTTACTTGAAAGAAAAACTACTTGAAGTAAAGTACAAACTATTGACCAAAAAAGTACTTGAGTAAAAGTAAAAAAGTAGTCGTTTTTTAAAGTGCTCACGTAGAAGAATTTCTGAAAGTATTTAAGCAAAATAAACAAATCATTCAATCGACAAACTGCAGTGTATGAGTACTAGTCGACTGCCTTCACATCACTGCCACATAATGCTTGGTCTTTCAACCCCTTACTCACTCAAGATGTCATAAATTAATAACTGATACAAGTTTATGTTATTATAATCAAATCAAAACAAACAACAGAGAAACTTCGGAATTTAAAAATCAAGTCACACAAAATTCCCTTGGAATCATTTCATAAAATCTTTGCTTTGCCGGAAGAAAACTCAATTAATCTGATCAATTTGTGATTCATTTAAACCTGGAGTACTTTGTACTCTTCTAAATTAAAATGCTGCTTCAGTAGCGTTACTTCATAGTAAAAGTAAGCAAGTGAAAATAGAAAGTATCCAAAAATATAATTGCTTTAAAAGTGCTTGTTACAGACAAACTCTACTTTAGTAAACTAGTTAAGAAAAGATACTTTCGTTACTTCACAACTATGATTTTAAATTGTACCTTTCTGAATCTTGTTGTCAATAGTAAATGAAATTCCACTATTCATAAAGCAATTGGTGAAATTCCACTTTCATGGTTAGCGATATTCTGGTAGTGGCCTGAGTGGTCACAGCAGGGCAGGCAATCTTCCTAAGGCAGTGAATTATGCTCTTTGAAGACCCAGAAACCTTTTTCTGAAAGAATGAAAGCAATTAGCAGCAAAGGCTAAAAATAATTAAGACATACCTAATGTAAAATGTTTTCTTGCTCAAGCAACTATGTGCCACTTGCCATAATCAGACTCACAACATGGCTTGACAACATGACAAGTTTTACTAAATGCAAAAATTACACTGGTATCAGAATCGATATAGTTGGAACAAATTAATTCATCGATGTGGTCTTCAACAGCACTGCTATCAGTAGCAACAAGTTCACGTTGAGAAGGCAATGTTGGTGGCATTGAATCTTTATGAAGAACTGGGGTCTTTGCTGAATCCAAATTGCGATATGTTATTTTGTCTCTCTGTTTAACCCTTTGCTTTGGTGAGACAAAAATAGCAATCTTGACAGTGATCTTTAGGTTCATGCCAAATCATTGAGACGGAAAACGGCACAGAAAGGGACCATTTATCTAGCCAGTTGTGCAAGCCTAAACAGCATATCTTGCATGTTTTATGGGGTGCCCAACAGCCCAGGTCTTATCTTAGTCGCCTAATGGGCAACCAAAATATGCCGCATACACGTTCTTGATATCATGACTGATATTTCTTTGTTGTTTTTTGCTTGTTAACATTTCAAAGCAAACTTTTCAAAGCTTGTGAAGTTTTCAAAACAAAGCAAAGCCGATTTGGATGATTTATGCACTTTCTAGGTATTATGAATATAATTGGAACTAACCATACTTTTAGAAATACTGCGAATTTGTGTACATAGGCATCGGTTTTTTGTTGATTACGCAAATTCCGAGGGGGCGAATTGTTTTTGCGAAGTTTGGTTAAACTTCATAATCCTATTTTAGTCTGAAATTTTGCCCCCAAATTCAGGTGAAAACCAAAAAAAAAGGTCTTTGCGGCATTCTGGTTCTATCTCAGTCCAAAATTTCGATTTCTTCAAGCCAAGTGGGTATTACGTAGTTGCCAAAAAACCGAAGGGGCCAGACATATTTCGCCACCTTCAGTGTCAGACACGAGGGGGCAGCGCCCTCCAGCCTCTCCAAAATCGACGCCTATCTATATATACGTATTTTACACCTGTAAACATAACTACTTCATTTAACATAACGTATTGCCATATACTGTTAATATTAATTCCCTCTGTTCCGCCTGCATATGTTCCTACATTTTTCACTTTCTACACTTCCTGTAGACTACTTAAATAACTTGCAAAACTGCATGCTTCCATGCTTTTGTTGTCACTCAAAGCTTGCACTTATGTTGTTTCACCACTTAAGAATGTTATTCTGTGACATCATTCTGCAAATGTTTTATTGTATTAAGACTGTCAAATGCTTAACAACGAAAGTTGATTTAAAATTAGAAAACCGAAACATCTCAAAAACCTGATGTGCTAGAAAAAAAGTAGAGTCATTTTTGAAATCTGCATCAAAAATACATTAAGATAAACTCACCAGAATCTGCGTTTAAAATTTGCCATTGACCAGTGTAATCAGCTAAACAAACAACTTTTGTTGCCAGGTTATATGTTGTGAGGTTCTGACTACATCAAATCTTTCACGATACTCATTGTATTATGCCGGAGTAACACATAGGCAATATCCTCACATTTGTGAAGAGCAACACAGCTCCTTTTGAAGAAATGTTGCAGTGGTGCAAGCTGTTGGCAACACTGTGTCTGATTTGACTGGCCAAAAATATGAACCTCCCAATCCAGGACAAATGTGTTACAGTGAATTTACACAGTATCCGTTTTTTGTCCGTTTTTGTCCGTTTCTGCTTCTCCTTGACAAAGTACGCGCTTTTTCATCTGCATTTTTATGTGTCCATATCCGCACTAACCAGACAGTCACATACTGGACAAAAGTTTTCCGAAAAATCTTTTTTGTAAAGGGGTACAGCTCTATTTCGAAATATCGCTCTTATTGTTCATACACAAAACTTTGGAACAAAATTTTCATCTATATATAACAGTCTACTTAGTGCGTATATGGACTTATAAAAATGCGAATAAAAAAGCGCATACTTTTTCAAGGAGAAGCAAAAACGTAAAAAAACGGACAAAAACGTATGAAAAACGGATACTGTGTAAATTCACCTTTACTGCTCGACCAACTGGCCAGTTTTAATTTGGTTAAATCTTGATGCAAGTGAGACTGCAGTCAGCACCAAAACTTGTATCTCATATAAATACCGTAACAAGTTTGAAATATCATTGCAAACAAAACTAAGCTACAAATCATTATTTGAAGAACATACCCAAACACTTGGTAAATCTTGCTACTGTATGTTTTTTCATCCAAAAAATCTTTTAAAACTTCTTGCATTGTAGCCAGATAATTGTGGATTGCCCATCAATCTTTCTGGGTAACACAATGTCTTAAAAGTTGGCATCAATCAGTCAACGCTGCATAGTTTATACGATAAATCACTAGATCATAAACCATTTGTTTACGCAAACTTATCTAAATACTACATTTCTTTCAAACTAGCTTTAGTAGGCTATTTTTTCTGCCTGAAATGCAATTTTGTATTTTAAACAATTATAGAATATGTAGCTACAATTTGAAAACATCAGTTAGGTCTACACAAATACTCTACATCTTTACGTAGTACATGTAGTGTAAATACATGTGTTAAAGATTTGGGTGTCCTGATTGATCGTTCACTAAATTGGAAACCCTAAATTCAGAAAGTTAGTTCAAAATTAGCCAGTGGTTGTTGGGCATTGTATCATTTACCGAAGTATGGTGATTGTAAAACTTTAATGTTGATTTATTACAGCTTTATCCATTCTCATCCAAATTACTGTATTAGCAGCTGGGGTGGTGCTTCAGTATCAGCCCTTATACCTTTAATTAAGTTCCAAAAAAAGCAGTAAGAATAATAATAACTCACAACAACATCAGGACACATACCTGATACTAAACCGTTACTCTCAAGCTTACATCTGTTGCAGTTAAATGACATGTTTAAATGGAAACAGCAAAATTGATGTATTATACAAAATAAGCACTACCGTCAACCGGGGCGACTTTGAACGTCGGGGTGACTTTGAACACGTCACTAAAACAAACTTTGTTTTCAGTTAAATACTTTTCAAGACCAAGAGCGGTCTCTTACTAGGTCAGTGTTTGAACTTTGATAGATTTTTTTTCTTTTTTGCCCGACTAGCACAAGGTCATGTGACAATGACGTCATCATTTCAACAAAATAATTCTCAAAAATAGGGCGATTTATTACACCATTACTATTGACATATAGATCCTCAAGTCAGGTCAATTAGCAATAGACGATTGCAGGCTCGAAACCATGAGGATGTGATGGGCAGTTTAACACCCTCACCACTCTGCCACACGTTTTTTTCGTATTTTTAAGGCGAAGTGCCTATTTAAAAAAAAATTGGGAACCGGAGTGTGACTTTAATTAGGCTTCTAAGCCGTAGTGAGAGTTGGTAGTAGAATGAGCAACTATTTTTGCTCTCTGGGAATATCAAAATATGTGATTAGGCTACGCTTATCCAGGTTATTGAGCAATATGACAATTGGTTCGAATTTTTTGTCAAAGTGTATTTTTGTATTGGAGTATTTCAGAGCTGAGTGTTGTTGTAAAATTTCGGAGCCGGAATCAGTTAAAAAATTTCGAAGAGGATCCGGAGTTGAAAAATTAGCCACTCCGCAACGTTCTAATTGAAAGACATTTCAGGCGAAGGCAACTTTTCGCTTGTAAGTGAAGGTTTAAGTGCATATTGATAGGTGTTCAAAGTGGCCCCAGGGACCGGAGCGACTTTGAACGCTTTTTGAGATAGAATATATGGCTTATGAGAGCTAAATATTTTTTTAGTTATGACAGTTCTAGTTGCTGAGGCCATAAGTGTTACGTTCAGCCTATAAGTACTTTTCTTGCTTAAACCTGGCGGAAGTGACAAGTAAAAATGATTCAAAACCGTTCAAAGTCGCCCCGGTTGACGGTAAGTCATCTCACACTTCCAGGTCTAACTTACGGCTTTTCATAATACTGGATGAAATACATTCTTACAACACTCGAAAAAAAAGCAAAACCAACTACTTTCTGCCCAGAGTTAACGCAGCACAAACTAAAAAATTGCTGGTCTATAATGGAACTAAAATATGGAATCAAATTCTAAAGGAAATCAGAGAGATGAAATTCTTGAAGTGTAATAAAGAACTACAGAATTTATAGATATATATATCACAGTACTCAATTTAAAGAACTTAAAATATTGAATCAGGGAGTCCAGGAAATCAAGTTTTTGAGCATATGCCATACATTGATACAAAGCAAAATCGTTAAGTTTGATGTTGTGAGTTTTTGTTATGAGTTGTGACAGTAGTAGATTTTAGCTTACTGTTCTGTTTCTTACTGATACATGTTACTGTACCAAGTTTCTTTTTTTTTGTGACAGTAGACTTTGATGACTTACACAGTCTTTTCGTTGTCCAAATAAATCAAAGTGAATACCAGGATAATGTAACAGTTAGATGTTTAGATATATTGTATCTGATGCAGTACTGCGTGAAGCTGGTAAAGTTAGCAGCCTATGTAAATTTTTTTTGCAAGTTTTCCTTCCAACTGATTCAACCATCTATTAGTTCAATACTGTACCAAGTAAACTTTGTCCTAATTCCATCCACTATGACAGTACTGAGAGAGGAGTATGAGCAGATGAGTGACTGAGTGATGAAGTCAGTAGGCTAAGTGAATCTGTCTAGTTAATTCTGACTCTAAATTTGAAAGCAATCACAACATTGGTGAAATTACAGTAGTAAAATAATTTTGACATTTCACTTTTCCAGATTCAGGGCCTACACAATTAAGGCTAGTCATTTACGGTACCTAGCCAACTGCATTATCTACCGTAACTAGGCTATCTATCCAGCATCTCGGTAGGCCTACCGAGATATCTCAGATCTGTTGTTTATTTTTGCAATACACATACAATAACTTTAATTATGCATTAATTAATAAAATATGTTTTAGGCTTCCCTCTGATATTGTCTATAATGCAATAATCGCTTCAGACTCAGCAGCCCAACCCTTTAAAAGCTTTAAAAAGATTACTAGGCAAGGCTATTTTGATTTGCTTGTATCACAAATTTTGTCTAAATATTTTAACTTGATCATAGAGCGTAAGTCTAGGCTTATTGACTAACTGCTATAATTGCTTTTTGCTATTCTTTCAAGCCTATTCTACCACTGCCTGCGGTAGGACTTCATTACAAACTAAAGTCTAGCCTAACTGCCCAGTACCCTCGTACCAAATAGCCTGTAAATATAGCGGATCAAGCGAAAAGCGAGAGCGGAGTATGAATCACAAGGTTGGGACAACGGATGTGACGTAATAAATCTGCAAAACCATGGTAGAAAAAAAATTTCGCTGCCAGTCAACGCCTATACGAATGGTTTTCTAACTGATTTGATCATCTATATAATTGGCAGAGAAGTGATGTCCAAAGTTGCCGGAGGAGGATGATAAACGCTCACAATAGTTGTGTTTTCTATCCTGATAGATGGCCTTTCCAAAACGAGTACATGTGACTGTGGTTCAGAAGTCCAAACCTACATCCACATCCTACAGGAGTGCCCACTTGGAAACCATCGTGTCACCTCACTGAAGTAGACAATCCCCTTTTGCAAAACTATCTACCCAACTGCAGTTTTTGACCTGAATTGATTTTTGTTTTTTTTCTATGTTTTTCATTGTTTATACGAATGAATCTATATAATGACTCGAATGAAATTGAAAATAAGCAATCCACAGTCACAAAAAGCTAATTGACGTACAGTTTAGTGCTGCGCAGTGCGCACAGGACTGATTCAAGCAGATGTTGTACAGTAAGGTGGAGTGAAAAAATTAAAATTCACAAAAATCTTTCGTAATAGTGACAAAAATATGTAGTGATCAAATATAATCTTGCATACAAAAATTTAAGAAAAAATATTGACATCTTCGATTGCCACAATGCACTTAAAAATTTCCACTTTTTACCAGTTAGGTTATTGCATTCTTTAGTATTAAATGTGAAAAATTTACCCATCCTTTATGACGTCATCATTGTTGGAGACATATATAAGTATGTGCCAGTTGGTCGAGCGGGAGGTCCGAGGTTCAAATCTCGGGCCGGTCAAATTGGACACAGTGTTGCCAACGGCTCGCCACCCCTGCGACATTTCTTCGAAAGGAGCTGTGTTGCCCGGGCGCAATGACGCGGAGATGGGCCCCGCAAACTCGTTACACGCTTCGGCCGTACTACAGCGAGAATAATGAAAAATTTGATTTTTGATTTGATTTGTTTCAACACTTACGGTTTTTTGCTTTCGTTTATTACGTTATTTACTACACGATTTTTGAAGTTTCCATAAATAAAAACCGAATGATATTGTCAGTTGCGAATAGTCCAGCGAAAAGTTGTATCAATGCACGAAGGCCGACGGGTATGTTAGTTTTATCAAGTAGGTCTATAAATAGATTGCTTTATTGTTGAAGCTGGATGACACTATCTGTTGTTGTCTGAAGTAGTATTAGATCAGCGTTTTTGACTATGAGATAATAATAATAGGAGTAAGCTGAATCAGCATAAGATGCTACAGCATAACAAATCATTAATTTTACCACAATATTATACCAAATCAGTCCAGGGTGCCAAGAGATAAGGAAATAGAAATTCCATGCGTATTGACATTCACAAATCAGAATAGCACAATGGATTAGCCATCATCCAGAAGCAAGCAGTTGAAAATTGGTGAATAATATCCAAATATTGCATAATCAGTGTTGGAGCATCAATTTTATACAGTTAGATAGTTTATTTTAAATCAATTACCAGTACGTCATGAAAATACAAAAAAGTACATTAGTTAATGGCAATTATTTAAACTACTAAGTTGGCATATGCACTGCAGTTAACCACTATAGGCCTACTACCAGGCCCCCCCCACTTTTTTTTCAGGGGGGGCCCTAATTTATGTGATTTTTTTCTGAAATAACACTGCTTAAAAATGTTTTTGCAACTTAATATCATAGACGTCGAAACCAGAAGGCGTAGAATGCAGACTCACACTCCTAACCGGGTGGGAAGGCATTAGATTATATGCATTGACTTTTACGACGATGACTCAAAATAATTTTTGTAGCGTAATTTCTCCTCTTGAGCTTAACACGAGATCGATTCCATTCCCAATTGTGATGCTCGAGTTAAGAGTACGATACCTTCGGTTTAGGTTGAATACCTGTGCGGCTGTCATTTCTGCAACCATACGATGTTTGCGTTATTTTGAAAGTGATTTCAAATCTCTAAAAATAACCTCCCCTCTCCACGGTTATTGTACCCAGCCGCCATTCTTTGCATTGTTACGTAATTATTATAAGCGTCACGGACGATATAGGAGCGAATTTGATTGGTGTGCAGCTGATGAACAATTATAGGTTAATTTGTGGTGTTAAAAATGAGTACTATGCTACATTATTTTCTCAGACAATTCATTCATTTTTTTGTTCTTGACCACCACAAAAATAGCAAATAGCGAATGGATACTAACGCAAAAAGTAACATGTTGAATCTGGAAAAGGAAGAAGCGACGCAATCTTTATATTTTGCACTCACGCGTTTCAAGTAACTTTTGGAAGGAAGCCAAAATGGAATGCCTCAAACGACGCTTGCGCTAAAAAGCGTTGTCAGTAGCGTAGCCAGGGGAGAAGGAGGGGGGCTATAGCCCCCCCCCCCCCCATTGGCATGTTGACCAAAATGCAAAATGAGAAAAACACTACGTTTTTAGCATTTTTGAGACTATTTTATGCACTGGAGTGGACTAAATAGTGATTCAAAACACCTTTTGAAACATATATTCAGGGGAGGGGGGCTAATTTGTCAAAAACAAAACTAACAAATAAATGAAAACTTTGAAAAATCGTCAAAAATAAGCAATCAAATTTGATCGCTAGTGTAAAAACGCTAAACATAGGTGTCATCAACAAATATACTATAAACTACGGAATAGGGGGGCTATTCAGTATTAGTTGATTACCAATCATTTCTCTAAAATCTCTTTTCATTAGCCCCCCCCCCCGCAATTTTTTTTCTCTATAAACTGTATACGAAATAGATTACTCCGTGTTAGTTTTATTGAACTATTCTATTTTATAATTTACCAGCTTCTAAACAAGAGAGCAAACATTTTACCATTAGCCACCTCCCATATAGCCCATTTATGCCACCAGTTTAATCATGTTTGCACTGCCAAGTTCTAAGCCACGTTTTAAAAGCATTATTTTTTAATCAAAATAGCCCTAAAATTAAGTTATTTTTGCTAAAAAATGTAAAATTTTCGAGCGCTGGGGGCTCCACCCCCAGACCCCCGTGCCTTCGGCGGCTGGGGGCTTTGTCTCCAAACCCCCAGACCCCCATTGGCTATCTTCCCCAAAACAGCCCCCCCCCCCCCATTGCGGATTTCTGGCTACGCGCCTGTTATGTATTATTTGTATATGTTGCTGTTGAGCTTAGCACGTTTATTATGCTACTTAAGAAATAAAACGAAAAAGATAACATCGTTTTTTTGCAAACGTTCGTTAGCAGAACAGTGAAGTTCAGAACCTCCATCTAAGCAGCCGATAATAAACCAAGGGGAAGATAGCGACGAAAATTCGGATAATGGTAGTGGCCTTGCCAGCGATTTAAGTTCAAGCTATGATCGTCGAAGCGGTACTGGTACTCCCACAATGATAAGTAGGTTTGCAAATTTAGCTAAACAAAGGGCTGAAGACTTGGTTTGGAATAGAAATATGAAACTGCCTTTTACAATTTATGGTTTGCAATAGACCATAATATGATAAGCTGATTCTATTTTTAAGTCAAGCAGACAAGCTAGTGGAATCGCAGTTGCAAAATTATCAGTGATCAAAAACTGGAGATTTTGGCAAATCTTTGTTAAGCTATACGTTACTACAAAAAAATTAAGTTCTCATAGATTTAAGCAAGACTGTGGACTCGTGGAGTACAGGAGACGGAACTTTAAAAAATATTGGGAGTTTAAAAGCCTGCAATGTAATATGTAAACAAAGGGAAAAAATTGGTCAGTACATCCTATACATTTGAAGAAAAAATTGAGGCAAGGCACTAGCTTATTAGGTATCCTCCTTTTTATCGGGCTGTATGTCGAGTTTAATGTGTGCATTTGCAGTGTGTTTACTAACAAATAACAATGTAGCATTTTTGCTGTGACTAAATTTGGACTGTTTTATTATGGATATTGAATAGGCCTAATATTATTGCTATACTTTTTGATGATTAATTACGGCTTGGAATAACATTTATGGGCGCAGTTTTTTAAACGAACTACGTTGTTTCGGTAACCTTTAGCGACATGCTGCATTTGCTGTAGCTAGTGCTAAAATAACGAAAATCGCTGTAAGCTTATAACTGCGCGTTATGCGCTGTAGGTGAAAAAACTGGATAGACTTTGGGCCCCCCACTTTCAAAATGGTTCCGCCATCGCTGCCTACTACACTATGCAGATCACAGATTTAGGTATGTTCAATCAATATTGTTTTAACCTGATGGTTAATAATTGCAGAACCACGTAGTTACATACATTCACATGAGAGGCCAGGTAAATACAAGCAATATACAAAGCATAAAAACAAGATGAACTGAGCGCAAAAACAAAACATGCAGAACAGACAAAGGCATGCAGACAAATATAGCACATCGGGAATACAAAAGATATCTCATGAAAATTAAGCAATGTACAGAATTAGGCGAACAGTGAGATAAAAAAAAATTAATTTTTTTTCTCTTATGTCGATTCAACACTGCTGGACAGGTCAAAGCATTTTATGAGAGTAAGTAACCGTTTATGAAATAAATACTACAATGAAGAAATTTTCAAATACGGTAAGCACACAAGCTAACAAACAGACAGCTCAAAACTCACTTGGAACATTCACGGTTTGACACAAACTGAAAAGAGCATTACTGTACCACAGCAATTAACAAGCAAAGTAGAAATTAACAGACAGCAGCTAGCAGATTGGGGCTACAGTGGCAAAACAAACTTTCTTCTATATCGCAACAAAAAGAAATTAAGAAATTAATCCAACTTTTCTGTAATAAATTTGGTAACAAGATTTTTGAATTTATGTATCGAGTCACGCAGCGCAATATGAGATAGTAACCGGTTCCATTTACTGATAACTCTGTTTGTAAAAAAGTATTTTCTGCAGTCAAGGCGAAACGGTTTTTTGAAAAACTTGTGATCATGACCCTTAGTGAAATTACAGCTTTCATGCTGAAAAAATTTATCAACAGACAGTGAAGAGGAACTGTAGCATATTTTATAGACTTCTACCAGATCAAAAACACAGCGTCGTTTAGCCAATGGCTCTAACTTAAGAATACCAAGACGTTCTTCAAATGATTTCCACTAATTCCAATAATGCATCGGGTTGCCCGCTTTTGAACCCTTTCAATTAGATGGATATCACGTTTAAAATGTGGGTTCCACATGATTGCTGCATATTCCAGGTGTGGCCTCACTAATTGTTTATACAGTTTTAGAAAGATTTTCTGGTCACGAGTTACAATTGTTCGTTTTAAGACAGTCAACATTTTTCAGCTTGTTTAACAATATGGCAGACATGCTTTGAGAAGTTCAAATTTTGGGATATTATAACTCCAAGATCTTTCTGACTTTCTGTAGCAGTAATTTGATGCTCTCTGATATGATAAATGTTGTTTTCATTACCATTGCCAAAATGAAGTGTGGAGCATTTATCAACATTGAAATTTAATTGCCAAGTGTCTGCCCACAAAACTGCAGAGTCCAAGTCATGTTGCAGAGCCAATGTAGACAGATGCTGAGCATGATGCGAGAAACCGATATACATCTTAATGTCATCTGCATATTTCAGGACAGAGGAATGTGCGAGGCAGGCATCAAAATCATTTACATAAGCAAGAGAGAGCAAGGGGCCTAGGCAACTGCCTTGAGGGACCCCAGATATCATGTTTTTTGGCTTACGTATTTTATTGTTCACTAAAACAATTTCTTTCCGATTAAGTAAAAAGGACTGAATCCATTGATAAAATTTTCCTTTGATCCCCAATGCAGATAGCTTCCTTAGGAGTCTTTCATGCAGGACAGAATTGAAGGCTTTGGCAAAATCAAGATAAATTGCATCAACTACAAGGCCATTATCTACATGGTTGGATAGGTGATCCAAAGACCAGTTGACAGAGGTAGCCCAAAGTTTTTTATTCTGCAATGGCCCCTGTCAGACTGAAATTTTCAGTTCATACCGCTTCCGGATGGGAGCATGGACAATGTCGAAAAAACGCTAGACAGATTCCAAAATATAAAATTCGTTTCACGGATGCAGTACATCAGTTCATAATTGCCGATGCAATGCGGTAGGCCTACCGACATAGTAGAGACGCAGTAAACCTAAATGTATAATTCAATTTTATTAATCATTTTTAGTACCGTTACGAGCCAGAAACTAAATTTAAGGGATATTATAATAAAATGGCTAATGCAACAAAAAAGAAATCGGTACCGGTATGTCCAATATTTGATGCTCCTAAAGAATTACCGAACAATATGCTTGTCACGTATTAAAATATAACAATATGCTTGCCACTATTTAAATATAATGAAGTATTATAATGAAACTAAAAGATGCTTAGCTTGTACCAAAAAAAAGTATAATCAATCTTTCACTGAAATTGCTGAAATTGTGACTGATCAGATCAAAAAACTTAAGGTAAGGTATTTTGCAACACGTCTGAAAGAAATTGTCGATCCAGTTATACAAGGAAATTCGTATTTGCCCACCCACAGAATATCCTCCTCGCTATGATCACTAATGACACAAAGCACCTCCCAGAGCTTGAACTGCGAAGGATTTTAAAAGCAAGCCATACTTCAATAACAAGATCTCTGCGACAATTCAGACAACCAATGTGAAAATTTTGCGTCCGCAGGCTAAACGGAAATGAATGATTGGTTTGCAGAAAATGTTACAGAACCCCTCCCCCCCCCCCCCCCCTTGACAAGCGTATTTCCGAAAAACAATTGATGAAATACATCAAATACAACAACACACCTGCCATTGAATAAGAAAGCTATCCATGTCATACCCAAGCTGTTAAACGATGTGCAAAGGTAGTGAGCGATGCACAGTGGGCAGTTTGCGGACAAAAGCAGCGGTATGGGTTTATCAGTACACGAATCAGTTCGCGTCAGGGGCGTCGCCAGCTTAGCGAGATCAGGGGGGCAAAACTGAAAACCGGGGGGGCAAAGTTTTGACGGTAAATTATTGCAGTATTTTAAGAGTTAAGTAGATTGTTTGTGTAGCGGGGTTGCAAATTTCGTTTCGCCTTTGAGTAATGCAGCTATTTGGCGTTGATTAAGTTCATAGAACCATTTTCAGCTTTATTTTACAAACTAATAACTTAGGTTACAATGAAACGATTACTAAACCGTATATTTATTTAATGCCAATCTGACGTGCATGATTGTCTTTGTCCTTTATATAAGAACAGCATGGGATCATATTGGTTATTATACCACATTGTTTAAAGCAAGACACAAACTTGCAACAAAAATTTTAGGCATCATCAATGGTTATCGCGTTGGTAAACATATAGAATTAATCTAAACAATAAGAAAAGTTAAGAACTGCGCATGAAAAACTACCTTGAATCATTTTTGAATGAATGTAGAAAGCAGACTGTCTCTGACATATTGAAATAGTGACAAAGCCGCTAACTCAACAATTGCTGAAAAGATAACGTTAACCTTCTCATTTAACTAAACTTGATTACAGCTAGCATAACGGCTGGAAACGACTGACGACAGAAAACTCCAGAAAAAATATGAGCAAAATTCAATATCGGTACCTGTATGATGAATACTGTAGCTAATAATATACAGTTGTGTATTACAAGCCAAAGTAAAAAAATGAACAGTTTAGCATTTAGGCTTGAATGCCTATTCTGTTTCTGTATTGCCTATAACTTCATTAAGACAGGTAAGTGCCGATCCAGGGGTTGCATCCCGCAAAAGAATTTCTGCTGCATCCCTTCAAATAGTTCGCATCGGTTCGGTGTGTAACTTTGGTGTTACAACTTGCAACGTTACTAAACGATGCATTTTATCCTCAAAAAAACGTCAAAAAAGGTTAAGATTCCGGACCCCGCTGGGGAGCTCACAGCGCCACCCCAGCCTCCTAGCCCCCTTTAAGGCCGTATCACTGTAACTTTTGTGTTCGAAAATTATTAATTGCCACCAGCACTCCTTCCAAAATCTTAGTAAACGTTTCTGCGGACTTCCTCGCTAGTATTGGCGAAAATGAGCATTGAACTTTGCTCCGAAAATCTCCAGTTTGAGCATCATCCCTCCTCCAAACGTTCAAAATTATCAAAAAATAGACAAATTTCTTAAATTTCTTAAATCTTTCTTAAATTAAATGGTCAATATGGATCGGCACCACTGATTACTGTATCGGTAATGCACCAAGACTGTATTACTGCTCTGAAAAAATCATCACAAATAGCAGCACCAAACAGCCAAAACGGTACTACTGACTACTAAAGTTTACTCAAAATCTCAGATATCAATGGCGTTACTAGTGCCGAGAACACTGCTCAGTTTGTTTTGCTACCAGTACTAATCGATCTAGTTAAATAAACTATACGGTAATGGACACTTCTTGCAAATCTGAAAGTCAGAAAATTCCCGTAGTCTAGTGTTAGAGTTTTGATTAACTTTGAAGGCTGTAAAGCAATTACTGTATTGACGTTGTGCAATCTCTGCAATCATTCTTCACGTGATCATCACGTCATTGTTTCTGTTATACCTGTGTGAATCTTGCAATGTTCTCTTGTCAGTCAGCTGTTTGAGGACGTAACGTTAGGAGTGTTATTATTGTAAGAACTGTCTTTAGTCTTGTAACCTAGAATACTGAACGTGAAGTTCAGTGTATTATTTACGTGAGAATAACCTGTTGTTTTGTTTTTGATTCTATTTGAATAAGTAAGAATAAGTTAAATGAGTTAAATAAAAATACGTTATATTGTATCGAGTGATGTAAAGATACAGCATCTAGCTATCAAAGAATTAGTCAATGGATTCCGATTTGGGGAGGAATGCAGTCTGTTTCTCTGTTAGCTCAGAGTTTCTGCAGATTGATTACTCATACTGCTGAACAAGATCCCAATTAAAACACAGTATGGTTTGAGTTGCTCAGCTAAGGCCTTCCACTTCCAGACATGGGCTTGTCAACTCAACTCACTTTCGCCAAATTTGCTTACCCGTAGCCTACGTTTGCTACATAGCCTAGAAGTGCAACTGACTAATCGAATTCTTATCTTTTTCTCCGGGGGCATTGGGCGATAGTCTATTTTTCTTTCTGCAACTATTAATTGCAAGGTACATTGCGAATGGTTTGTACTATGCGTATACCACTGATCACCAACTTACAGCCTACACCAACTTACTGTAAATTACCTTCAACAAGCACAATACCTGATTTGTAATAAGGCCTCGCCTTTAAGTGCTGCTGTATATGACATCATAATCTATGATGCAACGCCTACTACACAGTACACACAAACTGCTGGTAGCTGTATTATTATTACACCGTACTGAATTGATCTGTTGTTGTTGTTGTTAAACTTGACCCAAGACTCGAGATTGTGCTGCGTAACGTACCCTAGATCGTAATAAAAATGTCAAGATACTTTGTTGCATGAAGGAAACAAAGAATCAACCAAAAAAATATTTAACTAACGTATATTAACAAAAACTTTCACTAAAATTGATTTCGGCCAGTGGCCATCTTCGACTTATTCAAATACAATCAATCAAACAGAATCGATGTCAGGATGGGGATTGGAACAGTTAAAATTAAAACTATTTTAACTGTGATGGCGATGCTCACTTTTAAGAAAAAATAGAGTAGGAGGGCAAGAAATAAATCGTGGGGGGGAGGCAAAAATAAAAATCGGGGGGCAATGCTCCCTATGCCCCCCACCACTGGCGACGCGCCTGCATCAAAGCATGCCAAACGTTGAAACAAAAACTCAATATTGCGTTTAAATGAAAAACGATCTTAAGCGCATTTATTTCATTGATTGCAGATATCTTGAATGAACGTTTTGACAAGTAGCGCAATTAGGAACCATGGATGCGTGTTCCCTGTTTTTCTCATTTGTTGTGGATGTTTTAAAACAACAGTAAGCTGAAAATTGTTTTTGGTGTGTAAAATTTGAAAATTTATAGATGTGATTCGTAGTTCATCCTCCTACACCAATCTGTAGAATCTCCTTTTCTGGCAAACTTTTGGTACTCTGCAATGATTTCGATTGGAGAGCATGTCACAATTCTTTAACCCGACTATAAGCATAGGTGGGCAAGGTAATGCAAAATGTTAGCTTCGTTAACCACTATTCCGTTAACAAACTTCACACCTCCGTTAACGTTAATCCGTTATTTTCAGCTTTAATTAACGGAAGTTAATAAAGTCAGTTAATTCGTTAACATTTTGCGTGCAATTTAAATTTCTTTTCATTCACTTGCTTCTATAACACGTATTGACGCTGTTGAGCTAATAGTAAGGAAGTATTTATTAGTATGGTGGTCTTTTTGTGCTTTGGAAGTTACATTTTACAGTCTAATCCAATTTCAAGATAAAAATAAGTTCAAATGCACTAACGAAGCTGCGATCGGAAAATCTTTGCAAATTGTGAACAGCAATAATCATAGGGGGGCAAGTTAATGCAAAACATTAGCTTCGTTAACCACTAGTCCGTTAGCAAACTTTACACCTCCGTTAAAGTTAATTCGTTATTTTCAGCTGAAATTAACGGAAGTTAATGAAGTCCGTTAATCCGTTAACATTTTGAGTATAATTTACATTTCTTTTTATTCACTCACTTTTAGAACACGTGTTATGACACTGTTGAGCTGATTGTAAGGAAAAATTTATTGCTATGGTGGTCTTTTGTGTTTTGGAAGTTACACTTTACAGTCTAATCTAATTTCAAGATAATAATAGGCTCATATGCAGTAACGAAGCTGCGATCGGAAAATCTTTGGAGGTTGCGAACAGCGATAATTAATAGACTTGTGAGGCTGCAGCTTATTATTTGCCACAAAAAGCAATAGATGTACTCGTTAATTGTTTGCAGGGGCGCCGAGAGCCAAACGTGGGCCCGGGATCAGCTCAAATATTGGACATTTCCCGCATTGCGAACTCCAAAAAAGAAGAGGAAAATATCACAATTTTCTCCGGATTTTGATGTGATCTCAAAAAAAAAGGTCTTCGAAGTTCCTCAAATTGATTTGTCAGTGTCATTTCCATGGGCCCTCTTATGGACCCCCTGAAGCCCATGGGCCCCCTAAACTCCATGGGCCCCGAGGTCATTGTCCCCCCTGCCCCCCCTCTCGGTGGCCCTGCCTAACGGCTACCAGCGCGGAAACCCAGGAAAGAACCATTTTTTCGCACTGCTTGTTTTTAAATAGTCGCCGTTCTAGTGGCTCTTCCCTGGGCTTCCGCGCTGGTAGCCTTTAGACCAGATGGTACGTAAGCGATTAAACATTATGGAAATTGTTAGATAGAGACGGTTGCTTACACAGCGCCAAGACGCTATATATAACTCCAAGTCTCTATGCTTTCATGCTACAACAGCATCTAAAATTAACTATTTAAGCTATGGCTGGCAAAATAATTTCTAGACAGTGTCTAGATCCAACCTAACCCAAAGCTTAATCTTGACTCTTAAAAAAGCAACTAAAAAAATTCAAATCAAATCAAATCTAACCACTGTACAGAAGGCCTACGTAAATTTAAAGTTTTGAAACCACCTACAATCCGTGGATGCAAACACTTCCGAGTTTTTGGATGGCATTAACATTTAGCTCAAAATAAACACTGCTTTTGTTGCAATATTTTAGTACCGGTAGCTACATTCTGTTCTTTCAATACCCTATGGTTTGATTATATCGATTCCGCCGATGACGATTACAAATACGCGCCCATGTAACCGATTTTCCATTGCGATTATTTCACCTTTAATCATCGCTATTACGATTACATCGCTTTGCCAAAATTTCAAAAATAATTTTTTGTAACAGCGCTTACGAAGTCGCAATCTACCCTGCATTTCGGCTGCAATCTACCATGCAATTCTGTTTTGCATTATCATTATTATTAGGCTGTTATTAATAATTGCAATCATGCATGTCTCGCACTTGCATTCTGTTCTGTAGTTGGTAAACGGTACCACTATACCATAATACAGATTATACTCTTATATCCAAGGATGGCGGTGCGGTACGGTACGTTGGTACGGTTAGATACTCCTCAATTTTTGCTGAGAAGCACTGTACGCTGGTACGGTACGCATTGTTTGTAATGGTTCAGGTACGGTACGTTGGTACGGTACGCTTCAAAAATTGAACTGAAGTACGGTACGCTGGTACGGTGCGGTTCAAGGTGCGAGGTACGTAGTGCGCAAATTCTGAACGCACCGTACCGTACTGCCATCCTTGCTTATATCATCATTCATGCTTTTGTTTGATACTGGAAGCCTAGCCTACAGTAATAGCCAGCCATGGCTCGATTATTTGCAATTCGTAGATAACAATCCTATGTATTGATTTCTGATTACGATTATTCGAAAATTGCGTAATCGATTACAAATTAGTGATTGTAGATTACGATAATAATTGAGATCATTTCAGCTATAGGTTAGGCTAACTAGCTATCCTTGTCTACTTTCCTTGCTAACGCTGCCATGCTAGTCACTTTCATCTTACCAACAATGAGTCATTGGTGGGCACAAGTCCAATAATCGTTAATCCGTAGATAACGAAGCTAACTTTCTCATCACCTCGTTAATCCGTTAAAAAGTTTTTTAATGGTAACGGACTAAAACCAAAATTCGTGCGCCTGAAACTGGAGCCCAGTACGATGTACGTCTACGTTGAGAAGCGAAATTGTTTATGGCTTAGTGATTTCTTACATGTTTTCTTTGACTCTGTTTCTGTGCACGCTAATCATACACAGTCAACTAGTGCGATGTTTCCCAGAGGTTTTGCGGAACCAAGTTTTCACACGCCTCATAGCGTTGAAAGAGCACTCCACAGCACAAGTAAGTAGTAGAGAGCAAAGTTAAAGCAATTAACAATGTATGTCGAACAGCAGAATCAAACTTATAGTATCAAATTAATATTTCATCTAATGACTAGATTTAAAATTTTCAAGTTCGTTTCACGGCTTCTATGTACTATATACCACGCGAAGGCTTCGACACAAAAATTTTCAATCTTATAAATATTGTCGATTTGCTCTGCTTTGGCCTTAAAGTTTCTCGACAAAGTAACTTCTCGTGTAGGGTGTAATATCAGCTAGCGATCAGACACAAAATTTAAATCGTCAATGACTTTTTCTCGAAACACAAATTCAAATGCACAAAGTATCCGTTATGTGGGTAGCACCATGACCCCTTTCTAAGCGCAGACCAGCGCACCAAAAAAAGAAACTTAGACGATCGGAGATAGTTGAGATGGTTTCGCAAAACAATGGCTTTTTTCAAAGAATCACGGCGTCATGTGTGAAAATCCAGGGGAGCATGATGGCTCCGCCCTGTCCTCCCTTGACGACGCTTATGGTACTACAGCACTATACATTATCCTAGCATTGAATTAGGTCTGCGTAGTTCTATTTATGTCTTACACCAAAGTGACTAAACAAAAATTTAGGCATCCAGCTGCGCTACATGATGCAAATGGGAAAAAGTTTATCTGCTGTCTTCTTATACATGCATTGTTCAAGAAAACCTCACTACTAGTAGCGCCTGTTTAAGTAGAATCTACGGCTAATTAAGTACCGTTTTGCCGAATTGCACAAGTTTTTAACGACAGTCAGGGATCGCTGAGAATATACTATCTTTACACTTCTCTGTAAAATTGGTATACTCTCTGCCACCCCTGAAGATCGTCACGCGACCCCGTGGGGGTCGCGACCCCCAGTTTGGGAAGGCCTGATCTAAATAATGTGTCTTCGGCAGCAGATTTTGAGGGAGGTTTTCGTCTGGCGTTTTTTTTTTGATAACTCTCCTCTCGCCTTAATAACTACGCTTGTACGGTTTTCGGTACAATCTAGCGAGTCGCAAAAACCGCCATTATCGGTACTGTAACGTCATTACAGGTACTTAAACTAGTCAATTCACCCTAACAGTACAAAACTATAACATAACTAAATTTCGAACAACTTGATAACGGGCCAAAGGTTCGTCTCCAAACTACAAAGCGAAGAAAGAAATAGGATTTTAATAAAAATCTACATGTTTAACAACGTTAACTTAATACAAATTTGTAACATACAAAAAACAGTTACAAAGACAATTAACTGCACGTAAGCAACAAATTCTTCTCGAAACCAGAACCTGCAACACAAAAAAAAAACTTATTCAATTTTTTTCGCAGCAATAAAACTAGTCATGTTGGTGTTAAAACGATTTCAAATGCTTCGAGCTCTAACTAAAGTCGTGTTTTTGTTCATGCTAATTAAGCGATTGGACCAGCTAATAATGAACACTGAAGGATTCAGGAATTAAAGCCGGATAACTGTCTATTTGCCAAGTGCTCGGACTCCCTCGTGCTTAACAGAATATTCTTTAATACGGTATGACGGACGACTCTAAGCGCCGTGCATGCTTGAGAAAACTTTTAGTCTTGCAGACTGGCACCAGAGAACATACAGCCATATTGCGCTTTCATGAAACAGAGAAAAATGCATTACTATCTCCCTTGTTTCTAAAATTAAGACATCTTTGGCGGCTCTGGCATCAATACAGACTATAAGAGTCTTATATGCCAGGGTTGAGTTATTAGCAGCAAATTTTGTCATGTTTTGCCTCTTACTCTTCTTATTTGCTTAATTGTCATCACCCAAAATTATAAAATGTCACTTTAATCATTCGTTACGCCAATAAGTACGGTATAAATACAATCACTCTTATCTTCATAGAACCAATTTTTCCCGCCACTTTTCTACTGTGTTCTCGAAGGAAAAGGGACAGAGAAAAACATGCAATTGAGAAACCAGAGCTATATAACGGTATTGATGGAGTGGACAAACTGGACGGGCGAAAGTTCCTATAAATCCGTGTTCAAGGCAAGCATGCTTTGACACTGACCAAAAAGTAGATTTTATGATGACAATTTTTTCTTAAAACTTACAGATTTGTGAAGCTACTTTTGGCAACAGTCGCGCGTACACTCGCTGCGACTGCATTTGCAATTCGATGGGTTACAATTGCACTGGCTACAATCGGTGCAGTTTTGGCAGTGACAATCTGCTACAGCTGAAAAACAGAAAAATCAGTCATTTGTTGTTATGAAACATGCAAACGTCAGTGCTGCTAATTCAAAAGCCGCTCTCTACCGCACCAACCAGAGTTGGAAGTCGGGCCAGGCTTTTCGGGTCGGGTTCGGTCCTTTCAGATTCACGAAATATCGGGCATAATTCGGGCTTCATATACTTACTTGCCTTCTGTTTTTCGCTTTTTAGGTGCTACAAAAGCGTAATTAAATTAACTCTGCTACAGAATGACGCAAATTCGTTTAAAACATCAATGATATTATTGTAACACAATTATTATTATTACATCGCAATTTATCAGCAGTATGTAGCTTTCTTTCAACCGTACGAAGCAACAACCGCACATTTTTAGATCTAACCAATTTTTGGGCTTTTTCGGGCCTGCTTTTGGCTTCAAATCACTTTTAGGTTTCGAGCCTGGGCTTGTCGACCCGTTTACGACTCTGGTACCAACCACATTTCAATCGGGTTGACGAAGCAAAATTGAATTTTTACATTTGTTGGACTACCTCAAGGGCTTTCTTTAAATTAATAGTGTTATTATTATTAACTGAAAATACACTAAAGCTTGAAAGGAAAACAAACACTGATATTTCCATTAACGTAAAAAAATTTTTGAACTTGTAAATAGAACTAAAATATTGCTATAAAAGAAGATTATATTTTGCACAAAAACAAAGCTTTAAAAGCACTCAAAAAATTCACAAAGCCGACACGAGAAAAGTGGCGCGAATCTTTTTTTCTTGCGGATAGCCATCAACTTTGATGAAAATCAAAAGCACGGTAATCCAGAAAAATCTGGTTTTACTCGGATTGGAAAATTCAACACAATTTTTTTAATTTTTCAGTTTTTTTTTGTTACGTCACAAGAGTTTATTCCTGGTTACCTGTATTGTTTTTACTAGTTTCATTTTCATTTTTGCAAACAAGAAATGCGTAACTCTCTTTCTGATGATTCTCCGCAAACTGGGGGGGCGAAACGTCAAGTTTAATAAAAATACATCGGAGAACGTTGCTTTTAATAAAACAATTTTTTCAGTAAATTAAAAATGCGAATTAGCATACGTCATCATTGTGACCAAATAATGAAAATTTGAGATTTCATTTCAAATTCCGCTTGACTTAATATCCGCATGTGCTGTAACATCTGGCTTTTCACTATCACAGAAAAAAATTATGTTTATGAAGAAGAAAACGTTTCAACGGTCCAATATGATCATGACCTCAAACAGTGACAGCGCTTCTCGCTTGCAGCAACGTGATTGGCTCAAATAGCACCGATAAGTGGGCGTTGGCCTCAAGGCAAGTTAAAGGAATAGATTGCGTAAAATATCATTTAAAAAAATCACGATTACACGTTAAAGGAAATCTAACTTTCAGAACATCACAGTTCAAACGTCAACATAGCCAAATAAAACGCCATTATCCGTACAAATATAGTTCATCTAAAATTTATATATGATATTGATAACATTTAAACCAGGGGTCGGCAACCTGCGGCCCGCGGGCCAAATCCGGCCCGCCGACACATTTTATCCGGCCTGCGGCCTGTTTTCGAAGTTGTGTATTTATCCGGCCCGCGATCTCTTTACATAATCATGACAATTAGCGTAGCAAACAGACGTTTAGCGATCACTATTTAATTGAGCTGAAACCACGCTTCTAAACAATTGCATGATGCTATAGATTTGACTGGAAGCATTTCCGTGTTTTATTCTGTAAAAGACCGCCGGAAAAAGAAAAATAATTTTAGTCGTTCATCAAGCACTTAGCAGTTCGCGTCTTGACCGATCAAAACACGGAGAGCGAGTGCTTTTGCAGGAATTGCAGTTACATGCTTTCTAATCAGTGGCGTCGCTAATGGGGGGGGGGGGGGGGCGGCCCACCCCGGGTGTCACCATTATAGGTTAACAATCGAACAAAAAAAAAACCAAGAATATGTTTAACATCATTGGAAATGTTTAGCACCCTGGAATGGACTAAAAATGATTAAAAGCATATTTTGAAACGGTTATTTAGAATGGGGCACTAATTTGTCGAAAAGATAAATTGCAAATCAGTAAAACTTTAAAAAGGCGCTAACACTAAGCAATCAAATTTGATCGCTTGTTGAAACACGCTGAATATAGGTTTCATGAAAAAAGCTCAGGAACAGGCGGGGGGAGAGTGGCAATTCAGAATTAGTTACTTAGCAATCACTTAGGCTCAAGTATCGCTTCATTCGCCTTTCCTCCCACCAACTGTTCTCTCTATTAAGTAAAAACAAAATGATTTACTCCTTGTGAGCTTGATTGAACAATACGATTTTATGGTTTCGGTACCACCTTGTAAATAAGAGAACTGAAACTTTACCATTAGCCACCTTCCGGATAGCCATTGCCAATTTTTGCAACCAGTTTAATCATACTTTTGCACTGCTAATATTTATGCCACATTTCAAAAGCATTAATTTTTATTAAAATAGGCCTAAAATTAAGCTATTTTTGCAAAAAAAAGATACAAATTTTTTTAGCGCTGGGGGCTCTGCCCCCAGATCCCCGAAATAGCCACCCCATTGCAGATTGTTGGCTACGAGCCTGAATCTACTCATGTTTTTGCGCTGCTAATTTCAATGCCGCCAGAATTCTTCCTGATGCCAGTTTAAAGAGCATTAATTTTTATCAAAATAAGCCTAAAAGTAAGTTAATTTTGAAAGAAAAAAAAAGTTTGTGTGCTTTGGGCTCTGCCCTACACTCCCGAACACAGCCCTCCCCCACTGCAGATTTCTGGTTCTGCACCTCATACTATAGACGTGTGCTGCTCATACTTCCGAGTTTTGGAATCTTAAAATGAGAAGTTATTGAGCAAGCCAAATAACAACCGCTATCTGCAGCATTGAAGTAGTACCGCTATCTTTCAAATATAACCTTTTGCCGCATACTATATATTATAAAGGGTGATACCACGAAACTTCGCCCCGGGTGTCACCATTCTTTGCGACGCCACCGTTTCCAATGTCGTATTTCTTTGCCACTGAGCAGTTTGCTTTAATAATAACTGAATTTCTGCTTTGTTTTTAGTTAATAGCTAGAAAACATTTTGATGTATTTTTTTGTCCAGATTTAGTGGAAACCTCAATTATTGAGCTTGATTTTGGCCCGACAGCATCAAAAGCAAGGGCGTCCAACCCGTGGCCCGCGGGCCACAAGTGGCCCGCCAAAGGTTTTAAAATGGCCCGCGAAAGGTTTCTGCGTTGGTTGGTTGATTGATGCCTCCGCGCTGACGTTGTGAGTTGCAGAAAAATACCACAAAATCCTTTTTTTAAGACCTTTTTTTTGGTCTTCACCTGCTTTTGGGCTGAAAACACTGATCAAATCTGAGCGAAGACCTTTTTTTTTTTGGTCTTCACCTATAAAATTTGGCTCGCCAAACTTTTGGATCAGCAAATTTGGCCCGCGGCTGAAAGAGGTTGGACGCCCCTGATCAAAAGGTTACCGACCCCTGATTTAAACAGTATCTTTTTTTTAATCTCTATCGTTTCAACAGATAGAGAGATCATAAAAAGAATAAACTTACCAGCACAGTTACAAAGATCCATATTTTTCTTGTGGAGTTTTACACTTCAAACGTAAACGATTGGAAACACAGGAGTGCACTCTTGCTTGCAAGTTGCCGAAATTTTTTCAAGATTACCAACTTTCTTTTCGACCTAGTTTATATACTTGTCGTATTCACGTGATCATCAACGGAAAATTTTTTGCTGAGTAACTTTTTTTGCAGTCGTTGGAGTTAAAGTGACCATCCGAATTTGGTCAAAACTTTAACATCAAGTTTAATTTTCGGAAAAACTAATATTTTCAGCAGCAAGTAACATTGTATATAAAGTTATGTGAATTGAAATGCAACAAATTGTACCGAAAAATTTAAAACTTACTTAAAAAACTGGCATTAATGCGAAATGAAAATGAAGTTACGTTTAACAAATTTTACATACAGCCGTGTGCAAAAAGCGTAGTTTTGCACACGACACTAGCCAAACACGTTCCTTCCATAGTAAGAACAGCGAAAGGAACTTTGGTCGGCAGATGTCGTCATCACGGACATGGTGAAATAGTGCTTGCCAGTTTTTTAGTTGGAATTCAGTCGACCGATTGTGAAACCAAAAATTATTAAAGTACAAACTCAGAATTGCACATTTTTTTCAATCTTTTGGAACAAGTGTTTTGTATTGTCGTAATTTATTAACGCAAAATTTATTAAAACAAGTTCGTTCAACTTTTGGTATTGTCAGAGCATCTAAAGGATATTTAAATTCCCATTCACTGAAATTACTGTACTACACCATGATTCAGAGTAAGATACAATATTGCATAACAACTTGGTGCCACGGTAATAAAACAATTAAAAACAAGTTGCAAAATACTTGCAATAAATACGTCAAACCAATAAATGAAAAACAACCTAAAGTAAATGGTTCAATTAAACCCCTTCCCTTTCTTTCAATTGACCAACTTCTAAGCAAAGAAATAGCTACTTTTATGTATAAATTCATCAATAAGCTACTACCAAAAACTTTTGAAAAATTTTTTCAACTCAACCAATGTAACAACAGAGCTACAAGAAGTAATAGCCAAATTATTCCAATTAGTTGTTCAACAAATATTGGTCAGCAGTCTATGCAATACTTAGGTCCAAAAATTTGGAACAGTCTTCCCAAACTTGTTAAAGATTGCAAAACAGTAAAAACATTTCAAAAACAATTAACTAAACATTTATTAGGTGTTGATCATTAAAGTATTTTATATAACGCATCTATCATGATTTTAATTGTAACTAACATTTGACTAAAATACAACTTCAACAAAACTAGATGAACCTAAACTGTTTTTAATGAGTAATGTTTAACAGTAGATACAAAATGAAAGAAACAACAAAAAATATTTGTTTGTATTCAACCAAACTAAAATTGATTCAGGCTGTGTGTCTAACATCATGTGTGACTCTAAGTGTGTGACCGGAGGCAACTGCTGAGTAACGGAACTGATTGTGTGACTGAACTGAATGTGTAACTGAAGGTGACTGTTGAGTAATGGTGTGAGTGGATTATATGCATGTGTGAGTGCGAATTTGTTTGTAAATACCTCTTTTTTTGCTCTGTAAATATTGCAAATTGAGTTGCTTTTTTTCCTTTTTTTTCGCTTTCTTTGAGGTGTAGCAGCCATGTATGATATTGATAACTCCGGCCATACAACCTTGACCTGATGCATGATATAACGTTATTCGTTTTGCTGCTTTTCCTATTTGTACCAAAACATTATGTGTTTTTTCCTTTAAAATGGCTACAATTGTAATGCTATTTTTGATTTAATTATTGCTGATTTGAGTAAAATTGTATGTTGGTGCAAATGAAATAAATAAATAAAGAAAATTTCAACGTTTTCACATTTGCTTGACTTAGATTCCTGCAGTGCCGTCGCCGGAGCAAACGAAGTGAGGGGGCACTAGCCGAAAGCGGAGGGGGGCACTAAAATAGACTAAACTTTTCCACGTAGTAACTGATATTTAGGCTACAAATTTTGCGCTATTTTACCAATTTTGTATTCATGTCTGCAAAAAAGAGACGCATAAAGCCAGCAGCGTTTCTTAGCTCGTTTCGCATGCGGCCCATATAATCGCTCGAAAAATCCGTCTGTAGCAGTGAATGCGACCAGAAGCGCAACCAGGATTTTGCTAAGAGTGTGGGGGCTTGAACCAAAAGTAATTCTTTTTCCCACAAAAATTGTCTAATTTAGACCCCGTGCTGAACAAACTGATGCAACTCAAGTGCACCACAGAGGAGATTTGGGGGCAGAGCCCCCAGCTGCTGGGTGATTTTCGTGATTTTACAAAAAAAAAGCGATTTTATCGCCATTTCAATCACTTTTTGCACGTGTTTGAAGCAATATGAATAACTACAATAATTTGCTAAAATTCAGACGTCATTGAAAAAACTAAATTGCCTCGCTCCTTCAGCCCCCCTTATTACTTAAGATCAAGTCCAAAACACGTTTAAATGCTTGTATTTCGGGGTTAAATGTAAAGGGGGCTGAAGCTCCCTTGCCCCTGGTTGCGCAATTGACTGCGACCTAAAAAAATTTTTAAGTGTGATATAAACAAATAAAAACAATTAGTCGTTTGAAAAAATGTTTTAACATATTCTTTCAGGACATTATCACTAACGAAGATAACGATTCTATAGACTTACATCCCTAATCCGCAACACATCCGTAATGGCGTGTTAATGAGACAGATAACTGTGTCATATTTATGTACATCAGTTGGTCGCCAGCTATTTCGCGAAGAATGGAGAAAACTTAGAACGAGAATTACGTTTGAACCAGTGCCGTCGCTAGAGCAACCTAAGTGAGGGGGCACTAGCCAAATATGGGGGAACACAAAAATAAACCGAACTTTTACACATAAAAACTGATAATTCGCGTTTACAAATGATGCGCTACTTTATCAAGTTTTCATTCATGTCTGAAAAAAGACGTATAAAGCCGGCACCGTTTCTTAGCTAGTTTCGTATCCGGCCCATATAATCGCTTGAAAAATCTATTTGCAGCAGTAAATGCGACCAGAAGCGCAACCAGTATTGTGCTAAAAGGGAGGGGGCTTGAACTAAACGTAAAATTTTTTTGCGCAAAAATTGTCTAATAAGCCACGTGCTAAACAGACTGATGCAAATCAAGCGTATCACAAACGAGAGCCTGGGGGGGGGGGGGGGCAGAGCCTGCAGTCGCTGGGCGATTTTTGTGATTTTGCGACAGAAACAGCATTTTTAACGTCACTTTAATCATATTTCGCACGTTTTTAGAGCCATCTAAATAACTAACAACTGTAAATTGCTAAAATTCAGAAGTCATTGAAAGAATTAAATTGCCTAGCCTCTTTTGTCCCCCTTATACTTTAGGTCAATGTCTAAAACATATTTAAACGCTTGTATTTCAGGGCTAAATCTTGTAAAGCCCCTTATTCCCTTCCCCCTGGTTGCGCCACAAACTGCTACATAAAAAATCTTGAGTTGTTTCAGGTCATAATCACGAACGAAGTACCGGTAACGATTCTATAGGCTTACATCTCACTTCTGCAAAAAAATCCGCAAAAACGTGATTAAGGCTTAAGACGGATTATTGCATCACATTTTTGCTGAGCAGTTGGTTGCCAACAATTTTGCAAAGAATCGAGAAAACTTCAAACGAGAATTATGTTTGAAAGTTATTATTCTTTTTTCCATTATTCTATATTGTCTTGTCGATACGTGATGTTCCAAAAACGTATTTTGAGTAACCGCAATGAGAGGACACAAGCAGTCGTTAGGGGGAGGGGGAGCACGGTCTCACTGCCTCCCCCTCCCTTCCCCCGGTAGCAACGGCACTGGGCAGCTATAAATAGCAGTAAAATTGTAGCAAGCGTCTGTTGCTCAAACCAAGAAACACGACGATCTTTTGTTAATAACGATAAATTCTTGGAGTTCTTTAGAACAAAGTGTGAAAAGCTTAACCTGTGGCGTGGCAAGATTTGTGGAGAGCGATGTCAAGAATCAGGGTTATGGTGTGGAATGGAATAGAAAATGATTTTTCCATATTCCATACTGACAATTGGGGAGGGGGGAGGCAAAACGCTAATCATGTGCAATGACGAAATCAGATATTTTTAAAAGTTGGGATTTTTATGGGACAGAGATACCGTACAAAGGAAGGCCAGTAGCCAAGACCTGTGTGTGTGGCACATAACTTTGATTTTGCTGAAGGGGTAGACCTTTAACAAAAACTTAAGAAGTTTTTCCAAAATGTCTGAATTAGGAGACGTGGTGAGCTGACTAGTATTACTAAAACGTGTCGCAGACAGGAGTTTGGGGGGCAGAGTTTCCAGCCGCAGGAGACTGTGGGGATCTGGGGACGAAGCCCCCAGTCGCTTTGCAAAAAATAGCTCTTTTAATATTAATGCCATTTGGATCACATTTCGAACGTTTTTAGAGCCGTTTGAAAGAACCACATTCTTAAGATTTGAAAGCCAATTGAAAAGTTCCAATTGTTTAGTCCTGCCTTTACTTACAAGTCAAGCCCAAAACACGTTTAAAATCTTGCATTTTTGGATTAAGTTTTGCAACTTGGCCTAGTTAGGAGGAAGCAAGGTACATTGCATCCAGCAAAAATTTTAGAAGTAAATAACAATTCACTCGACGATATGCCCAGGACATTTTTGTCTTGAAACTAGCCAGTTTTAGGAGTACATGTACGACCAGGGGGCTCAGTCACCCTCAAATCAAATTTAATAATTTATTCAACAAGCCTTTCCCGCCGCTAATTTTTTTTAAATGTTTTGTCGCGTCAAAACTGGCGAGATGCACTGCTATTGTTATTTGAAGTTGGTGCAATAGAAGGTTAGTAATCATGTTAGTGCATTACGCTCATAATACGGTTAGATAATGGTCTGAGGTTGCAAATTTTTGGAGAAAACCCTGAATTTCTCCCGGGTTTAATAATGATGAGCAAGAATTTGAATTAAGGAGGCCGCCAGGTCGTCAATGTTAATATTATTGTTAATTATAACTGATGTACGCGAAAGTACTAAAATAAAGTGAAACTGAAGAAACAATAGGCTTTGTTGTCATTTTTTTAATCATCGGTGGCATTTCAATTGGGGAGCGGGCTCCCTGGTGTTTCTGGCTACGCCAATATCAGCCACTTAGTAATCAGACAGTAGGTTTACCCGTATGCTCATGGTTTAATGATTGCAAGTTTGTAATCACACCAACTATGAAATTTGGCATAGCCAAACTGCCAAAAACATTCTAAAAACATACAAAAAAGAGTTTAAACGCAAAACAAAAAAGCAACCACAAACAATTAAGCTCAATCGAGGAGAGAAAAGTAAATACAAATCTTTGTTACGATGGAAAAGTTTTGCCACTTGGCAAATTGTCATTCTCGAATTAAAAATTAGACCTGTCAGCATCACTTTAGCTGTAAATTACAATGAACGTATTCTATGATCTGATGATGCAATGCCTACACTGTTTGCGCAATGCTCATGACCATATTACCCTATTAATTTGTCGCAGATAATTAGCTGCTAAACGTTTCCGCATATTTTCAGTTATCACTATCGGTATATATTTTTCTCTAAACGCCATGTGCGAAATCTAGTATGGAATTGGTATGAAAGTACGGAAGATAGCCTTCCATTCAATTCTTGAAGTCTACCATTCCATTCCATTCTGGCATCTTCCATATTCCATACCGAAATTTTCCTTTAATTCCCTTACATTTTCCATTCCATACCATGCCCTGGCAAGCAGCGCATGGTATGGAATGGAATGGAAAATAGATTGGAATGGAACCGAAATTTCGGTATGGAATATGGAAGATACCAGAATGGAATGGAATGGAAGATTTCAAAAATGGAATGGAAGACGATCTTCCATACTTCCATACCAATTCCATAGTAAATTTCGTGCATTGTATTTACAGAAAAATACATACCAATGTCGGGTAGTGATAATAATATTGTTAGAGAAGTATTCAACTTCAATATCTACGCATATTATTTGTCGACAAATCGCAGTAGGCTACTTTGGTTGTGTACATTGCGCAAACAGTGTACGTATTGCATCATTGTACTTAAATTGCAATTTAATTGCAGCATTGATGTTACAGTTGACAACCTTAATAGATTTGACTTGTTTTTTATTTTTTATTTTGAGGCTGACAATTTGCCCAATCGTAAATTTTGTTTTTTTACATCGTCACAAAAACTCGTATTTGCTATTTCATCCCCGTTTCAGCGTAATTTTATTTATATTTTTAGTTTTTAAGCTTATTGTAATTCTTTTTGGTGTTAAAGCTTGGTATTTCTATAACGGTATATGTTCTAGTTGATGTGAGGGCAAACGTGGACGGTAATCATTAAACCATAGGCATAGCCAGAAAGAGCGGGCCCTTGCCCCCCCTCCCTCGTTGAAAAGCTACCAATGATAAAAATGATGACACAAAGCCTATTTATTCAGTTTCTTTCAGCATTTTTGGAGTGCAACAGTTCATGTGTACAACAGCAATTAGCAATAACTTAATATTAATATTGACGACCAGGGGACCCATGCCCTCTCAATTTAAATTTTTACCAACCAATTTAAATGTACAAGCCGGGAGAAATTCAGTGTTTTTGTTCTGAAAGGTGCAGTCTCAGGCAATCATCTAACTTGTTTATGCAATAATATGTTTTAGGCCCCCAGCTAACTTTTATATTAAAATAACATGATTAGTAACCATTTATGGCATCTAATGTACCAACTTTAAACAACAATCCACCTCCATCTCGTCAGTTTTCACGCGACAAAATGCTTTTGAAAAAACCTAGTAAGGGGAATTACTTATTGAACAAATTATTGAATTTGAATCGAGGGTGCCTGGGCCCCTAGTCGTGCATATATTTCTAAAACTGGTTATTTTCATGACAAAACAAAATCTTCAAAGGCAAATCTTCGAGGGCATTATTTAATGCTAAAAATGTGGCAGAAAGCAATGTACCTTGATTCCCCTGACTTAGGCCAAGTCACAAAATTTAACCCAAAAATGCAAGATTTTAGACGTGTTTTGGACTTGACCTAAAGTAAAGGGAGTGATTTTTTCAATTGCCTTTCAAACATCAAAAATTTTGTTCTTTCAAATGGCTCTGAAAACGTGCGAAATGTGATCCGAATTGCATTAAAATAGCCATTTTTTCCAAAAAATTACAAAAAATCGCCCAGCGGCTGGGTGCTTCGCCTCCATGCCCCCTCTGTAACATGTTTGAGTTGCGCTAATTTGCTCACCACGTCTCCCAATTTTGATAGGATAGAAAAATTTTTAACTTGCGGCTCTAGTCCTTCCTCTATAGCGAATCCAGGTTACGAGCCAAATCAGACGCCCAGCTTTTGATCTTTCATTCTTTGTCCCAAAAAAATCCCTCTTTTCACAAACTTCTGAATACGTCATTGCATGATTTGCGGTTTAGCCCTCCCCCCAATTCAAAATCCAGGCTACGCCTATGCAATATGTGCAATATGCATACCAGATACCGGTCGTTGCATTTTAGTATTGTTGGCGAACCTTCACGAGTTGGCTGCTTACAACATTGCTAAGGTGCAAAGCAACAAAATATACGTTGCATTGCTTCCAGTCTAAAATTTCTTTGGAATGGAATTATGGAATGAAATAAGGAAAAAAATTTTAGTGTGGAATGGAAGAAAATTGCCAGTATGGAATATGGAAAAATCGTCTTCCAATCCATTCCAAGTCGTGCTGGCAAGAATCAAAGATGGATCACATTGGCGGTTTGGGAGTGAAGGCCCCAGCGCTCAGAGATTTTTACAATTGTTTATAAGATTTACACAATTTTAAGACTATCTTTGTTCCTATTTTAGTTAGAAAGACTGAACTAAACTGCACTAAATTTATTTTGTTACCTGTTACAGATAAACAGCACAAAGTAATGCAAAATAAAAATACATTAAGCACATTTAGCATAAAAAGAATCCAAGTTAAAAATTAAACCAAACAGGCACAAGGGACTGCGAAGGGCTGATTTTGTCTTCGTTGCAGCCACCTATAACAGCTTTTCTTGAATACTGTCTTCAGTTATCCAATTTTTGAAAACACACTAACAAACAATAGAAGCAGAGAGGCGAAAGGGAAGAAGCAGGGACCTAATATCTTTAAAACAAAGAATTAAAAAATTCATAAAAAGGGAATTGACCGGAAAGCCAGCAAACTCTCCATCTGATGTTTTGCCCACTTAATCGCGTTGCGGCTGTAGTCTACATGCCACATGCCATGTAAGGCGGCTTTTTCCAATCACACGCGTATTTACGCGCGGAAACAAGTTTTTTCTAACGTAAATGCAAAGAAAGCCAAAAACGCAAACCGGCAATGATAGGCGTATTTACGCACGTCAAAACAGGCGTCAGTACAATAGCCTAGCACTGTATTTAAAGCACACAATACGATTACTACACTTAAACATTTGAGACCATAACAGACCGTTTCGCCGAAAAACGGCTCCTCAAATGGATAAGTTTTTTGTCAAAACAGGCACAGTTGTGGTTTCAAATTTTATCTTTAGGAATTCTATGGCGTATTCTGCTTTGACTGTTACTGTTAACCAGCTCTCAGGTTTCGTCGAAACCAATTCTTTTCCATTCAAATACGTAATGAACTAACTTGCTCCATATGCTGGAATCTGATTCCATTACGTAAAATTGTCAAGATTCGTCTTACGTGAATACAAGAATACTCCAAGCGATTATGTTGGCAGTAGCTTTATTTAAAATGATTGAAGAAAAATTTAATACAAATGCAAACACATTAAAGCGTAACAGAAACACAAAAGCAGCAATAGACGGAAAATTTAACCCTTGAAAAACAATGGTATTTCCACAGCTCACGAGCATTCTAACATGAATTTTCTGAGCAATCCGTCAAACCTAAAATTTTGCTGTATAAAAGCTGTCAACAAAGATTCTTTTACTGCAAAAGTTGTGGTTGAACTAAAGACGTGAAGCACAGATTTTGGTTGAGTTTAGTGTCGCTAGAGAGTTGTCACTATAACTCAAGTGGTTTACGTTACGGTCAAAGCAATTACAGCAAGCATGAATATTGCTTTAGGAAGAAAGTTAATGAGCAACAACTTTAGAGAACAGATTCAAAGCAAAATCGATAAGAAAATGAATGTAAACGTTTCGATTTCGACCTGAGACATTCCTTTTCTCGAAAACTATATCTGGCCAGCAACATGTTCAATGAATCGATGATTAAGAGAATCACTGGCGGATATCTGAGGTTGTGATTTCTTGAAAAAAAATAACCATTTTAACGATGTTTGAAAAAAAGTTCGTACGTTTTTGAGCCATTTAAGAGATAAATTGCCAATAGAAAGATTTTAGCTTTTTGTCCCCAACCCCACTTATTGGGTAACTAGAGCACAGAATACGTTTAAAAAGTTCACATTTGGGCTAGGTTTCAGCCTATCTTCTAAGTTGTGCGATCGAACCAACAATTATAGCACATTTTTGAAAGTAATGACCAAAACAAACGATTAGACTATTTTCTAAAATTTTGCCAACTTTCGACAATGACCGGAAATGAAATGCAGAAACACAACTGAATTTTCTAAAGCAGATGAAAAAAATTTTTTTATACAATCGACTGAGAAAAAAAATTTAATTATTATGCATAAGCTTACGCCAAGATAAGGGAACAACCCAAACTTTTTCTGTGGCAGAAAAATTGCACGAGAGCATGAGAAAAAATCTGTAATTTTTCGAAAAGACAGGAACAAATCGAAAGGAATAGAGACGTGCATTTTCAAGTACTTAAATGACTGAAAGTAGCTCATTCTTGATAAATTAATATAATATTATTGGATTTATTTCACGCTATTTTTAAACGATTTTAGAAACGTATAGTTCGAGGCTTCTAGAAACGTATGGTTGCAAAGCGCTTCAGAAATTCCTTGAAACTTGAGGTCTTAATAAACCGTTTAATGATGTCTTAGCCTTTCAATTGGACTTTTAGTCTTTTACAACTCCTTTGTTAACGTTTTGTGTGAATTTTATAAGGCGTTTGACGAATTTCAAGCTAAAATTCCTACATCCCTACTAAAGAGGCAAAAACGATAAACAAAGAAAAATTACAATTCAGTTTGAACAACGCAGCACTTTCGAACTATCAAGACAATACGCACACTATTGTTTCTACACGCAGAAAATTTTCAACTGTACAAAGCTCAGAAATTTAACATTAAATTATTCATCGACAATGCGATCTAGTACAGTATTTGATACACTGATGACAGTAAACCAAAAAAAGTTCAGTCTGCACCTATAAAATATAATTGACATGCAAAAGTACGACTATTAAAAAGAAAAGAAAAATTTAACGTTAAAGTGTTTAGGCCTAAGCCAAAATAAAATTCTAAGGAAACTAAAACAGGCCTGAACAACTGCATACTTTGAATATGATGGCATCGAACTGTGATGAAATAATAGAACGTGACATTGCAAGCGATATCTGAGGACTTCACAGCATTATTCAACTTTTACTCAACTTTATTAAGCTTTAAAATAGTGATTCGATTATTTCAAAGGAATTTGTAAAAAATTTAGTCGTTGATAGTCAGACTAATAATATACATCCGACCCTTTTAAATTTTGTTTCACTAACTTAAATCGCTTTGTGGTTATTCGAGTTCAAAATTTAAACCTCTCGAAGTTACCGCAAAAAATCGAGTAATGTCAATCAAAAAGCTCGTATAATGATTTCCAACACAACGTCAAATCTCTGCACTTTTTACGAGTTCTTTATGGGGCGCCGTTTATAGAAATATCATTTGTTTTGTAGCACCTCGTTTTCGAGTTAATTTCCAATAAAATTTGTCCGATATATGTATCCAAAATTTCCGACTTAGTTTATAAGAGTTTTTTGTTCCAACTTAGAGTGTATTTTGTCTTACATAATAAGTCGGAATTTTCCTATATATATATCGGACAAATTTTATTGTAAATTAGCTAACAACGAGGTGTTACAAAATAGATAATATATTTACAAACGACGCCCCATAGTTCTAAAACAGTTTTTCACTCTATTTGAATTAACATAAAGCGGTCTTTAAAATTCCAACGACTGACGAGCAAATTTCGTTACATCAACCGGACTTACAGCCATGTATAATTCTGAAAACGCTCTTTCGCATCGCAGTTTAACATATAGTATTGGTACACTGGTTATTTCGAAATTAAAGCTCCCCTCCTCAACAGCACAAACTAAAAAAAGTGCTAAAATTATGCAAATTTAAAACAGACATTTATTCAAGTTTTTATCTAAATCGTTCATGCTTTTGCCACTTAGCCTTCATTCTCAAATGGTATAATTTGACAAATCGCAAAAAAAGGGGGAGAATCAAAATTTATTTTCCCTAGTTAATGCTTCAATCACAAATTGTCACAGGTCGATAAGAATAACGTACTAAACCATCGCAGTTTTCTATACGCCCTTTAATTAACGCTATCTTTCGAGATGACCTACCAGCATGCTTTTGTGAAGATTTACCTTAGAAGGTGAGAGGTACTGAGAATGCACCGGCATTTCAGGCTTTTATTCTTTATCAGTCCATCTAACTTACTCTGAATCATTAGCTATGTGGGTTTATCTAACTCAGTTACTAGACATGAAAGTGGAAGAATTTTGAAATCAAAAATAGCTTAGTAGAAACTTACTTTAATGAACTTCAAACTAGTTCAATGAAAAAAACTTTATAAATTTTCATGTAAGCGGTAGAGGGAGGGAACCTAATTTTGAAACATGCTGTATAATTATTAAATCCATTATTTAGCATTAAAACTTCCTTAATGATATTCTTGAAAAACCGTGAGCCTTAAAAAAACGACACTTTCTCAACGTCACAGGTGACAGTTTCGTGATACAAAAGCCATTAAGCTCAACTTGAGTATAACATCGCAAGCGATATCTAGGGACATGCAATTTGAATGTTTCGATGTTAGATTGTATTTGAAAAAATTTTTTTTCCTGTATTCGGTCACAAACTTTTTGTTTATGATTACGTCTTTGATGCTGTTTTGTGTATTTAGTTTATGAGTATGTTTTGTTGTGAAGTTTACTTTTTATTATCTACAGTGCTGTTCATAATTCAGGAGCCACCCTGCAAAATTGCCCATTTTGTAAGTTCCAAGTCGAATTTATGATATGTGCTTTAATTGTATATGGGCAAGTTATATATTTTTGTAAAGGGTTTGCTACGAGAATTTTACTGAAAAAAAATTTTTTTTTGAAATAATTATTTGGGGCCAAAATGCACCCCTTAAGCATGACGTCACTTTGATGGGCCATTTTTATATTGGTAACATGGTTGCAATGATCGAATTAGCAAAATGAAATCGAAAAATTATGTTAGTAATTATTGTGTATTCTGATGACCTGAGATCACATCTTGGGTCACATCATGATCACACCACGATTTGCTCCCTATGACGTCATAATGGGAGCAATTTCAGGACTTTCTTGATGTTCAACCTTTTTATTCAGTTTCAGTCATCATGGGCTTCAAACCGATTAGTGCAGAACAGAGAGGAGTGATTATTTATCTTTACAATGAAGGAAAATCGCAGAGATTTATTGCAAAAAAGACTGGTACATCTCGTAAAGGAGTGCAAGGAGTGTTAAAGAGGTGGATCGAGACAGGAGATGCGAAATGTCAGCCTCGATCTGGAAGGAAGCGGAAATCAACAAAGAGGTCTGATAGAACTTTGGTCAGGATTTCTTTAGGAAACAGGAGACTGAATTCAAAAGAGTTGGCCAGAGAGTTAAAGGAAAGTCTGGGATGATGAACGGGACAAAGTATATTGATGTGCTGGAAAATAAAATGTTACCCAGTGCACGTTCTTTGTTTTCCGACGATGATTGGATTTTTCAAGACGATAATGCTCCATGCCACCGTGCTAAAAAAATCCAACAGTGGTACAGGATCCATAAAATTGAACGAATGGATTGGCCAGCCCAATCTCCTGATTTAAACCCGATTGAAAATTTGTGGTACCGAGTTAGTTGCATAATTGGGAAGAATAAACCAAAGACGAAAAGAGAGCTTATCGAACAGGTCATTGCTGCTTGGTTTCGAGTGATTTCACCCGAAGAACTCAACAAACTTGTTGAATCACTTCCTCGACGATGCAAAATGGTGATCGAAAACCATGGATGGCCAACAAAATACTAAATCAGTCCTTGCCAAATCAAACGGCTCTTTTCAGAGCCACTATTCTGTAAAAAGAGTGTTAATAATTTTGACAATTTTGTAATCTTTCCTAATTTTATTACAGGTACGATATCAACTTGACATTTTAGCAAAAAAATGTCATGCTGCTTTTAGGCTTTAAATAAAACCAAAAAAATATCATAAATTATGACGTCATAATGAGTGACGCGCGATGAAATCATGAAGTAAATATGACATGACCTAAACTTGTTACAATACCCGATAAACTATCCTTATTCCTTTAATTGCTTTTGACACCAATACTGTAATGCATATTTGCTGTTAGTAAGGAAATGAGTTTTTTGGCATGACGTCACGTAATGGGGGGCAGTTTGGCTTTAAAATTATTTTCAAAAAAAAAAAAATTATGCCGAAACATTACCAGCAACAAACCCTTCACAAAAATATATAACATGTAGATGATATATAATTATAGCACATAGTATAAATTAAACCTGGAACCCAAAAAACGAGTGTTTTTGCAAGGTGGCTCCTGAATTATGAACAGCACTGTACCATATCGAAAATTCGATGCATCCGGATCTAACGGTTTAAAAGTTCAAAAATTTGGTGCCCCGTTTGAGGGGGATACCATTTTGGGTATCCCCAAATTTTGTCAAATTTTCTCTCTTCAATATATTGACTTACGCTAAAAATTTCGTGTGTCTAGCATCAGTGATTTAAAATTTTGAACTTTGGTGGTCCGTTTCGGGAGAAACCCCCCCATTTTGGTACCCTCAAACTTTGGTCAAGTTTTATCTTTTTTTTTATATTTGCTTACCTCAAACACCTCATGTTTCTAGCTCACAAGGTTGAAACGTTTGAATTTTGAAGGCCCCATTTAGTGGGTGATTCCCCATTTTTGAACCTCCATTTTTGTTAGATTTAGTTTATTTCTAATATCCACCCATTCTTAAAATTCGATACATGTGCCTCTAACGCCTTAAAAGTTCAAAAATCTGGCGGCCCCGTTTAAGGGGAAACCCCCATTTTAATAGCCCAAATTTTATCTTTTCTTCATACTTTACCTATACCAAAAATTTCGTGTGCCCAGCATGAGTGGTTAAAAAGTTACAATTTTGACAACCCCGTTTGAGGGGAAACCCAATTTTAGGACCTTAAAAGTTTTTCAAGTTTTATCTTTTCTTATATTTACTTTACTTCAACAATTCATGTGTCTAGAGCAAAACGTTAAAAAGTTTGAATTTTGGAGGACCCATTTGGGGAACCCCCAATTTTTGTTAGGTTTACTTTATTTTTAAATACTACCCACTCCGAAAGTTTGATCCATCTAGTTGTAGCGGTTAAAAACTTTAAAATTTTGGATGACCCGATTGAGGAGGATCTCCCCTACCAGGCACCCCCGATTTCAGTCGCACACTAGTTCTCCCTGATATCTTCAATCGCTCAAACTTTGAATACATTGGGTTTAGCGGTTTAAAAGTAGATAGCCAGAGAGAAAAAAAAAATTTTCAGGTTGGGGTAAACGAACATAACCAAAAGAAAGGCGGTTGATAGTGCGGTCAAAAATCACAAATTATTTTCCATCAAAATCGGTATTTACCGAGATATATCGGTTCAAAATCGTCTACTTTTTGCCCGTTTTCAGCGTGTAACATTTTGGTCACGTGACCGGGCGACCCCAAACTCGGTTTGCATAAACCATTTACAGTACCCACATTGTGTTCGAATTTCAGCTTTGCACGTCAAGTGCTTTTGGAGTAATAGGCGAATTAATAAATTTTCAAGCCAAAACTTACCGTTTTTTTTATGTTTTTTTGTGTCTCAGTTCACGATCACGTGACCTAGGATATCCAAAATTGGCACGCATTACGCTTTCACTAGTTCTTATGTTGAGTCCAAATTTCAAGTTTCTAGGTTTTACCGTTGGCTAGTTATAAGCAAACCAATCCTTACTGCCAAAAGTCGCGAACAAAAACAAAGGTCTTACGCGCTCACGCGAAGTCCCTATTATGAGTATTGTTAACATTAGTTCTCTCATGAGTCTGCTCTCTATTCGAAGCATATTTAAATCTACTGTATAGCTATGGTCTTTAGCTGTGCTTGGAAAACCGCGGTCATTTGTTACAATATTGCAAACTTGTGAACAGTAACTTTATCAAAAATTCGCATTCGTTGATGATTAGCAGCAAAATATGTTCTTCGGCAGTGAAAGAAAATCAGTTATTTCAAAAAACGATACAAAAACCAACAAATCGCATAAAAAAAAAAGAAAAACAAGCGGTTGGTAAAAAGCCACTGGTTCTCAAAATGCGTCATTGCTACTGCGAAAATATGTTTTGGCTAAGCTTTGCGTAAAAACGAGAAAATAACCCAAAAAGTCCATGTGGCGTATTACAATATTGTCGCAGTGGCAGCAATATGCAATGGTCAGTAACAATCCTTTCGGCTTTAAAGAAGTGCAACATGGAAGAAGGAAGCAAAAATGTCCCCTCTGTTTTTTACGCAATAAATTCCTTCAGGAAATAGCTTTTTACTTCGAATCAACTTGACGTTGAGTCATAATAACCGCTAAAACTTTGAAGTTGCTAAGGTAAGCAGAAGTTCCCCAATTTTGAGGTTTGTCGAAGACACTTTCCGTAATCTGATAATCTTTGGCCAATATTTAATTTAAATGGCGTCATAAAACGTTTCTATGACGTAACCCCTTAGACTTCAGCATTTTGTAAATCTGTTTAAGAAAACCCATAAACAAAATTTGAGCAGCCTATGATGACATCATAGGCGGCTCAAATATTGCCCATGGGCTTCATTGTTTTTGAAACTGAATCAAAAAATGACATTTTTTCCAAAATTTGGCCGTGACGTAACCTATGATGATGTCATCAATTTAAAACCAGTTTGATAAACAATTTAGTGAACACGAACCAGCATGCCAAATTCGGTTCTCCCAAGACTTTTGGTTTAAGAGTTAAATAGGCGAGCCATTTTTGCCATCCCATCCAGTGTAAAATGGGTTAGTCAAATAGCCCATGTAAAAGGGGGTTTAGAAGCACAATGTGTACTTCTTTTGTAGACTAAGAGTGCGTTTAATTGGACGCAAAGTAACGCGTAATATGCATTTTTGTTAAGTTGTGAAATCGAGGAGTCAGGAGCGCCAAAATTAACAAATCTTGGCCAAGAACAATAAAAATAGTCTCTTGCCGTACTGTGAATATAGCAGCCGCGAAAATTTTGAATTACATTATTTTAACGAAAAGACAAAAACACTGTAAACAGCTTTATTTTTGCTGTTAAGTAAAATATGGCAGTCAAAGAGTTTATTGGTTTGGTGCAGTAATGATGTGCAGTTTCGAAATCAATGAACAAAGCAAATCGGTAGCAAAACCAAGCAAAATATGATTTTGCAACCACGTAAGCAGAGCATATTTACTCGACTTGCAGTTTCTTAGTCAAGCCTACTGATCTGGTAGGAGCAACCGCATAAATTCGCCAATCCTACTTGAATCGGAGCTAGCTTTTCGTAGACCTTCAACTGATCTGACCTCCGATCACATTTCATCCGGGAGTGCTGTTGAAGCCCATTGCACAAGGCCAAAAAACGAGACATCATGGATCATAGCGACTCTTGTACGAGGATAGGTTGTTGAAATATACACGTTGTCAAAAGCTTGAAGTTTATGTGCTCCTACATAAAATTCGATAAATTAGGTAATAAAAGCTTCGTAAATTAAGCACCTGTTTTTATTAAAAAGTAAACAACGGCCAGTCTTAAAAGGCTGGAAAAGCTAATTAAATTAATTAGGACAAAATAAATTATATTCTACAAAACCGATGTTTTTGAGATTTTTTTCATAATAGGTTATTTTATGAGAAGCATAATTCTATTTATACGCCGTAGTTTTGTATTTTAACAACCAATTCAATGTCAATATTGCACAGCACTGGGAAGAGAGCTAGTTTGGAGGTTGTATGTAACAGCAATGGGCCCACCTTGGCCAATTAAAGGACGTGATTCGACTTTGCCCTGCAGTTTGCATTGGCGTTCAAAACACACGTTATTTTACGCAAATCTGTCATAAATTGCTCGAGTTTTACACAAGTCAAACAAGGTGGGCAACCTTACACAAAATTTTATACACCAAGATTTATGTGCCGTTACTTCATTAATTGAATAGTACGGGACCTGCATTTATCACTCAACAAACAAAAGGACAATCTTTAAGTAATTATGTTCTTAGAGTGACTAATAGTTTGCCAAACCAATATAAGCTTAAGGCCTTAGTGCAAACAGTAATTGGGCCAAGCACCCTACATGCGGCCCAAGAATAACCATGGCAGTGTCGCAATGCAAAGTTACAAGAACTGCAATAGCGGGAAATAACTTTTTTGTCTTAACTTCTACTTTATTCACACGAAAGCGGGCGAATACTGTAATTACTTTTGTATTGCTGTAGCACTTAATGCACTGATTGCCATGGTTAATAGGATTTTTAAAAAAAATTCTACCAATTAAACAACTATGACAGTCAAATCAAATCTTTCTTTTACTTCCCGAGTTAAGTCGAAGCGTGTAAAGAGTTCTTGGGGCCCATCTCCGCGTCATTGTGCCCAAGTAACAAAAGTCCATTCGAAAAAATGTCACAGCGGTGGTAAGCCGTTGCAACAATGTGTTCAATTTGACATACCCGAGATATGAACCTCAGAGTCTCAGACCTCCCGCTCCAGAGACGAACGTGTTACCGCTTGATCAACTGACCAGCAACTATGACAGTCTATGGGTATTTCTAACGTTAACACGCTGAGAAGAAAAAATGAAAGCACTTTGGATGCAGTTCAATTATTGTTGAAGAACATTCATATTTCATAATTTGTTAATTACAGTAAACTTTTCCTTAAAGTATGATCTTCGAGTGACAGTTATTGCTTCATCATTCATTAAGTGACATTCATCATTCATTAAGTGCAGTAAACTTTTCCTAAAAGTATGATCTCTCGTACAAGCGGCAGTCGATGCATAAGACGACAGTTGGGCGTTAATATAACAGCGAAATCAAATCACGAATCATAAGGCTTGTGCCAGCAGTGCAAAAACACTGACCAGGTCTCGGCACGAAAAAGGAAGTATTTAACGTGGTATGGTTGTAGTTGGGTAACATTCCGAACTTCTAGACCAATGAGGTAATCCGCCATTGATTGGAAAAAGACATTCTTTGACATACGTAATGGCAACGCTCATTTTAGCTCAGCTGAAACGTTAGATAAACAGTGATTTAAGTATGCAAAAGTTACTGTAACTACCTGAAGTGAAACATGTTGTTTTTTGTGACACTCTTTTACAACGCAAAAACGTCCTTCCATTTACTTTCACTTCATGGCTGAGATAGGACGGACTGGAATCCACTGTCAAAAGCTAAACAAACGAAACATTAGTTAAATTGCCATCAACAAAATCTGTGCCCCAACATCAACTACGTTATTTCGCCAGACTCGTCCATGCTCAATGAAAGCCTTAAGTGCACCGCAGTCATAGAGATGATGCATGACTCGAAGAACTATATAAACCGGCTACCTGTAGCAAGCATGTACTGCCTTGAGTTCAAGTTTGGAATAAGTAATCATTTCTTGTTGCGATTTTTCAGTGTTACTGTATTTTGTTGCTGGCTACTTGTTGGCGAGAAAAACACTAAATTCATTCATTCAAAAGGAAATTTACATCTGAAAGACCGCAGCAGTGCACCAAAGACAGCAGTTTTTTATTCAACATATGGATAAATCATTAACTTCTACGCTATTTCTTTACTCTTATTTCACGACTCCCGGTTTTTAGGTCCAGAACCCAATTGTTCGGGATCCATTTGCTCCGGACATAATCCGGGGAAGACCTATTGTCCAGGACCCATTTATCCCGGAACAATTGTCCAGAACGTATTTTGGCGGGGAATATTCATCTGGGATCCATTTACACGGGGCACAATTGTGCAGAACTGATTTGTCCGGGTGCCTGTGTTTTTGGACAAGGGCCTACGCAGGGGGGTTTTGGGGGTTCAAACCCCCCATTGGACTGTTGACTAAAATGCACAGTATTACGAAAATATCACGTTTTTAGCACTTCTGAGCCTGTTTTTTTTGCAATGATATGGACTCCAAAATAATTTAAAGTAACTTTTCAAACATTTAGAATTTCTTGGGGGGGGGGTTAAATTGTCAAAGATAAAACTTACAAATCAGTAACAACTTCAAAAAATTGCCAAAATTAGCAAATCTAGCCGCTAAAAATGCTTAACTTTGGCTTCATCGAAAATATGGAGGTGGGGTTTCAGTATTAGTTAATTAATCAGTATCAGTTAATTATTAATCCACTCAAATCTCATTCCATCAGCCCCCCTCCCACCCATCTCCAACTGTCTCACTCTATAAACTACAGAATATAAATGCTAGCGAGTTTTTTCAAATTATGATTTTATGATTTACTTGTAAATTATAGGACTGAAGTGTTACCATTAGCCACCGCCCTCCCTACTGATCCGACGTATATTGTTCGAAATATATCGTCTTATTGCGAAAACCAAACAAGCTCCTTCTTTACTCTCACATTAATACGAAATATTTAATTATAGTACATAATTTTTTTGATATTTAATGCAACATTGTAAGTGACTAGGTGTAATACTAGAATCTGGAATGTCGTTTTATGAGTCAGAGTAACTTTCAGTAGCGTAGATGGGGGGCTATCGCCCCTCATTGGCCTGTCAACCAAAACGCAGAATAAGAAAACTACCACGTTTTTAGCACTACTGAGACTGGTTTTTGCATTGGAATGGATTAAAAAATGATTTAAAGCATCTTTTCAAAACATAAATTTAGGGGGAGGGGGCTAATTTGTAAAAATAAAACTCACAAATCAACAAAAACTCTGAAAAATGGCCAAAAACAAGCAATCAAATTTGATCGCCAGTGTAAAAATGCTAAACATAGGTTTCATCAACAAACATATTATAAACTTAGGAATAGGGGGGGCTCTTCAGTATTAGTTAATTACCAATTATTTGTCTCAAAATTTTTTCAATTAGCCCCCCCCAATTATTTTTCTCTATGAAAGATAGACGAAATACAGCTAAAAATTTACCATTTGCCACCTCCCACATAGCCCATTTATGCAAGCAGTTTAATCACGTTTGCTCTACCAATTTCTATGCCACGTTTTAAAAGCATTATTTTTTGTCAAAATAGCCCTAAAATAAAGTTTTTTTTGAAAAAAAAATGCAAAACTTTTTTGTGCTGGAGGCTCCGCCCTTCGACCCCCGTGCCTCCGGCAGTTCGACCCCAGACCCCCAAAACAGTCGGCAGCGTGGCCGAATGGGTAAAGGCGTCGTTTTTACGACGACCTTGATCGAATGGTCTGGGTTCAACCCGCACCCTGGTCACGTTGTTGTGTCCTTGGATAAGACGCTTTACGATGATTATCTCTGCTCGGTGGCTTCGAACAAGCAGCAAATTCAGTGGACAAGAATTCGAAAAAATCCACAGGAACATATTGGATCATCGGAAACTCCTAAGCAGGTGCGGATTCCTCCAACCACGAAGTAGTCGTTGTAATGAAAAGAGTGCGGATCGTCCAATAAGTTAGCGTCTAACGCTGTCCGGTGACAGGAGGATAAATATGCGCTACAATAACAACAGTCCCCCCACTGCGAATTTTTGGCTACACGCCTGGCAACTTTTCACAGTTTATAATTATATGCTTTTTGGTAGCTTTTGCTTTGAGCAATTTTTTCTTGATCGTTCAGTTGCAACCTTATGATGTTAACTAGATGTGTGCCTAATGCTTAATTGTGTTTTGTTTGAAAAGCTTTATTTACATTAAGCACTGTGTAACTTTGATTTCATCTTGTGACATTGCACTAAGTTATTTATTTGCCAAAGTATAGATCGCGCACAAATTTTTCGTGTCACTTTTGAACCCCCTCCCCCCTCCATTGACAAATTCTGCATACGCCCCTGTGTTTGGATGCCCATTAGTGTCAGTAGAACCTTATCTAACCAGTCACAAATTAAATTCAACACCAGGTGTTTTAGATTTTCTTTTCAGCTTGTTCAAAAGAAAATATAATTAAAATATGTTTTATTTGGCATATACCAACTGAAATAGAGTCATTATACTATTAAGTCTAGGCAGAATGGACGTTCTGAGAACTTTGCTTTGCTGTATTAATATTCATAAAAAACTAAAAATTAAACCACAACTTGGGTAAAACATAAGCCTAGCCGCATTATTGCTGGATTTACAGTCCAAATTTATAGCTAGAACGTCAAGATGGCACTCCTCGGTTCTGTTTAACTTAATACGCTAGAGAATATCATAAACGTTTATGTTCTTAATTTATGAGGGAAAACTGTTTATCTTCACAAAGTCCAGAAGACTTTTACTTTGCAAGAGTGTAAAAAAGCTGCAAACAAAGCTCGTTTCTCATAACTTAAGGAACAATAAACTACGTGATTCCGTGCGTTTGCACGAAAAATAATGACCAGCACGTACACTTCACCCCATTCCCGTTCTGAAAAATCGCCGATTAATATCTCGTTGCAGAAAAATGTCAACTCAAAATTTTGCTTTTTCAGGAAAACGTTCATTTGGAAAGCTGCCATTTTTTAAAAATAAACATGTATTTCGGAAATTTAACGAATATTCATATTAATTTTTACAAATTAAAACATGTTGCTGTTCTGAATGCCCCTCGAACTGGGGACCGAAACATCAACTTAAATTTGAAGGATATTACCGTAAAATCAGTACTCATGGTTTGACATTTTCGTTTAATGTACGCACTAATGTAAGGAGTCGTATTATTCAAATTTCCGTAAGAGTTACGAGGAAAGGTATGTCAAAATAAAATTTTGTTAAAACGTGATTGACATTTTGCATAGTGATTTCAGTCACAAAAAGTAGCATGCGTTTATATTCTTAGTGTCTTACTTGACTGTAAATGTAGAAAACACCTGGTTGGATAACTTGTATGGTGCCGTTGTGTTGAAAATACCGAAATGCTTCGGAGCTCCAACTTGCTTTGACCCAGTGGTTCAAAATACCGTCTGTAATGTAGAGAAAAAACACGGAAAATTGAAGTCAATCGGACAAAAACAGTGTCTAGAGGGTGGAGTTTTGCAAAACTGCGTCCCAGCTAATATAAACTCGATCCTGATAAAGTTTGCCAAACCAATCTTGAAAGCAGTGTCGCTCAGAGAGGGAAACCGGTCGGGTCGAAGGCCGGTCGAATTACCTGTTGGGTCGAGATTCTTCGACCAGCCGGTCAAGCCGGTTGAAACACCGGTCAAATTCTCCTTTCTTGTATCTAAAAGACATCTAAGCACCAACCGAAACATACATATATACTTTATCATAAATAAAACTTTTTACAAAAACAGTGTTAACAAACCACACCCTTTGAAAAAAATTGTTGGTTTCAAGCGTCGACTAATATGCTGTGATCATTAAGACATGCACATCCAGGGGCATATTTAGGGGGGGAAATTGTGCCTTGTGCCATGCCCCCCTTTTTTTTGGGCCACAGCACAAAGCAAAAAAGTGAAAAATATAGTTAAAATCGCATATTCAGATTATAATAAAGCATGCATGTGGAAGAGGCTTACGCTACCTGGCATTTTAGCATCATTTTAATCAGCTCGAGAGTAGAAGTGGCGCAGATTTCAGATTTTTTAGTACATGCTAAAATGTTGCCGCTTTGAAAAGCTTTTTTCCACTTAAATTTACCCCACTTTACATTGGGAAAGAAAGACATAGCTCTTATTTTTTTATATCTTACTAGCCATGGCTTGTTCTGAAGTAGCAGCATTTCTACAAACTGATGGGGCACATTATATTTCGAATATTTTCTGGCCAATGTCATAACAGTTTAGTGTTTGCTGCGCGGCAAATTGCAAATAATCTGTCACCAATAGTTAAAAAATTTGAACTTTTTTTGTTGGTCTGCGCATAATATTCTAACGAACGTCTAATAGTTTAGCTTGTGCCCTCCAGTTCTTTTTATGCTTGTTTTGCGCTGCTCAAAATAGAGAAATTTAACCTAAACAGGTCTTAAAATTGAATTACTCGTATGTTTGCAAAAAAAGCAAAAAAATTTTTTGCGTTTTTTTTTTCTGAGATTCCCGTCTGAAGTCACAAATTTTAACACCTCACCCGTGGCCCCCCCCCTTTAGAAAATTTTTCATTAGATGCATTGAAAAGTAAACAAAAACCTTCTGTAAAAAAACTGGTCACCGGGCCGGTCAGAAACCGGTCCACCGGCTACCGGTCGGGTCGAAAAAATCCTGACCGGTTCCATCTCTGGTGTCGCTATTCAATTTTTGCTGGAACTGGATTCGTTGGTGGTTTTCTAAATTTAGCTATCAGTTTGTTAGAGCCAAATAATGAAGGACAACTGGACAAGATTTTTTTAACAACCGGTTCTCTAAATTTAGCAACCGGTTTGCTCGAACCGATTGAATAGCACCGCTGATTCCAAGTAGCAGATTTTGTAACATTGAATTGAGTGTTTTGATAAGTTGATTGTTATAAATGGATTTTAAATTAAATCTGAGCATCACTATTAGATTAAACATTGTTGATCATGGCCTGCGGCTCATTGAAAAGCCATTGTTTATCAATTTAATACTGTTTTGAAATGCGTTGCAGAGCCGCTTTGTTCTCGGTATTTTGCTTTTTTTAATTTGTTTATAAAAGGTTCTTTAACCCATTAAAAAGTTTTTCCAGTAAAATACGGAAATCTGGACCAGCACCCAGCACTGTTTTTCGATACCCCACAGGGCAAACTTTAAAAAATACCGGTTTAATACCGGTTTTACTTTAAAAAAATATGCGTTTTTTGTTTTGTAACAATACGACTGAAACTAAAGAAGGTTAGAAAACACTAGTAAATCCAGCAGAGTTGTAAACGGGCTGACTAGTTCAGGCCCAAACCAAGACCGAACCCGAAAACTAATTTGAAGCCCAAATTATGCCCGAAAAAACCCGAAAGTTGAGTTAAAACTGAAAAATATAGCAATGTTGCAAAGTTATTTTGATTAATTTTTCTGCGCCAAGAAAAAAGCACGTCTCAGGCCCGCATTAAGCTCGAAATTTTTGTCAACTTTAGGCCTGAAGCAGACCCAAAAAGCTCGGCCCGACTTACAACTCTGATACCCAAAGTTCCACTATGCAAAATACAAGTACGTATTTGGCGACGAAGTTTTACCAAAGCATGAGCTAAAATGTAATGTTTTTTTCAAATGTTGTCAGTCTTATCACTGAATTCCAAGGTTGGCTGTTTGAGCAGCTGGATTGCGGCAACGACCTTTTGTTTTACTCCAATACATGAACATTGAATAACAAAAATATGAAACGTACATTGGTCAAAAGAAATAAAATATGTACCACATTATACAGTTTTAATCATTAAGCGTCGACAAAAAATTAGTCATATAAGAAGTAGCATAAGAGTGTGATTTTGCTATCACATTCTACAGCTTAATATAAAGACACTCCATCTTCAAAGGCCAATAAGCCTTTCACTTTAGTCTTTGAAAACAATAGGATATCAAAGTGTGGGTGTTGGTGCGATCAAGCGGCTCTAAGTACTCTTCACTTCATATTGTTACCGAGGCGAGGAATATTAACACTTAGAAGAAACCTGTGAGATCTTCATATTTTTTCTATGTTCAATTGATATACAAAACCGAAAACTAAATGATATAAAATTGTCTCAAGTGGCAATACTGACCACTGCCTATTTCATAATATTTTAGGTTACTTTTGGAGAATCCAATAAAATGAATTTCTTTCTACCAATACTAATATAAAGGAAAACGACAACGCTGATTTTTGTTTCCAATTAGCTGCAATTAAAAACTTGAAAGCACATATTAATAGTTAACAAAGCTGTTTTCAATCAAAACATACAGTGTATTCACAATCACTGGCGTCGATTTTGGGGAGGCGAGGGGGCGGAGCCGCCTCGAGTCTGACACTGAAGGGGGCGAAACATGTCTCGCCCCTCGGTTTTTTGGCAAGTAATACCCATTTGGTAACAAAAAATCCGAATTAACGGACTGAGATAAAACCAGAATGCGGCGAAGACCTTTTTGTTTAGGTATTCATCTGAATTTGGGGGCAAAATTCCGACATTCCGGGCTGAAATAGAACCAGTTTGCGGCGAAGACCTTTTTTTTAGGCTGCACCTGAATTTGGGCTGAAATTCCGGACTGAAATAAAATTATTTAGTTTAACCAAACTTCGCAAAAACATTTCGCCTTCTCTAGGAATTTGCTTAATCAACATAAAAACGACGCCTATGTTCACAATAAATGTGGGGACAATAGCTCAGTTGGGAGAACCTCGGTTAGTGATCCAAAAGTTGCTGGCTCCAAGTTCGATTCCCGAACTGGCAATGCCTATTTCCGATTGGGACCAAGCAGTCTACCCGTTGCGGTGGCCCAGTCTAACAAAAAACTTGCTAACAGAACCTAAAAAGGGTGCTCTGCGTTGGTGTGGTTAAGGAGGAGCAGAGTGCCTGGTTCAGAATTGTAAATGGGCCGACAAGTACAGGCCTGAACCCGGCTCGTACCTGAAAATATAATCCCGAATCCGGGCAGAACCCTAAAAGAGATTTGAAGACAAAACCAAACCCGAAAATTAGGTTATATCTGAAAATGTTGAAAGTTATTGTTCGTATTGGGGTAAAATAATTTTACACACTGCTGATTAATGGTGACGTAATAATATTGATTGTGTAGTAATCGTGTTGATGCTTAAAAGAAGTTGTCAATCAGTAGCAAAACTATTTTAATAACGCTTTTGTAGCATCTAAAGGCAAAAACACAAGGCAAATACACGTATCACGCCTGAATTCGACCAGAAAAGCTCGGTCCGACTTACAACACTATGGTCTGGACCATACGCACGAACGAACGATAAACTCAGCGGTATGTCCGTAAAGTTGAAAAAATATAAAAACACCATGCAGCCACCAGTTTTTTTGTTCTATTAATTTAATCTTGACAATATATGGAATGACATTTAATCAATGATCAAATTCATCAAAGCTATTACAGCTAACAATAAAGTAATTCGGAGTACATAATTGACATGAAAGATTTGAAAACAAATAATATTAATAACAAAATAAACAGGAAGACAAACAGAAGTGATTTTAGCAAATTAAGAGATGGAAAAGCAAGACCAGAAGATAGAAAAAAGACGACGGGCAATGGCAAGAAGCATGTTGCTTTAGTCAAATGCTGGCGTGGTGATGAAGAACGAGCGCTGAAAAGTAGTGGCTAAGAAGCCATAGGCAACATCGACTTTGAATGTGTGCATGGTTGATTCGGGATCGTGCCACCGCCAATGCAAACGAAGTGAGAGAGCACTAGCCAAAAGTGGAGGGGCACTAAAATAAACTAAACTTTTGCACATAAAAATTGATATTTCGCGTCTACAAATGATGCGCTATTTTAACAATTTTGTGTTCATGTCCAAAAAAAGTGACGTGTAAGAGCGGCAGCGTTATTTAGCTAGTTTCATATACGGCCGATATATTCGCTTGAAAAATCTGTCTGCAGCAATGAATGCGACCAGAGCGCAACCAGGATTTTGCTAAGAGGTAGGGGACTTGAACCAAAACTGTTTGCACAAAAATTTTCAAATTTAGGACCCGTGCTGAACAAACTGATGCAACTCAAGCGTATCACAGAGGGGAGCCTGGGGGACAGAGCTTCCAGCCGCTAGGTGATTTTCGTAATTTTGCGGCAAAAATAGCGATTTTTTCGCTATTTTAATCACATTTTGCACGTTTTCGAAACCATATGAATAACTACAGTAACTTGCAAAATTCAGATGTCATTGAAAAGATAAAATTGCCCAGCCCCTTCTGCCCTCCTCATACTTCAGGTCAAGTATACAACATGTTTAAACGCTTGTATTTTGGGGTTAAATCTTCTAAATGACTTAACTAATAGGGGCTGAGTCCCCTTAGCCCCTTCTCCTTAGCTGCGCAACTAACTGCGACCTAAAAAATCTCGAGTGTGCTCTAAAAACAAAAAAACAAAAAGAATTGGTCTTCAAAAAAATGTTTGCCCGTATTGTTTCCGGTCATAATCACTAACGAAGTACCGGTACCGGCAACGATTCTTTAGGCTTAAATCTCTCTTTTACGACACCTCCGTAAAGGCGTGTTAATAAGACGGATTATTGCGTCACATTTATGCACAGCATTAATTGCCAGCAATTTTGCAAAGAATTGAGAAAACTTCAAACGAGAATTATGTTTAAACGTTATTATTCCATTTTCCATTATTGTCTGTTGTCTTGTCGTTATGTGATGTTCCAAAAAACGTATTTGTGAGTAAACCAAAATGGGGGGCAGAAGCAGTCGATAGTAGGGCACGGCACCCCCTGACCCCCCCCCCGTAGCGACAGCACTGATTCGGGAATCGAACTCAAAACTCGTAACGCTATTCGAAATGGAGTCACCGGCTCGCTATAGTTAATCCTTCTGACGCAATGCAAATTTAAGCAAAAAAAGTTACCCGGTAAACCTATTGGAAAATTATAACAGCGAAATAATATCTTGCTACGAAGTTTTAGGTTCTCTTTTTCCGGTCCGTCTAAGCCTAGCATTGTTATCAGCTACTCGAGATTGCATATAATCTTCACGCAAAAATTAGCATTGCCTGCTGGGTACAATAAAATTTCCACCAAATTTGCGAGTAAGCACAAGCCACCACGTAGCCGGAAAGATGCATTCAAACAGTCCGCTCTACGGCTCATTTTTGCACCACAATTAAGGGTTGGCGGCCCACCTCTACAATAACAGGAAAAAAGATCTTCACCTGTTTTAGCGGCCCAAATTTTGTGTAGCATCATTTAGCAGCTCAATCTATTTAGCTGGGCCGCTTTCTGCAAGTGGCCCACGCCCCGAATCACTAGAAAGTCTCCTAGCTAATCCACCACGTAATCAGCACCTTTTGAAGCAACAATCAAAATCCTAACACATTGTTTTGCTCTGTTTCCCAACACTCGCATATTTCATAAAACCAGCAGGTTTACCTTTATTTGATGACACGTCGGGAGAGCCATCACCGTATAAATGTATGACAGAAGATGAGCACTGAAAAATATGAGAAATAAAACTGTTTGCAAGCAAACAAACTTTAAATCTCCGTAAGCAACAACTTAGACAAAACGAAGTCATAAAACATAAACTTTCAGCTTTCAATGGATTCATAAGCACTAACACCAAGGTTAACTCGCTGGTTCAGAAGGCAATGTGATGCGCATCTGTGTAAAGAAAGGCTTAAAAATTATGGCCGTTTACGCAACGAATCGACATCAGCGGGGCTTGTTTAATGTTCTGACTAAAGAAGCGCGAAGTGTTTTCATCATCTAATACGCTAAGAAACATCCACATGACTACGATTTCTACGAGTATAATACATTGGAAAATATAATCCCTAGTATTTGGCAAGGGGAATTCTTTCCAACAACCTCTAAAAAGGCGTTTTAGGGGAAAACGTTGAAATATTTGGCCCACAAGTTCACTGCAATTTTTTCTCTCGTCTTTTTTTTTTCAGAAACAGAGCCATTTTTGCTTTGCAGGAACCACAAATTAAATGCATTTATTAGCTCCCAGCAACATAACACCAACAAGATGTTAGGGTGGCAAGAAATAGATAAGGCTGTCAGCAGGGATGCAATGAAATAACTAAAGTCTGAAGTACCCAAGCAATCTGCATGGGTAGCTAAAAAAGCGTCCGCGAAAAGATTATTGACAGTCAAAATTTTAATACCGTGCAACTGATCGCGCTATACCACATAGGTTACTCATGATAAGGATTAGGGAAGTCCCCACTCCTCACATGCTCAAGGCGTAACCCCCAATCTTTCTTTCCACAATGAAAAAAAAAAACTTTAAAAATTAGAGTAAAAACTTGTAACCAGACCGGCATCGACATTCTATTTCGAACCCTTGCATTTTTTTTTGTTTTTGAAGATAACGCTACAGTAGCGGCAGAAGATGAAAATAGCGAACTCTTGCACTGTATTGAACTAAGATCATGTAAGGGAAATTGTACAACGGCGTTCAGCTCATCAGGAAACAAAATTGTAATTCGAAGCTCAAAAAACACGTCTGTGGTCGTAACACGCTAAAATATTTCAGCATATAACGAATGGGAGGCATCATATCCTCCATTGAACCCAAAACTATCATAAAATTGCAAAACTTCGTTGGATTTTAACTGCAGATAGAATGCTAGCCCTTAAAAAGACCTGACAGTAACTTTGGGCAAATCTCAACCAACTTCGCAATATTTTCCACGAAAAAGAAATACCACTAAAAGGTAAAATTTGCCCAAACACTGCAAGTGTTTGGCCACCTAGTGGCTAGTGAAACCGGTCATAGCGGTGGATACTGACCAAGAAAAAAATGACCGCCAACGTTGGTTGAAACACGAAGATACGCTGAAATGCCAATGATTTTACGTCAAAAACATATTATAATATGTACAGTAGCGCGCATAATTGCCTATAGGTAAAAGGACGTAAATATAACTGCAAAAGCAGTTTGGAAAAAACTACGGAGATAAGACGAATTTTTCTTAACTTTAATGTTAAAAGATCAATACCAAGTTAGGCATTTTTAGAAGATGTTTCAAACTTTCGGTTTACACAAATACGCTATTGTCAATCTAAAAACAGTAGTTTTAAATTTACATTTTGAAATTTTAAATTTGATTTAATTGTAATTACATTTTTATTCGCCAAGTCGCCTTGGCCAGGAGACAGTGAAAAGACCTTTCAGTCTTCGAGTTAAGCTGCCACCTGCCCACCTGTCTACCACACACAGTGGAGGCTTCACACTGTCCCTTGTACTGCAGAACGTCAAGCAGGAAAGCTGTGAATATCTATTTTCATAGTTTTTGGTTGGATCGACCGCAAATCGAACCCGAGTCTACCGTTTCAACAGCAGACGCTCTATTCATTCGACTACTGAGAGATTAATATATTACGATCATAATATTCACTCACACTTGATCCTGGTGGACCTTGTATTCCCTGAACTCCTTGAGATCCTGGAGGACCAGGTGGACCAGTAAGTCCCGGTGGTCCTGTTATAGATCGTCCTGGAGGCCCACGCGGCCCGGGAGGTCCTTGCGGGCCCATCGGGCCAGCAACTCCGTCTCTTCCATCGCGACCGTCCCGACCAGGAGTCCCAGAAACCGCTAGAAATTCAAACAATATATTTTTTCAGGAGAGGAGTTATTGATCCAATTTTGAAAGCAATCAAATTTGAAGATTAATTAAGATCAAAAAATGACTACAGATGGGATTGGAACCCAAGCCCGCAGCAAACCAGAGACATACTTTGGTTTCAAAGTCGCGGCAAGTTGCAGATGTCAATCAAAATGACGCGGTGGTGGTGAACCGTTTAACATTTTATATGTTAGCATGCTCGGTACAGATCACTTGAGCAAGAAGGCAGAGTGGTCTAACACCTGTCTCGCACGCTGTCGCCGACTTCGAAACCGGCATGTCTCTGGTTGTTGCAGGCATGCATTCCAATCCTATCCGTAGTTAGTTTTTTCTGGCAACTAGGGCCTGATCCAGCTTGTGACTTTTATCTTTTATTTTCTTTACCCAAAAATATTTGAATTTGCTCAGCGACAGAAGATTTTTTACTCGTTTCTAGCATCTTGATCATATATTGTCAAAATTGCGTCCATCTTCTCTTATGTCAAAATGTAAGCCAGTAAGTATTTAATAATTCTGCAAAGTCACTTGACGTAGAAGACAAGAAAATTGTCGACATATCATGCCATACAACTATACTGTAAATTATTGTTTCAAAAAAGTTTTATACTTTCTGCGAACGTGGTATATGCAGTATAAGTCCAATATCCATTCCTAAACCGAAGTACTGTAACCAAAACCCCATTTTTCAACATAATGTCTCATTGTCTACACACTCTACAGGACTATTTTACATTTTTATAAGGTTTTGGGAGAAGACTGTGATAGCTATATACAAGCAATTTTTTATGCTTTTTCCGATCTATTACGGTATTGTTGAACAGATTAGAATCGGTTTTTACCTCCGCAATAACAACAAGTTAGTTAAGGCTATTTTTTCAAAACTCATTCAAAAATAGCTTTTTCAAAACTCATTCATCAACACTACGATTTACCAAAAGTCTTAATGATTGACAGAAAAAGGGCTCGTTTCTTAGAAAACCGTTCAAGCATAACGCGTAATAAATCCGCAGAGGCTTACGCGAACGAGGAATTGGATCCTGCTGAGTTTTTTCGGGAGTGGGAGTGGCATTTCTTCGCTCCCGTGGCGCCTCCAGCTTGCCAGCTATTGGTGACTGAGGATAATTCAAATGGTTCCATTGCTGTGATCTCAGCTGCATGAAAATTAGATTGCTAAGTACATAATACATATCTTGTTGTTGCTGTATATGTTACGCAGCCTATTTATTCTCAACTTACGGAATAGCTTTTACAGCGCTCACTTTTGAACGATCCGTACACTTTTCATTGCGATAACTATCTTGTGCTTGGAGGAGTCCGCACCTGTTAAGGAGTTTTCAGTGATCCAATATTCTTGTGGATTTCTTTTATTTTTTGGTTACTGAATTCGCCGCTTATTTAAAGCCACCAAGTATTCAAGGACGCAACAATGTGACCAGGGTGCGGGTTCTAAACCCAAATTAGGCGATCGGGGGCCAAATTCTATGCTGTTTTTTATGCGTTATTCGCTGCTTCTTAACATATATTTTATGCCCTAAGTGTAAAATTAGATTGCTGTAGTTTGAAGCACGAATCAATCATAACGTAGCCATAGTAAACCAAATGCAAAAAAAATGTAGGCCGTGTCATCAAGAAACAATACCAAACAATAACGAATATAGCGAAACGAAGAGCATAATAGATCCTGGCCTAAGGGTCGTCGTAAAGACGGTCGACAGTTGACAATACAAGTAATTCAGTCTTACAAACTAGAACAAGGCATCGCAAGCGATATCAGGAGACTTCGCGACATTATCTAACTTTTACTCAACTTTATTTATTAAGCTTTAAAATAGTGATTCGATTGCTTTGAATGAATGTGTAAAAAATGTAGTCCTTGATAGTCGATCAATAATTTAAATCCGCCCCTTTCAAATTTTGTTTCACTAAATTAAATCGTTTTGTGGTTATTCAAGTTCAAAATTTAAATTTCTCGAAGTTATCAAAAATAATCGAGTAACGTTATCCAAAAAGCTCACATAAGAGTTTACAATACAACGTCAAATCTCAGCACTTTTTACGAGTTTTTAACAGTTTTTCACTCTATTTGAAATAACATAAAGCGGTCTTTAAAATTCCAACGACTCACAAGCAAATTTCGTTTCATCAACAAAACCTACAGCCATGTATGATTCTGAAAACGCTCTTTCGCATCGCAATTCAACATATTGTAGTACTGGTATACCGCTTGTTTGGAAATTAAAGCCGCCTCCTCAACAGCATAAACTAAAATTTAAAAAATGCTAAAATTATGCAACTTTAAAACAGACATCTATTTAAGTTTTTTATTAAATCGTTTATGTTTTTGCCACATAGCCTTCATTCTCGAATGGTATTATTTGACAAATTGCAAAAAAAGGAGAATCAAAATTTATTTTCCCTAGTTAATGCTTCACTCACAAGTTGTCACAGGTCGATAAGAATAACTTGGTAAACCATCGCAGTTTTCTATACGCCCTTTAATTAACACAATCTTTCGGGCTAATTATTGTCCAACATGGCATTACCAAGTTTGGCATGTTTTATTTTTTTCTAATATTAGCCTTCCGGTACTCTTAAAATTTGATATGTCTAGCTGGAGTACTTCGTATTTGAGATTTTAAAATTTTAAGGGGCGTATTTGGCATGGTCTCCTCGACGCGGCCAACCAAATTTTGCAATCTATCTTTGATTTATATTGACCTATCCAATAGATTTAATTTGTTTAGATTTTGCAGTTAATGGGGGGAGGTATCAACATTATTGGAGGACCCCTATAGTATGAGATCCTCAATATTTTTTTATATTAAATTTTTACCTATCTTGAAAATTTTATTTGTCTAGCTTGAGTGGTTAAAATTTTTGAAGGACACATTGGAGGAGGGCTCTCCCATTGTGGCACCTAATCATATTTTATTTACCTATTGTGATTTCATTTTTCTTCTACATTTACGTATTCTCAAAGTTTCATGTGTTTAGCTTGAATGATAGAAAAGTTTGAATTTTGAAGAATCTAATTGAGGGACAACTAATTTTGGTGCCTCACATTAATTTTGTCTTTCCTTGATATTAACCTATCCAGAAAAATTTGATGTGTCTAGCTTAAACAATTAAAAAGTTTGAATTTTGGCATCCTGGTTTGAGGGAGACCCCCATTGTTGTACCCCCAAACTTTATCTTTTTTTCATATTTACCTATTCTAAAAATTTCATCAGTCTAGTGTAAACGGTTCAAGTTGAATTTTAGCGTTCTTGTTTAAAAAAGATCTCTTCATTTTGGTACCCCAAATTTTGTCAAATTTTATCTTTTTTTCGTACTTGCCTATTCTGAAACTTTCGTGCGTCTAGCCTGAGTGGTTAAAAAGTTTGAATTTGATGGCCTCTTTTGACAGAGACACCCTCTTTGTGGTATCCCCTAATTTTGTCATATTTTAACTTATATTTATCTATTCTGAAAATTTCATGTGTCTAACGTGAGTGGTAAAAAGTTTGACTTTTGGAAGCCCCGTTTTGAGATCCCCTTAGTTTGGTACCCCTAAATTTTATCAAAAATTATCTTAGCTTCGTAATTGTCAACGCTAACAATTTCATTTGTCTGATGTGTATGGTTAAAAAGTTTTGAATTTTGGCGGCCTCGTTTAAGGGGGGATCTCCGATTTTGGAACCCACAAATTTGGTCAAATTTTATCTTTTTATACTTAATTACCTTAAAAATTTTATGTGTACATCTTAAAAGGCTGTAAAGTTTGAATTTTGGAGGGCCCTGTTAGGGGGAAACCCCCATTTTGGAATCCCAAATTTTTTTAAGTTTAGTTTATTTTTCAAATCTACCTATACCGAAAATTTGATCCATCTAGCTCTAACAGTATAAAAGTTTAAAATTTTGGTGATCTCGTTTTGGAACTTTTGGGACATTTGGAACAACCCCCATTTAGGAACCCAAAATTTTGTTAGGTTTAGTTTATTTTTCATATCTACCTACACCGAAAATTTGATCCATTTATAGGTCTAACAGTTTAAAAGTTTAAAATTTTGCAGGCCTCGTTTGAGAGGCACCCCCATTTCGGAACCCCCGAACTTTGCCAAATATAGTCTTTTCTTTATGTTTAGTTACCTTAAAAACTTCATGTGTCGAGCTTAAAAGGCTAAAAAGGTCTAATTTTGGAGGGCCTTGTTTGGGGTAAATCCCCCATTTTGAAACCCCCAGTTTTTGTTAGGTTTGTCTATTTGTAATATCTACCCACTCCAAAATTTTGATTTATCTAGCTCCAAGGTTTATAAGTCCAAAATTCTGACGGCCCCGTTTGAGGGGGAATCCCCCACTTCGATACCCCAAATGTTGTCAAATTTGATCTTTTCGTAATATTTGCCTACTCTGAAAATTTCATGTGTCTGGCATAAGTGGTTAAAAAGTTTCAATTTTTTCGGCCCCGTTTGAGGGTGACCTTACGTTTTAATACCCCCAAATTTTGTCAAATTTTATCTTTCCTTTATATTTGCTTACCTTAAAAATTTCATGTATCTAGCTACAAAGGGTAAAAAGTTTGAATTTTGGAGGGCTCGTTTGGGGGGAAACCCCTCATCGTGGCTCCCCCAATTTTTGTTAGGTTTACTTTGTTTTTAATATCTACCCACTCCGAAAAATTTGATTCATCTACTTCCAACGGTTCAAAAGTTTAAAATTTTGGAGGACCCGTTTGAGGGAGATCCCCCAACCTAGCACCCCCAATTTCATTCGGGCATTACTCCTCCCTGATATCTTCAATCGCTCAAACTTTGAATACAGTGGGTTTAGCGGTTAAAAAGTACATAGCCGGAAAAAAATTCGAAGAAAGAAAAAAAGTAAGAAAAAAGAAAAGAAAAATAGTATTCAAGTTGAGTAAACGAACATAACCAAAACAAAGGCAGTTAATAGTGTGCTCAAAAAGCACAAGCCATTTTTTATCAATGTAGGTAATTACCAAGATTTATCGGTTCATAATCGTCTACTTTCGGCCCATTTTTGGCCTGCAAAAGTTTGGTCACGTGACCCCGCGCCCCCAAACTCGGTTGGCATAAAGCACTCATAAGCACCCACATTGTGTCCAAATTTCAGCTTTGCATGTCAAGTGATTTTGGAATTATAAGCGATTTAATAACTTTTCAAGCCAAAAATTACCCTTTTTTATGTTTTTTGTGACTCAATTCACGACCACGTGACCTAGGATCCCTAAAATTGGCACACAAGACACTTTCATTAATTGCTATGTTGAGTCCAAATTTCAAGTTTCTAGGTTTTACCGTTTATAAGTTGTAAGCAAATCAATCCTCATGTGCCAAAATTCGCAAACAAAAACAAAGGTACTACGCGCTCACGCGAAGTTCCACTCACCCGCATTGTGTACAAATTTCAGCTGTGCACGCCCAGTGGTTTTTGAGTTATAGGCAAATCAATAAATTTTTAAGCCAAAAATCGCATTTATGTTTTTTTGTGTCTCAATTCACGATCACGTGACCTACGATCACCAAAATTGGCACACATGACGCATTCATTAATTCTCATGTTGAGTCCAAATTTCAACTTTCTCGGTTCTACCACCGTTTGCTACTTATGAGCAAATCAATCCTCATCTGCCGAAATTCGCGAACAAAAACAAAGGTACTACGCGCTCACGCAAAGTCCCAATAACTGAACAGTGCGTGTCAGAAAAACAACATTGCCTAATGTCTCTCTTCGCAATCAAGAAAAAAAGCAAGATTTTCCATTCCACACCGGTAAGTAACGAGTGACTAACCGATAAAATTCAATTAAGCATAATTAAGATACTATTTTGACATCTGATTGCTTTACCAACTGCTTTGCGAATGCCAGAAAATCAATTGCACCGCATGACGCAAGAATTCAGCCAGTCTGCAGACTATGCACTTCATGCAGTTATGTAGTGCATGTTGCAGGGAATGACCTGCACCACAATGTTAGCGCATTACTGCAGAAAGTTCATAGCCTGCAGAGTACAGACTGGTTAAATTCTTGTGTTATATGCTGCACCTGACTTTCCGGCATTTGGGAATCAGTAGAGCAATCAGAGAACAACATGATATCTTGTGCTTAACTGAATTTTATCGGTTAGTCACTCGTTAGTAAGTAAAAAGTAGGGAGAAGCGCTAAGATATTAATGTACGTCACAGTTTAAGAGCGCTTTAAATAGTTTCATTGTAAAAATCTCGGCTTTAATGCTCGTGGAAAACTTAAAGAGCTGGAGAGAAGCTTGGATTGGCTTAATCGGCTATATGAGCAGTAGGTTTCTAAAATATACATTTTTACAGTATCAGTAGGTAACACATATTAGCTAATTTTCTAACGCATCTTTGCAAGGCAGGTTGCATCTGACCTCGATTGGTCGGCCCGCATGAAAAACAAATGGTAGTGACTATTTCACCGAAAATTTTCAACTTAAAGAGAATAAAACGGGAATGAGAAATATTCATCCGCGCTTTTTTCATTTGCTTTTTTAGGGGTTAAGATTAAGGTTTAGGTTAGGGTTTGGGTTAGGGTTCGATTTGGCAATAGTTTTGGAGTAAGCATTTGAGTTTGTGTTAGATTTGAGTCAGAATTAATAAAAAACTAGATAAAAATTTCCGGTGAAATAAAGCCTTCCAAAATAAATATACAGGGAAATGCAACGTTACCTTTTCATTTGTGCTTTTGATCGAGCTGTGCAATTGGGGGTTGGCAACTTTTAAAGCCTCCGAGCTCCGGGAGCTCTCCATTTCTAGTTGCAATGACTAAAAATAAGCAAGTTTAGAATAATTTTCTGCAACAAAAGATTGTGGGTTTTGTCAATAAAATGACCAGAGCAAAAATTAATAGAGATTTTTTTCCAATATACAGTACAAATATCAATGGTGTTTTTACGTAGAAGGAACCAGAGAATCAACATTCTGCAGAAATTGAAAAAGGCACTTACCGTAAATTGCTCTCGCAGTTCGTCCATCTCACTTGAAATTTGCACGAATTTCACAATCCCCACTGCAGACACAAGAAGGAAAAGTACCGATGTGCAAAGAGCCCAGACGCAAGGAAAAGAGCGTCTAGGTTTGAAATCGGACCAAGAATTTCTCCGTTTTTTCAGTCCGTAAAATTCACTACGGGTTATACTTTCGATGTCACTTAGTTTTCCTTCCGAAGCAATCTCGCGTCTTTGAATAAGACTCCGACCATTTTCCGCAGCGTTATGATCCACGCAAATTGTCTCACAATCCAAATTTGATGTTGGGGTCGCCATTGTAACGCTCCAGAATCAAATTTACCGAAAAATTTATCTTGCGGTTTCTGTTTGTCACGCTCTTTTAGCTATTAAGGAGTTGATCTATCTAAACAAAGCATTAAAACAGGACGGCAGCAAAAGCCAGTCTATTTTATATTTACTATTTTCAAAAGTAAACAAAGCCCATTGAAACTAAAAGTCTGTAAAGCTAAGCTGAAACTTGAGCTAATGACAAATTAAACAACCAATAATCGTTTGATCTACAGAATTCTCAAACATCTTTCAAGATTTTCTGACTTGTACCTCACTGTCTCATCATTATTTCTTGAATCTTCATAATTTCTAGCTGGTTAAGGGTTAAAAATATTGCAAAGTTATGACAACATGCCAAACGGAACTACAATTACTCTAATTCAAGCAATTAAATCAAGCTAAGTTTAAAAGATTAGTGGCAATTTAACAGAGCAAGCATGACTACCTTGAGGTTTGCCTGTGGCGTCTTTACGTGAAGATTTCGCGCGAGATGTTTACTAGAAGGTCACGTGCTTCGCAACTGGCGCGAGAATTGAGTTCACAAGTAGCGTTACTTTTTTCTCGTATATTTGTTTGATCAACATTTTTATTTTGACTTGCAAGGTTTATGGTAGTGGTTGGTAGGACCAAACATTTCGTACAAAAGCTGCATTTCGTTTAAAGTCGAACAGTAATTGTCATTGTCCTGCGAACATCAGGCGTTTGTCAAATTGGATTTCATTTTTATACGTTAGTTTGAAGTATTTTGGTTTGTAATGGACAGGACTGTTAGCTTCATTGAATGTTACTCAATTAGAGCTGAGCATTTTTTGGAGGTGGGGGCAACTTGAAGCGTAAAGAGATTTCTTAAACTTAACTATAGTGAAATCTAGGAAGAATCACAAATTAAAATCTAATTTTGTCTTGAGACCAGACTTTTGAAACTAGCGAACTAGCGCGTGCTGATCGGGATAGTCATCCATAAACTCTTCGCACTGCCGGTGGAAATTTTATTGATTTGACATTTCGCCTCCTAAACTGGGAGGCTTTTTCACAAAATTTCAGCTCCTCTGCCTTGGCAGTTACAAAGAGATAAACGAGCAAAAACAATTACAGCGGTTAAATATCCCCTGCTGCAATTATTTGCTCATCCTTTTGTGACCGCCAAGGCAGCGCAGCTGAAATTTTCTGAAGACACCTCAGGGTTTTAGAAGGCGGGGCATTTTCGCCTCCCCATCTCTCTCCTTTGTTTGTGATAAATCCCTTCAGAAAACAGCTTTTCACTTCGAACCAACTTGACTTTGAGTCAAATTTCATTACAAATAAATTGACATAACTCATGAAAATTTGATTTCCTCAATTTTGTTGTTTCTCGAAATCAATTTCCCAAATCTGAGTGTTTTAGGTTCATATTTGCCTTAAATGACGTTTTTGTGACGTAGAAACTTTGACTTGGGCATTTTATGATTCAGTATCAAAAACCAAACCTATGTACAAAATTTACATCGCCTATAATCTCATTGCAAAAATGACGTTATTTTTCGAACATATGAATCTGACATCACAATCATGACGTCATCAATTCAAAATCAACTTTTCTAAAAAGTTTTGGTGAACACCAACCCGCGTACCAAATTTCCTGTAGCGATGACTTTTGGTTTAAAAGTTAGATAGGGGTGGAAATTTTTGTCGTCTCCCCACGTTACCACGTAAAACGTGTTGGCCAAATAGCCGGGGTAAAATAGGGTTAAATATAAGATTCTGTTTAGTGCATGCTATCTGCATGCTTTGTTGCTAATACTAAGAATAAGACCGAAATTTTGCTTGCATACTTTTTCCTGTTTATGAAGAGAACTTCACCTCTATCTGCCACACCAACGCCATGCACCCTTTTGTTGGTTCTGTTCAAACCTTTCGATTACTAATCCGAGACACCACCAACTGCTCTATCGCAGCAGCACTTGCACACCGAACAACACTAAAAAACTTGGGTTTGCTTTCTTGTTTTCCGGTCGTAGCTGTACCGGATAGGTTTACGAATAGGAGCTACTCCTATTCCGTAGCCTATTGTGCTCCTGTTTTTCATTATCTCCGGTACAACCCAGTATCTGCTTGCGTTATTAAAAAATTCAACCCCTTGTATAGAGAAACAAACGAAAAAACAACGGTGACAACAGAACCTACTTTTTGTAATGTCGGATCTTATCAAAGTGCACTGTTTACATGAGCAGCGAATGCAATATTGCAGCGGAAATACAATAGATGTATTATTGTTTCTTCGGATTCAGCGACCATACTCTATATAGTTCAAAATCTCAGTACAATAAACTGAAGTAATCCAACAACCTCATAGGTCTACTAATTTTTCAGAAAAATTGCTTTTCTCTGCGTAAAGGGATTTTACTCTGCGACAAATAACAAAACTTCCTTGTTCCAAAACAGCCCACATGTTGAGATTTCTTAACCACTTGAAGTTTACTAATGTCTATATAAAGCGAAAGCGACTTACGGAAGCGCAGATTTGTCTCGCTTGGTTGCGCACGATTATTACCGTCACGTGGAAACGCATTGCTGCAAACACAACAATTTGCTGCAAATTTTGCGTCGTCGAGAAGTAGCCACTTCGAATTTCTCGGCCGGTGCAATATCCAGACGCGCAACCAGGATTTTGCTAAGGGGAGGGCTTGAACTGAAAGTTAAAATTTTTTGCCCGAAAATTGACTCATTGGGACTTCGCGCAAGCGCCCGTTAGACCTTCGTTTTTTTTCGCGAATTTTAATAAATGAGAATTGATTTGCTTAACTAACAAACGGTTAAACCTAAAAAGTTAAAATTTGACCTCATCATAAGAATTAATGTGTAGCAATTTTGGGGATCTTACGTCACGTGATCGTGAATTAAGACGCAAACAAAAAAAAGCGGCGATTTTGGGATCGAAAATTTATTAATTCGCTTATTACTCGTAAAACCGCTTGACGTGCAAAGCTGAAATTTGGACACAACATGAAGGCTTTACGCAAACCGAGTTTGGGGGCGTCTGGTCTCGTGACCGGAATTTTACTGGATGGAATGGGCAAAAAGTTGACGAATTTGAACCGATATATGTCGGTAAGTACACTAAGTAACGATATTGTTGAAAAATGGCTAGTGATTTTTGAACACACTATCAACCACTTTCTTTCGGTTAGGTTCATTTACCCCAACTTGGATACTATTTTTCTTTTCGTTATCTTTTTTCTTACTTTTTATTTTTTTTCTTCCCGAGCGATCTTCTTTTAAGCCGCTAAACGCATAGTATTCAAGCTTTGAGCGATTGGGGACATCAGGGAGGACTAGCGTTCGTCTGAAATCGGAGGTGCCAGGTTGGGGAAACCCCTCAAATGGGTCCTCCAAAATTTTGAACTTTTAAACCATTAGAGCTAGATGGATCAAATTTTGATAATGGGTAGGTATTAAAAATAAACTAAACCTTATAAAAATTGGGGGTGCCAAGATGAGGGTCCCCGCAAATGGGTCCATCAAAATTCAAACTTTTTAACCTTTTAAGCTAGACTAATGAACTTTTTAAGGTAAGTAAATACAAAGAAAAGATAATATTTGACAAAATTTGGGGGTACCAAAACGGGGTGTCCCTTCTAACGAGGACCGCCAAAATTCAAACTTTTTAACCACTCATGATAGACGCATGAAATTTTCAGGGAAGGCAAATATAAATAAAAGATAAAATTTGACAAAATTTGGGGATACCAAAATGAGGTGGCCCTCCTCAAACAGATCCGCCAAAATTCAAAGTTTTTAACCACTTACATTAGACAGATGAAATTCTCACTATAGATAAATAAAAGTTATAGATAAAATATGGCAAAATTTGAGGGTACCAAAATGGGGGTCCCCCTCAAACGAGGACGCTAAAATTCAAACTTTTTAGTTGCCAAAAGCTAGACACATGAAATTTTTACAGTAGGCAAACATAAAGGAAAGATAAAATTTGACAAAATTTATGGGTACCAAAATACGGGTCCTACCCATACGAGGCCGCCAAACTCAAAAATTTTTCCACTTAAGCTAGACCCAAAAAACTTCCGGGATAGGTGAATATACCAGTAAGTTACAGTATAATATGACAAAATTTGGGGTACCAGAATGGGGATCCCTCAATCGGCTCCTCCAAAATTCAAACTTTTCATCCATTCAAGCTATGACACATGAAACTTTCAGAATAGGTAAATATAAAGGAAAGATAAAATATGATGGAATTGAGGGGTATCGCAATGGTCTTCCACAAACAGGGGTGCCGAAATTTAAAATTTTTAAGCACTTAAGCTGGTTTTTTTTCCAAATAAGTAATAAGTAAGGAAAGATAAAATATGGCTAATTTCAGGTGCCGCAATTGGGGAGTTCTTCTCAAACGAGTTCTTCAAAATTTTTTACCTCTCAAGCTAGACAAATGAATTTTTCAAGATAGATAAAAATATATTATGAAAACGTTTGGAGATCCCATACTATAGGGGTACTTCAATTATGTTAACACCTCCCCCCAATAACTACAATAGCTAAACAAATTAAATCTATTGGATACGTTAATATGAATCAAAGATTAACGGTCACAAAATTTGGCGGGCACATTGAGGAGACCATGTCAAACGGGCCTCTTAAAATTATAAAATGTTTAACTACCAAGTACTCCAGCAAGACATATCAAACTTTGTCAATTTTGTCAAATTTTATCTCGTCTATATATTGGCCTACGCTGAAAATTTCATGTGTCAATGGTTAAAAAGCTTGAATTTTGGTTGCCCGTTTTGGGAAAACACCCCATTTTGGTACCCTCAAACTTTGGTCAAGTTTTATCTTTTTTTATATTTGCTTATCTCAAACACTTTATGTTTCCAGCTTAAAAGGTTAAACCCTTTGAATTTTGAAAGGCCCCGTTTGGTGGGGGACGCCCCATGTTGAACCTCCATTTTTGGTTAGGTGTAGTTTATTTCTAATATCAACCCATTCTGAAACTTCGATACATCTGCTTCTAACGGCTTAAAAGTTGGCCACCCCGTTTTAGTGGAAACCCCCATTTTGGTTACCCAAAGTTTATCTTTTCTTGATATTTACCTACACCGAAAATTTCGTGAGCCTAGCATGAGTGGTTAAAAAGTTGCAATTTCGACAGCCCCGTTTGAGGGGAAAACCCAGTTTCGGACTCCAAAAGTTTTTCAAGTTTTATCTTTTCCTTATATTTACTTTACTTCTACAATTCATGTGTCTAGCTTTAAAAGACTAAAAAGTTTGAATTTTGAAGGGCCAATTTGGGGGCAACCCCCATTATGGAACCCCCAATTTTTGTTAGGCTAAGTTTATTTTTAATATCTACCCACTCCGAAAATTTGACCCATCTAGTTGTAATGGTTCAAAAAGTTTACAATTTTGGAGGACCTGATTTAGGGGAATCCTCCTAACCTGGCACCCCCCGATTTTAGTCGGGCACTAGTCCTCCCTGATATCTTCAACTGCTCAAAGCTTGAATACAGTGCGTTTGGTGGTTTAAAAGTAGATAGTCGGAGAAGAAAAAGAAAAAAAAGTAAGAAAAAAGAGAAGAAAAACAGGATTCAAGTTGGAGTAAACGAACATAATCAGAAGAAAAGCGATTGATAGTGTATTCAAAAAATTGGTATTTACCGAGATATATCGGTTCAAAATCGTCCACTTTTTGCCCATTTTTGGCCGGTAACATTTTGGTCACGACACTGGGCGCCCCCAAACTCGGTATACGTAAATTATTTATAAGCACCCACATTGTGCACAAATTTTCGCTTTACACGTTGAGTGCTTTTTGAGTTATAAGCAAATTAATAAATTTTCAAGCCAAAAATCTCATTTTTTTAACTTTTTTGTGTTTCAATCCACGATCACAAGACCTAGAATCCCCAAAATTGGCATACATGACGCTTTTATTAATTGTTATGTTGAGTCCAAATTTCAACTTTCTAGGTTTTATTGTTTGCTACTTATGAGCAAATCAATCCTCATCTGCCGAAATTTGCAAACAAAAACAAAGGTACTATGCGCTCACGCGAAGTCCCTGCAATGAAATAAATGGAAGTAAAGAAACATTTTGTTTGCTTTATTTTAGCTCAATCACCGCATTTAACACTCAGTTTGGTCGCACGCACATCATTAATCGCGATTAATACTTTTTAATCGCACGCACATTAATTCGTTCAATACTCAAGCGCGCTTTGCAATTCTTCTGGCCTAAAATGTTTTGTTGTTTTCCAGCGAAAATTGTTTCCAACTTGCCGAGTTAATTGCTCTTTCGGGTATCACAAGTATACTACCCGGTGCTGTAAGAAAGCAAGGTTGAAAACCTTGCAGTTTTTTATTTTGTTTCGTTTTTTTTTTTTTTAATCTTTAGTTCCTTTTTGTTTTAGAAAACAGTTTTGTGTTTTAGCAGGTACAGTTCCGATATACTCGCGATCGCAAAATAAAATACGTTTCCAGCAAAAAAGCAACGTGAACTGTTGTTAACGAAGGAATTGAAATGATTGCAATCCACAAATTCATTGTCGAGCGGTAACGTGTTCAATTGTTCATCTCTAGAGCGAGAGATCTGAGGTTCAAATTTCGGGCCGGTCACATCGGACACATTGTTGCCAATGGCTCGCCACCGCTTCAACATTTTTTTGGAAGAAGCTGTGCTTCCCGGGCGCAGTGACACTGAGATGGGCTACGCAAATGCGTTACACGCTTCTGCGTAGAACAGCGAGTACAATGAAAGATATGATTCGTAAATTGAGTGATTGAAAAAAGAAGGGGTAGCAATCCCAATGATGAATTTCTGCTATTTGTAATGTAAGAAAACTGCGATGCGTAATAGAATAAATGTTACTTTTTGCGATAATTTAAAACGTTTTCGATGCGATAAAATCACCGCTTGTTAGTGATTATTTTTGCGATTATCGATTTCTTTGATTAATTTTGAAGCTAAAGTTTGTAATCTAAAAGAATGGAAACTGAAGCTCAGCCAACGCATTAGACTTAGTTTAATCACGTATTGTGATTAAAATGTAACAAATGTTAAACGTTTCCAAACTTCTGCCCAAAATGCGACTTATTACCAATTAAAAAGAAGAAACCAAGAGAAAATGACAAAAATTGGAAAAATCGAAGATTTTTTATTAAATTCTTTGTTGCGATGATGGATGTCAATTCTTTTGTGTGTTTCAATGCGATCATTTGATGCGATATTTTTCAAAGAAAAGCGTTCGAGTTTCGATGCGAAACAACATCAAAATACTTGCCCGACGGGCAAGTTGTTGAAAAAGTTAATTACGACCCCTGCTTACAGGTGAAGTCCAAAACACGTTTAAACGCTTGCACGTTTGAAAACATTTTCTAAGTGACTTAGCTAAGGGAGGCTGAAGCCCCCTTACCGGTTTCGCCACTGGCAATACCGTTACCCATTGGGGTAATTGACGCGGGGCAGGGAAGCATATTATGCCCCCTCTCAGATGTGGGTTTTCTTCTTAGTGGAAAGCCCTTAGGTGCTGCGAATTTAAGAGAGAAAAGCAAACGACAAAAGCGGATAGATGTCTTCACCTAAAACTCGACAAACATAGCATGTACTGTACAGTATTTGTTTGGTCTCTGCTTAAGTTTGACATAAGAATGCGACGAATTTTTGATGAATACCTTTCTTGTGTCTTCTAAAATAAGCAGAAAAATGGAATGAATTTCTAATGATGCTTTCTTGGCCCTATAACCAAGCTTTCCCCTGGCTCAAGTTTCTAGTTATCCCACCGCTGGTACCACATGTGCATGATTTGTAAACTTTCGGGATGAAAAAACAAGGCTCGTGCTTTGATAATTTTTGTGGAATTTTGGGCATGGCGCAGAAGGAGTTGAACTCTCTTTCGTGAATCCGATTATGAATCATGATTGTCCACTGTCCAGTTTCTGCGTTATCTTTTAAATCTGATTAGTAAAAAATTTTGAGCATGTATTTTTGAATTTTAATTGTCTTATATTAGTCCTATTTCGTAATTAAAAAAACGTTGAAAGATTTTTAGCGAGTGACTACTTCACCGAAGTTTTTTATATTGACGAGACCAAAACAAAAATGAGGAATATTCATCTGCACATTTTTTATTTATTTTATAAGGATCGAAGAAATACTGCTCGAATTCGGATTTATTGAAGAAGTGAGAACTACTTCATGTAACAAAGAGGTGTATCCCAAACCTTGCTCTACTATTCCCCTTATCCACGAAAATAGATGCGATCTGTTTGACTCCGAACCACTTGAAACCCTGCGTTTCCAAATTTTGTGACATCAGAAAAGGATGAGTTTGCAAAATTTCTTGCAGAATAAGCAATATTCAGTGTTCGATCGTCGAACATTGCTAATTTTGCAAAAAATTTTGCAAACTCATACTTTTCCGATGTCACAAAATTTCGAAACGCAGAGTTGCCAATGGTACGGAATTGTTGTTGTTGAAGCGCGCATATTTATCCTCCTGTCACCGGACAGCGTCAGACGCTAACTTGCTGGACGATCCGCACACTTTTCTTTACAATGACTACTTCGTGGTTGGAGGAATCCGCACCTGCTTAGGAGTTTCCGATGATCCAATGTTCCTGTGGATTTCTTCAAATTCTTGCCCACTGAATTTGCTGCATGTTCGAAGCCACCGAGCAGAGATAATCATCGCAAAACGTCTTATCCAAGGAAGCAACAACGTGACCAGGGTGCGGGTTGAACCCAGATCATTCAATCAGGGTCGTCGTAAAAACGACGCCTTTACCCATTCGGCCACGCTGCCAAAAAGTCAAACAGATAATATTTTATTTTCGCGGAAAAGTGGAATTGTGGAAAAAGGTTTGAGGCATCTCTTTATTACTTGAAGTAGTTCTCATTTCTTCAATAAAACCGATCTAGAGCAGGATCTTGGTAAGGTTAGGGTTTGAGTCAGGGTTTGGGCTAGGCTTGAATTTACGTAGTTTTAGAGTAAGGATTTGAGTTTTGGTTAGATTTGGGTAAGAATTAAAGAAAAGTACAGTAGATCAAAATTTTTGGTGAAAATAATATTTTCCTTTTTTCATTCTCAGAAAATTTTATGACTACATTTAGCGCGAGCTTTGCTAACAATATTTCTTGAATATTTTATCTCTACCGCAACCTTGCGGAAGCTTAACAACATGTTTATTCCAACAGTACAAAAACTCCAACTTCGACTAACATGACTGCTGAACGTAACAACTTTTACAAAACAGGTTCTGTTTACCGGTTCTGCATTTTCCAGAACTTTATCTTCAGTGTTTTAATAAATTATAAGTCTCAACTGCAAGCGAGCCCAAAAATGAACCAAAACATGTTTTGAAACAGAATAAATTCAATAGGCCTGCAACTGAAATTTCTCGAAAAAGAAAAGTTTTAAAATGAGAAAATAAATTATTTAGTTTTGAAAATTGCAATCAATAGTGTAGCTAGGGGGGCTAGAGGGGGCTTAGCTCCCCCCCAATTGACCTGTCGACCAAAATGCAGAATAAGGAAAATACCACATTTTTAGCACTTATGAGACAGTTGTTTGAACTAAAATGGATTCAAAAATGATTTACAGCATCTTTAACAGAGGTGGAGTCCTCGAGGACGTCCTTGGCCTCGAGGACGTCCTCGAGGACACATTTTCAAGTCCTTGGCCTTGGCCTCGAAGCCTCAAGTCCTTGGCCTTGGCCTCGAAGCCTTAGGTCCTCGAAAATTGCCCTGTCCTCTGCTCGAGGACAGCACTATTTTTGAACCGTTGAAATTTTGTTGAAAACGCCAGAAACCTCGCAGAAAATTTGTAAATACCTTTTTTATTTTGCGCAATTGGAGCGTAGGCTTAGCCAAGCGGGCCTCCCCCCCCAATTGAAATTTCATCAATGACAAAAATGTGACAAAAAAGCCTATTGTTTCTTCAGTTTCAGTTTCTTTTTAGCGTTTTTCGTTTACACCAGTAGCAAACAACAATACTGGAGACCAAGGGCCCCGGGACCCCCTAAAATCAATTTTTGCCAGCCAATTTAAACGTAAATCTGGAAGAAATGGATAGTTTTCATCCTAAAAGTTGCTATCTCAGGATCACATCTAGCCTTTTTATGAACGTAATGCATTAACCAAGGCCGGATTTACCACATTATGGCGCAGTACCAGCTAAGGGCTCTGCGCTCAAATCTTAAGACTTTTTATGGTCTTCACCTAAATTTGGCAGAAAGATGTTGCGAAAATCTCCAAAGTGCCAGGGGCCCAGCGTGATGGAAATCCGGATCGGCAATAACATGGTCAGTAGCGTAGCCGGGGGCGGGTTCCCCCCCATTGGCCTGTCAACCAAAATGCAGAATAAGAAAAACACCACGTTTTTAGCTCTTCTGAGACTGTCTTTTGCGCTGGAATTGACTAAAAAGTGATGTAAGGCATTTTTTGAAACATACATTCAGAGGGGTCTAATTTGTCAAAAATTAAAGAAACCAATCAATGAAAACTTTAAAAAATACCCAAAAATAAGCAATCAAATTTGATCGCTTGTGTAAAAACGCCAAACATAGGTTTTATCAACAAATATATTATAAACTCTTATATATCATATATATTATAACAGGAATAAAGGGGGGGGGGGGGGGTGGCTATTCAGTGTTAGTTAATTGCCAATCACTTCTCTTAAATATCTTTCCATTACAAATAGATTACTCCGTGTGAGTTTTGTTTAATAATAGGATTTTATGATTTACCTGCATGTAAACAAGAGAACTGCAATGTTATCATTAGCCACTTCCCACATAGCCCGATAATGCAACCAGTTGAATCATGTTGCGCTGGTAATTTCTATGCTACGTTTTAAAAGCATTATTTTTTATTAAAATAGCTCTAAAATTAAGTTATATTTGCAAAAAAATGCAAAATTTGCGAGCGCTGGAGGCTCCGCCCCCATTCCCCCGTGCCTCCGGCGGCTGGGGGCTTTGCTCCCAGACCCCCAAAACAGCCCCCCTCCATTGCGAATTTCTGGCTGCGCGCCTGACACATGGTTAGTAAGCGAAACTACCCATCTATTGCACTATTTTTCAATAACAATTCATAAATTCACCTCCACCTCGCCAGTTTTTACGCACAAAATACTTTTTAAAAAAATTAGCCATGGAAACTGCTGATTGAACAAATCGTTGAACTTCAGTAAAGGGAGCCTGGGCCCCCTGGCCTAGCATGCACTTCTATAGCTGGCTATTTTCATGACAAAACAAAAATCTCTAAGGAAAATCTTCGAGTGGGTTTTCATTTACTGCTAAAATGTTGCACGAGTCAATGCACCTTACTTCCCCCTAGCTGGAGCAAATCACGTACAATTAAACTTTAACTCCAAAATGCAAGATGTTAAACGTGTTTTGAACTTAAATTACAGCTAGAAGGAGGATTAAACAATTTAATTTTTCTAATTGGCTTTCAAATGTCAAAAATCTAGTGCTTTTAAATGATTCTAAACATATGCAAAGTGTGATTCAATGGCATTAAAATAGCTTTTTTTACCAAAAAATTACAAAAAATCGCCCAACAGCTGGGGGCTTCGCCCCCAGACCCCCGTCTGTGATACGTCTGAGTTACACTGGCTTTCTCAAAACGTCTCCAAAGTTACGTATTTGCACTTTTCAACTATATTAGTTGAGGCTCTCTCCCTTTGCAAAATCCTGGTTAAGTGAAAAGCAGGCAAATTTTTGATGACGTCATTGCATGCGATTTGTGGTTTAGGCCTCCCCAATCAAAAATTCTGGCTACGCCTTTAAATCGGAGATTGCCTGGAAAACTTTTTTGAAGACCTTTTTTTTTCGAGAACACTTGCGGCTGTGTCCTTGGTCCTTGGCCTTGGCCTCGAGCATTCCTGTCCTTGGCCTCGAGAGGGTCTGTCCTCGGAAAGGCTGTCCTTGGCCTTGGCCTCGGATTTTTTTTGTGTCCTTGGCCTTGGCCTCGAGCCTTGTGTCCTCGACTCCACCTCTGATCTTTAATTTAAAACATGTGTTTAAGGGGAGAGGAGGGTTGTCAATAATACAGAATAACTCACAAATCACTAAAAACTTTAAAAAATGGCCAAAACTAAGCAATCAAATTGGATCGCTTGTTGAAAAATGCTGAGCGTAGTTTTCACTAACAAATATAAGCTAATTACCAATCACTTCTCTTAAATCTCTTTTTATTATCTTCCCTCCCCTTCCCGAAATATTTTTTCTCTACATAAAATTCACAAGGTAAGTTTCTTGTGACTTTTTAGATCTACAGGATTTAAAATTTACCAGCTTGTAAATAAGAAGATTGAAATTTTACTATTACCCACCTCCCTCAAGTTCTTCATGCAATCAGATTGATCATGTTTTTTGCGCTGCTAGCTTTTATATTACTTTAAAAAAGCATTATTGTTTCACAGAATAGGCCTAAAATTAAATCATTTTTGCAAAAAAATACTAAGTTTTCGAGCGATGGGCTCCGCCCCAAGACTTTCGTGCCTCTGGCGGCTGGGGGCTTTTTCCCCAAACCCCAATAGTCTCCGGTGGCTGGGGGCTCCGCCCCCTAACTGCCTGATTGCAATGTATGTAATGATGAATGCATGCAAATTGTAAATGCAATGCATATAAATAGACAACTCTATTCGGTAATGCTCAAAAACTTGTAGTGTAATTTTCGACAAAAGCGAAGTTCAAAATATGGTTGCATTAAATTTTATTTCTTAAAATGGGTGTGCTTTCCTACAATCATTATTACACTTGGTGCATTATAAGCAACTAACAAACCAGTGGTTTAAAACGCACTTTGTTTTTCAATTCCGCTTCTATTAATTTGTTAGGAAAGATATTTTAGGTGTAGTGTATTGCGAGAAAAATGCTGTAGAAATGCACATATAGTGATGTACTGTTATCGCAGTGCAACACTTATTGCCTTTGTTTTTCTGCTTCCAAATGAATCATAATTAGTTTTGCTTCCCCAAGCAAACTCGGCCAACACAGAGTGACCTTGCAGTCTTCCGAGTCCAAATTTGTTACTTGTATATCAGTTGGTAAACTATCGGGTTAGTAATCGAAAGGTTGTTGCCATCCGGTTCGATTCTCGTTGTGTCCTTGGAAAAGATACTTTAAGCTTATTTCCCATTGGGGCCAAGCAATCTAGCTGTTGTGGTGGCTCATCCCTAAGAAAGACTTGATAACAGAACCATAAAGTGCTTCGCATTGGTGTGGTTAGACAGACGCAGAGTGCGCCTGGTTCATCCAAACGAACCTGTCTATCACACTGTCTTCCTTGTTGCTACACGACAAGCAGGGTAACTGTGAATACCAGCTTTGAGTCTTTGGTTTGACCGAACGAAGAATAAAACCAAAGTCTACCGTTTCAGTAGCAGATTGACCACGGAATGGCACCCCTTGCATGATAAACGTACCAGTACGTTATTAACAAATTGTAAATACAAAACTATTGTTTCTTTTATTGGCACTTGCAATGCAAATCTACATCAACGGCACAACAGCTGGACAATTTGCACTTATTGTAAAATAATAACTGCAGCGTTTCTCAACACAAGGTACTTTAAGGAATGTTACTTTAAGAAAACATTAGGCACACTTCACTCCGACTGAATTTTGAAAATTCTTTCCGCCAACACGCATCATCATGGCGATTACGAGGAAAATCATTGCTCCACAGAGATCTTCAACTACAAATTGACCGATATCACCTTTTTTACCGATACTAATCTTTTTGGATTTTTTGCCGGTACCGACTTATTTTAGATGCAAAAATTAGGTCAATTTTCCATTAACTTAGAAATATACACCACATTAATTTAATAGTTCGAGATTGTAGTTTAAAACAGAGCTTTTAAGCATTTATGCCCCACGGCCAACAATAAACATTGCGGATCATCATATCTCAGTGTCACACGTTTACTGCGGACGAAATAGAGTTTGTTTAGTCTTGACGAGTTTAGTTAAAGATGATCAGAGTAAGCGGATGCCTACGCGTGTTTTGGCGCGACGACATACGATATCATCGACTTGCTCCATTATCGGTCGATATCCATCGGCTGACCGGTAATTGGTCGAGCTTTACATTCAAGTATTTTATAGAATTTTGGCGCTATAACCACCAGCTTAATTTTCCAGCAATCCACAGTTCGAACGTAAAAGTGAACTGTACCTTGACTCCAGAAACTACATTCTAAGCCATAACTAAAGTTACTAGCACTACGCTATATAGTAACAATAACATGATTGTGCTTCTTACACGTTTCAATGTAGACTTTGATTAGAATTGCGGTTTAGCTACGCCGATATATTTTCGGTTCGCAGCGCTTAAATCCAGCGTTAAAACTCGTCGCTTATTATCAGAATAGCGCAGTTGTTTTTCCAAAAGCTAGGACGGTTTTAATAACATTTTTCTTCACAAAACAGGCTAGCTAATAAAAAATATATCTTCTAGGAGTTGAGAGTCTTCGGGATCAAAGGTCATCGAGATCATAGTGTCGTCTGAAGCAGCTGAAGAGGTAAACAGTGGTGTGGTGTGCTGCGAAGCTGAGAAGGCCTGCTGGGACGCCTCTACTGAGGAGACAAGGTCACTAAGAGTGCTCAGATTGTTCATGGTGCTGTGTACTCGATGAGGACTTCGGGTCGACATTGTACTGTGCGAAAGAAGACTGCTGCTGTGATACTCGCTGTCTGGCTCTTTTGCTTTGGGCTTATGGAATGAGAAGTTCGATGAATCGACACGCGAAGATTGCTTTGAACTGCGGTGGCCTTTTTTCGAGGAAACATTTGTTATGTCGTGGATCATTCCATTTTGTGATCGTTCGCGTAAGCTCGGACGTCCGTAACTCGACGAAAAGGTGTGACGAGTCGGTAGAGTGTTAGTGAGTGTACCTGATACGTCATCGTTCGAATCACTGGTTTCGAGAGTAGGTGAATACGTTACGAACTTTCGAGATCGTAAAACTGGCTCAGATTTTGCTGCGCGGAGCGACCTACAAACAAGGGAGTCATTAAAAACGGACGAGTGACTACCTGATATAATTTAATTTAGCACAAGATATCATTTTCATCTCTGATTGCTTCACCAACTAATTTCCAAATGCCTGAAAGTCAGGTGCAGCACATGACACAAGAATTCAGCCAATCTGCACTATGCAGGTTATGTAGTAATGGGCTGCAATTTACGCAGTTAAGCGCTGGCATTGTGGTGCAGGTCGTAATTACAATGCTACCGCATAACTGCATAAAGTGCAAAGCCTGTAGAGTGCAGACTGGCTAATTTAATGAGTCATGTGCTGCTCCTGACCTTCATGTATTTGGGAATTACTTGGTAACGCAATTAAGAGCAGGGTGTCGAACCGTTTCAAATAACGGTTTGGGTTCAGGTTTAGCTCCGGCTCAAAATATTTTAGCGGTTCAGGTTTGGTTCGGGTTCACTTGAGCACCATTTTCGAGGTTCAGGTTTGGTTCAGGTTCACTCAAGTAAAATATTACTGGTTCAGGTTCGGTTCGGGTTCACTGACTTAAAATTTAACTGTCGTTACTCGTTTCCTCCAGAAAAAAAAAAGGAGAAATTGCTGATCCTGTTGAAGTTCACCACTGCTCTTATTGTGCGTGTACCAGCGCCAGCGGCATCCGGATATGGAAAAATATATTCTTATTTTTGTTAGGGGTTCGGGTTCGGTTTGGGTTCACTTGAGCACAATTTTGGGGGTTCATGTTTGGTTCAGGTTTACTGAAGTAAAATTTTGCTGGTTCAGGTTCGGTTCGGGTTCACCAAAATGAAACGGTTCATTTGGGTTTACGGTTCGGGTTCAGGTTCGGTTCGACACCCTGATTAAGAGATCAAAATGATAACTTGCGCTAAACTGAATTTTATCGGTAAAACAATCGTAAAAGTGGTATCAACTCTACAATTTGTAGCTTCAGATCAATGGCGTTTCAATTCATTTATGTTTATTATTCAATAAAATAATTATAATAATAAAGCAATATTCAGAAGAAACAAAACTTAAATGCCATTAGGGAGACCTAAATATACCCCTCGGCCATCGATTGGCACCCAACCTAAACAGCCACCAGGACAAGCTAAAAATATACAATGCTCTCCACCCTAATAATCTGATTCGCCACTAGGCTCTTCAGGAGGGATATCAAAGTCAACTCGAAGATCGAAAGATTCGCTATCTTCTGGCCAAGACAACTCGGTGAATCAAGATGTAATTGCAATATAATTTTCATTTGGAATCTTCATTTTCCAGCTGCAAGTTTGAGGACACCTCTTTGCGACAATCACGAGCAACGTCAGTACATTTCATAGATGGACATTAGCCAATGCAAAAGCACTGAAGCAGTTAAGCACAGAGTTGTAAGTCGGGCTTGATAGACGCATTTGCCTTCTGGTTAAGTTTTTTTAGACTTTAGATGCTACAAAAGCGTAATTAAAATAACTTGAATGAAAATAACGGACGCGTTGCGTTCATCGGGATAGTTATTCACAACCACTTCGTACTAGCGATGAGTTTATTTATTGATTTTGACGTTTCGCTTCCCAAAACGGGAAGCTTCTTCAGAACAATTTTCGGCAGTGCTGCCTTAGCAGTTACAAAAAGATAAAATGTTATTCTATCTATTCTATGTCATTTTATCTTTTTGTAACTGCAAAGATAGAATAACATATAAAATGACATAGAATATATAAAATGACAATATATATATCAATATAAAATGACATAGAATAGATAGAATAACATTTTATCTTTTTGTAACTGCTAAGGCAGCACTGCCGAAAATTGTTCTGAAGAAGCTTCCCGGTTTGGGAAGCAAAACGTTAAAATCAATAAATAAACTCATAGGTAGTACGAAGTGGCTATGAATAAAATAAATTGATTGCACTGAATAACGGCTTCGTTTCAACATCATGCGATAATGATTACACAATTGTTATTTTAAAGTCACAATTGAACAGCATTGACTAGCTTTATTTTAATTGTATACGAGCAATAACCGTAAACATTTTTTAGATTTAACCTAATTTTCGGGCTTTTGCGACCCTGATTTTGGCTTCAAATCACTTTTCTGGTTCGAGCTTATGTTTTCGGGTTCGGGCCTGTACTTGTCGGCCCGTTTCCAACTCTGGTTAAGCACGGAATGGCCAGAATCGAGGTACCGTAAGTTTTAAAAAAACAGAACTTAACTTCTTCGTCAATTATCAGATATGCAACTTAACAAAAAGTCTAAGTCAAAAAATAATTTCGCCACTTTGGAAGTGAATTTCAGGCCGTAAATCGGAGAAAATCAAACGGGTACGTTTTGTTGTTACTACCCGGCTCTTTCCTGTGGACAAGACCATGATGCAGCAGAAATGCTGCGCAACTTAACCGCAAATGGATAGGAAAGCCCGGCAGCGCCATGGTACGTTTTGTCACGTCTCATGTTGGTGCGCAAAATCGTTTCGCGCTACAATTTAAAAGAAATTCAGGACAAATAAGAATATATTTCTGCCTTACCTTGGGCGCTGCTTTGAACTTGAATCAGCTAAAGGAGTAGTTTTACGTGATGAGTGTTTCAGTGCACCATTGTCTACAAAAAAGTTTAGTTACATTTTGAAGCTGTCGATTTGAAACTTTCAACCAACCAAAGTGTACTTGCATCGTACCATTCCGCAAAAAATTGTGAAGCAAAATTATCAACCGAACAGTTCAAATCCTTTTTGAGTTTCTCTACATTGAACGACACGGCTTCTCAAGCTTCTGTACCGTTTCGTAAAAACTTATGAAAATTGTCAACCTAACCAGCTAAATTTTATTTTTTTGTACTAATCGCTACTATGATTGGATTATTTTTCGAATGTAAATGGATATGACAACTGGATTCGGTCCTTAATGAAAGTACTACGGGCCTGGTAAAGGTGTTCGTTATTAGGGATGACATCCGAAAGTTAAAAAGTGGCAACGTTCCAAAAGAAGTCTAGTGGCAATCTACGGTTGGGGGTTACTGCCCTGGCAAGGCATATAGTGTTGCAAGCGACACCCAACCTCTGTTAAAAACGCAAACATGGAACACAGTGGTTCGGCAACGCTGAAAAGAAAAGCAGTCGAAAAGATGTACTTGGATTTGGGGTGTTGCAAAGAGACTAAATTAGCTTGTGTTTAGGGCTGGAACAAGGAGCAGGTTATCACTTGTCAGGCTGACGCTAATTTTACTCGTTGGTGCTTAAATACTAAACAGTCCTGCACAATCATGAATGTTAACAATAGCATACCTTTATAAGCGGAAGAAACAGAATTTTCTTGGTCTTCAATCTCTGTCGCATCGTCAATGCTTGAGGTTGTGGGAGGGAAAGCTCCGTGTCGTTTGTAGTGCTGCATCCGCTGCGTGTACTCCACGTGTCGCTTCTGAAACCGAAATAATAAGACATTTGTGCTTTGGTTGTGAAAACGGGTATGTGAGTTTCTTTTTTCGGTCAATTACCAAAATTTTTAGCGAAAGATCAAAAAAACTTTGGGGCATTTTCAGTCAAAACGACTAAAAATTAGATGTGCGCATGATAGAATTAGCAATTCTCAGAATATTCACGTATCTACGCAACCGCAGTTTAGTTCAATTCTAACACGACTGTATTAAAAACTTCCAACTCCATCTAAACTACCTTTATGAGGCTTTTGAAAAAAAAGCCCCAACGCTACTTAAAATAAAAATACGTCTCTTAAATTTTGTATTATTTAAACACTCGGAAATGAACAAAAAAATCATTTGAGTATTTCAAACCTTTAACTCCTCCTGGCGGAACCGAAGAATTTCTTCCTGCTCCGCAAGCAAGCTGTGCAAGTGAGCTTGCTGCACTTCAAGTTCACGTTTTTGCTTCAGCAAAGCTTCTCTGCGACCGTTTGGGCTCAGAGCTCGTATTCGTCGCTCAAATGCATCCGAAAAGTCTTGAAATAACATGAATGTTGCACAGTTAAGTATCAAAAAAATGGGATTGCAGTGACGATTTGGTCAAGGGACAAGGGCTCTGCTAGTGAAGCTCAGGCTGTCTTCCCTACTCACACTTACTCAGGGTGGTCTGCTACAGGTCAAAAGAGGAGTTTCCATAAAAAATTTAAAACGAAGCAACCAAAATAATAATTTGTTTTATCAAATGCTGATAAATAAAGGGAGTAAATATTTCACCAAAGAATTTTACATTAGTGAGTAAAACAAAAATAAAGAACATTTATCCGCACATTCTTCATTTGTGTTTCTAAGGGTCAAAGTTTGAGTTCAGTCTAATAAGGATTTGGAGTAACTTTTTGGGTAAGGATTTGAGTTTGGGCTACATTTGAATTAGAATGAAGAAAAAACCTGAATGCGAAAAATTCCGGCAAAATAAAGTTTTTCTAAAAACGAAAAATTCCTTTACCAAAACACCGCATCAGATGAAGAATGAGCATTTACATGTTACCTTGAACATCATCGTCAGTGGTGACGTCAGTTTTGTTGAGTTCTCGCGGTTTGAAATCGCTTTCCGACACGTCATCAGGAGAAGGGAACCCGACATGAGCGTCTCTTTTCCGAACATAAACGAACTCCTTTCCTGCTGCACACCTGGCGGCCTAAAAACGTAAAACCAAACAGATGCGTAAAAGTTAAACAAAAAACAACGAGCTAAATTGCACATCAGGATTAAAATTCCAAGCTATCAAACGATTTTTGGGGGAGTTTCTACATATTTCTCTTTCCCAATATTTCTAAGCTCAAGTGTAAAATCATAACGCTCGAACGTAGTAGCGTACCCAACACCCATTGATTATTGGAACCAACCAGCAGCTTGTACTCTGTCAAAGCGATCGTACGAATTTCTATTTAAATTAAACCGAAAATACGGACGCATGCTCACAGCTTCACGCCCAGTGTGGTCCGGGTCTATAAAATAGCAAGCACACCGGCAGGACTGAATTTCCGTTAGAAATAAACAAAGAATGCACTCATACTATAATGACTTTACGATAAGTGTAGACCGGGCCTAAAAAATTCGTAAGTATGTGTACTTTCGTAAGTATGTATTCTTTGCAAAGAAGTATGTATGTATATTTGTATACTTGAATTCGTAAGTATGTATACTTTGCAAACGATTTGTGGAATGTAAGTGCCTTGGCTGAGAATTCGAGCATTACCAGCAGTCATCACAACATGCGTTGTGAAACTTGCATAAAACATCTTGAAAACTTTCCGTTGTAAACAATCGCTCCCACCAAAAGCGCCAAGGACATAGTGTTTTTATATGTCCACTTTCTAAGCACGATGCGCTAAGTTGAAATTTGCCTTTAAACCGTCAAAAAACAAACGGCAAAGGACGGTCAGTAAAGAACCTAAACAATCTACTCAATTACATTACCGGTACTTCAACCACATCAAAAATTGCATTTACCCTAGAATTGGGTCGAAAACTTTCCCCTAAAGCTCCAGTTACATCGGGATAGTGAGAACTGGGAGAGTCAGGTGCGCTTCTGTGTGAGCTGATCGTTTCCTCAACCTCCTTCACTGTGATGTCTTCGAAATCCTCTCCCTCTGTCCGACCTCGAGGAGTCGACTTTCTTGACGAACTTCTGTCAATTTAAAAGTTGAAGAACTTTAGCTACTTCAAAACCATATGCATGTCCATGGTTGTTGCAAGGACGAGTTCAAACTCCATCCGGAACAACTTTTCCATCAATCTGCGGCAGAACTAGCTTATGACGTAATATACTGCACAAGGTTGCAAAAAATAATGCACATTACAAATAAGATTCTAAAGCACACGGATTTGTTGCTTGAGCCTTAACGTGATTCAAATTTTGCAGGTTTTAATTGCATTTTAAGAGCAACTTTTATTATATGAAAAAGATAGCAATATAAAATTAAAATACTCCTATTTAATTAAAAGCACTAACACATTACAAGGCTGAAAGATCCTTATACAACAATTTGAAAAACCCTTAAAAATTTCACACTCAGAGGGACATTCTCTACCTCTGATTTCTATCCATATTTCTACACTAAATCTAAAACTCATGATTTCACTTACGAAATAATATGAGGTTTGCTGAAAGAAGAGTCCGTTAATAGGCGGTTGATATCTCGAGCAACTTCTTTCTGCTCTTCTGTGATTTTCTGCTGATAGAAAACCAACAATCGCTGACATTCTTTGAATTCCAACATCAGCGTTCGTTGTTCTTCTTCAATCTTTTCCTTGTCTGCTTTTAACTCATCAAGCTGAAAACCATTTATGGACGTTTTGGTAATAAGCATGTAAAACTACCTTACGTACTGGTAACTTAAAGTTCTCCAGTCAAAGGCAGTAAACGAACCCTTTGGTCTTCAGATCTAACTGTCTAAACTTCACCGGGAGTGTAATTTTGGTGAAAAGGATCCAATTCGTAAGCGAAGAGCTAAAGAAAATACAGCTTTTATTTTTACCCGCACATAAGAGCCACCCTAATGATGAAGCAGTTATTCACAGCTACCAAGCTTCATTCATCGATTCATTCTTGGTGTTCAGCATCTAAAACCTAGATTATTGCTTCTAAGGGGTGGTACAACGGGGTAATTTTTGCAAAAGTTGCAAAATTTTCAATAAATTGCAAAAATATGCTACATGCTATCAACTGGCATTAATGGTTGGTATAAAGGTATAAAATGAGCAATGAGTGTTTAATGTACCATAATGTTACAATTGTTTCAATTTGCCTTCATAAGCAGCTTGCTAGGTAAAATCTGCTCTATTTCCGAAGAATGCGATATTCAAATTCTCATTGTTTTGTTTTGTTATGTCAGAATTATTTTTTTGGCATCTGGGTAGGGAACTTCGATTATAATCACAAATTACTTGCAGCATCGAAATTGTACCTGTTCTTCATCTTTGGTTAAGAGTTTATTATATGACTGCATAAAAGCAACTCCTCGCTCAGCATTGTTATTATAGTAACTCAAAATTTTTGACAATCCATATCGCAGATTCAAAGCTTTCTATTTTTGACCAGAATCTTGGATCTTCATGGATAAACTTGGAATTAAAACGAAGTAAAAGTTTCTTTGTCTTGGGAGTGAAGAAATCTCGAGGATGTTTATCTTTTGGAAAACAAGTGGATGTTGAGGCCTTTTTAGGGAATCTTTTTCACCATTTTCATGTTATAGCTTGGTAACAATTGCTGCTTTCTTTCAAACAAAACAGCACCATCAAAAAAGCTAAAATCAACCAGCACTTTAGACAAAGAGTGCAGACGTTTAGACATCATTTGGGATGTGTCATAGAAAACATTTTTGTTGGAAAGTTCAAGAAGGGATTTTAGTAAAGCTAAATTCCGACGAAGTGCTACAATTGCTTGAGGATCAGTAAACCAAGCTTTAATATATGCTTCAGAAATTACATAGTAGATTTGGAACATAAACTTTTTCACAACTGTGAGGTAGCACTTGCCTCATATACCTGCTTTCCCGTTCGGCTAGTGTTTCATCAGCGTCTAAATTCACACACAGCCTATCCTGGCAGCTTACCCGAACCTTCAAACCACATACGAGGGCAATTTTTGCACTTGCCTTCGTACCCTCATATCAGATTACTGTGATCAAAGTCTGACCAGAAGGTCACCAGAAAGAGGATTCTTGACCAGTAACACACTGGCACTCCACTTAGCTCAACCGCATTGCGCTAGCATCACTAAGCATGGACACCATATATGACATCACATTAGCAATTTACCACAATAGTACACAATATGCATACTTCAAACTTGCTTGTTATCATCAAGCGAACATAACTGTGTAAATGGACCGTGACTTTTAGCCACGTACATTTAGGCACAGGACGTTTGAACACCGCTGATTATGCACCAAGACTTTTAGGCATCAGAGGTGAAAAACATTTTTTTTCTAAAATTTTTTTTTTTAATTTCTTCAAAATAGTAGATTTTTTTGAAAAACTGTTTTTCCAAAAAGTATTTTCTCAAAAAAAAGTTTTTTCAAATAAACAGTTTTTTTTTCAGAAAAACAACAGTTTTTTGTTTTTTCCAAAACTTTTTTTTTCAAAAGAAAGCTTTTTTTCCGAAAAAACGTTTTTCAAACACAAAAATTTTACTTTGATTAAACTGTTAATATCTCCATAGCTTTTCAACTGACACTTGTCAAGAAGAATCGTCAGAATAGAGAGCACAGGAAAAAGAGTGGTTACTGGCTGTAGGAAAGAGCCGAGCAGTGATTGGCCGGAATAGGATCGATGAGTTGCTTGAGTAATATTGGCACACGCAGCACGCCGCATGACGTTTCATGGCAATTTTGAGTCTACCTCTACCGAACAATACAGTACAAAGCTGTGTCAGTTGAAAAGCTGACTAAATTGTGGTAAATTGCTAATGTGATGTCAAATATGGTGTCCATGCTTAGTGATGCTAGCGCAATGCCATTGAGCTAAGTGGAGTGCCAGAGTGATGCTGTCAAGAATCCTCTTTCTAGTGACCTTCTGGTCAGACTTTGATCAGAGTAACCTGATAAGAGGATACGAAATTGCCCTCGTGGGTGGTTTGAAGGTTCGGGTGAGCTGCCAGGATAGACTCTGAGTGAACTCAGATGCTAATGAAACACTAGCCGAATGGGAAAGCAGATATGTGAGGTAAGTGCTACCTCACAGTCGTAATATATACTTGTATTGCAAAAACACTCAGTTTCTTTAAATCTTCTTCCTCTTGAGTGAAAGCAAACACTTTTGTAAGCGACTTCTGGCTCATAAGACGTTGTGCCAATGCTCTCCCACTGAACTTTGAACCCTTTGAAAAGGGAAACTTTCTGCACCCATAGTGGTTTTAAAGGCTGTTTCTAAAAGATGCTTCATAACATGATGGCGACCAGCTAAGGACAATTTCACCAAGTTTTTGTTCCATCAAAACTCAAAGCCATTTCGATTCTTTCAGCAGTTGTATCAAATGATAGTGCTGCCACTTTCCCAAAAATTCCCCATTCTTCAAATGTATTGGCAACAGCTTAAGCCTGAGCTTCACCAGTTTCAGAAGCTAAAGCCAATTAACATTTACATCCATAAACAAAAACTGAAAGACGATCTACAGATTTTTTGGTTGTCAAGTCTTCCAAAAGCTTACTATTCCAGTGAGCAGTGAGTGGTTCTTTGGCATGAAACTTATTTGAATGTTTTGGAGTTGGTAGTTTTGGTGAAACATCTTCCATCATATCACATTGGTGGAAGATCTTACATCTTCCATCACTTGTGTGTGAGCAAAGCAAAAAAATTGCTTTGCTCACACACAAGTGCCTGCATGGTTATGCTCCTACATATTTGAAAAATTAATTAACTATTGTTCTGTTTCGGCAAGGTACAGCTTGTATGTTATTGATGACAATTGGCTAATTCAAATGATAGCTAGCTTAAACTTTGCTAGAACCCAATCTATGTTTTTGTATGCATCACCCAAGGTATAGAATTCATTGCCACTATCTCTGAGTGAAATTGAAACTTTTTCCTTTGTCTTTTGAATTTAGCCTTTGAGGATGTTACCACTGTTTTATGCCAATAATTTGCTGCTTATTGCTGCAGAATTAGTACCTCTGTTATGTATTAACTTTATTTCTGTAAAGCTATCTGTAAAGCAATTTGGATGTTACTACGACCCCTTAGTCAGATGCATTAACACTTGTTGGTGTTATCTCAAGGGCGATGTAAATGGCAATTATTATTATATTGGGTAGACTATCAATAGCATTGCTCTTTTGATTCTTTGCGATCCATACTTTCAGAGCAGCTGAGTGCTGATACATTAGGAAAAGTATGTACAATTACCGATCTACTATTGGTGTTGGAGAATAAGCTCAGCCACCTACTTCGATGCATCTCCATAATCTTGGCAACAGAATCATAATAATGCCCTTCCAGCAGCTGTAAGCCTATTGCTTGTAATGATACAGAATGATAATATTTGAGTATGCTTGTACCACTTCTAAACATAATTCAAAAAGTCTAAAATTTTTTGTGGCATGTTGTTTTCAACAAACGACACAATTTTGGAGGCGGAGAGCACAACTTTAAAATAAGGGCCACCCTATTCATCATACATGAAAATGAGACACAAAGCATAATTTCTTTCTCAATGCAGACCTTGCCACTGTTGTAAGAAAATATAATTGAATCAAGTATGAGCCAACTCATAATTCAACAAACGTTGTGGGAAATACAGTGCCACTGCCAGTGGGCAAACCTTGCTGACAGTAATATGTAAAATTATTCGTCCCCGTACCATAAATTGCATCTGGACCAATTTAAGTCATTCAATTTACTGCACAATTCAATTTAATCAATTTAGTGCACATATCATAACCATACAAATTCTCACATTTAATTTTTTTGTTTTAACATTAGTGATAGAACTTCAACTAAGCAATTATGATTTAACTATGAGCAAATGACAACATGAAAATGAAGTATTCAAAAAATAACAGATATCTGAATTCCGTTCACCACACACTGTATGACGAAATTAGTTACTTGAAATGCAGCTTTTTAAATGCATACTAATGTTATGCAAAGCTCTCGCTCTCAGATTACCTTTAAAACAAACTGTTTTCGTTCATTGTTGAGTTTACTTTCCGTAGCCTCTTTCTCTTCTCCAGCTTTAGCAAGTTCTCGAATTAAATTGGCAACTCTTTCTTTATCTTCTGGACACAAATCTTTCAGAGATACCTGCTTTGATTGCATACCAACAGATTCATCTCCAAAACAACCTTGAAGTATATATAAAGATAAATGAAAACAAAAACAAAAAAAATACACCGAAAAGTGATCTTGCTGGTGTAAAAAATAAAGCATCTGCAACTGAAGCAGTAGATTGTAATTGTAATTACATTTTATTCACCAAGTTGCCTTGGCCAGGAGACAGCGAAGGGACCTTTCGGTTTTCGAGTCAAGCTGCTACCTGCCCACCTGTCTGCCACACACGGCAGAGGCTTCACACTGTCCCTTCAATTGCTGAACGTCAAGCAGGGAAGCTGTGAATACCAATTTTTACAGTCTTTGGTTAGACCCGACCGGGAATCGAACCCGAGTCTACCGTTTCAGTAGCAGACACTCAATCCACTCGACCAATGATCGATTAATAGACTCAGGTTTGATTCCCTGTTTTGTCACACCTAAAACTTTATAGTTTCCTTGCCTAAGGTTGGGTATAAAAAAGAAACAGAGTGAAGCTTTCACTAGCACTTACACAATTATAAATGCAGCAAACAGGCGGGCACTGGGAAGGTTGCAGTCCGACTGAAATCTCTTTAATCCTTTTACCACCAGTGTAAAGATGGAAATGTAATTTTGCAAAGCATATTCAATAAAAACGACTGATTCAAAGATTCCCGAACTTAGTCATAGGGCAAAACTACTTGTTCCAGTGTTTCCTCTAACTTTTACTGAACCGGCAGGTGCCCAAATTTTCTTAAAACAATTTTACCCAAGGCCATAAAAATACATTTATGTGCCCTACAGTACCAATCCACTATAAAAGTATACAAAAAGTCATATTTCCACAAATTTGTCGACTTTCATAAAGTTCTGTTTATCATATGGCCAAAAATTATTTGCCTTTGATCCAATAAATTACTGATTCGCTGACAAAAATTGGCTTAGTGGGAACATTGCTAGTAATCTAACGTTCTTATAATACATTTATCTGAGGGTTATCCTCATGTGGTAACCCCAAAACTTTGGCAAAATCTGACCTGCTCACTTCCAAACAAAGTTCATTTCCAGTCAAAGGAATGTAAAAAGGGATTTTTAGAAATTTGCCTTCAAAACGATTACACTTACCAGTAGTTTGTAGCTGAACTGATTTTTGGACCGGAGCAGATTTATTCACCTTAGAAGAGTTTGTTCTCTCTGCTTTGGAAATCTAAATAACACAATACAATAATTTAAACAAGGACCGCAGTTAAAATCATTGAGGTATGTATAGATCAATTTTATTAGATTAGATTGGCCTTGACTCAGGACATTCTTCATAACCTAGTCTCTCCAGAAATATTTTACTTTAAACACGATATAGAAGCCTCTCCAATCATAATTTTTAGTGGCAACCCTGATGTTGATAACATCTGTGACACCATCTTAGTTCTATCCTAAGGCAACGCTGCATTTACGCTAAGCCATAGAGGTCTTTTAACCTATATACAGTTTAATAATAGGCCTGTCTGAGCTCAGCTACTGCATTAAAATGTCAGGGTTGCCGAGAAAAACTATAATTAGGAGGCCTATACGAGGCGTTTGAAGTAAAATATCTTTGGAACAACTGGGTCAAGAAGAATAAAATCTATGCCAATCTAATCTAATTGCCCTAACTTTAAAAACCCGATTGATTTTGCCTGCAGTCCTCCTTTCCAGAATCACCACAAGAACAACTAACAAGAAAAATATTCATCCATGCTTTTATTTTCTTTCTAGGCAAATCTCATCCAGGAAAGTTGAGTTAGATTCTTGGAAGTACCAACACCAAGTTTTGTTGGTTGAGAACCAGTTAGACACCATATTTGTTAATCTATATTTGCATACTATGCCACTGGTACTTGACAAAAAGTTAATGGGAGCAAACTCTGAAAACTTGCTAAATTTAAGCAAAAAAAACAGGCACTGATAGTAGTCCAATTAGCTATGATTATGCAGTATGGTACTCCAATCATTGGTATTTGATTGGACATAGCAGTCCTGCATATTAGATCACAACTTAAAAGGTGCAGATTCTAGACTTGTGGGATAGCTTTCACCCTTCCAGCACAGAACAGCTTTTCATCAAGTAGCCAGTTTAGTAATCATTAAGCAAAAATTGCATTTGCACCGAAAAATCAATTTTAAATATGAATTCCAGCTATGGCTTCCTCTCAATTTTAGCTTGAAACAGCACAGCTCAATAAAATTCAGCAAAAAAAAATCCATCTTTTAAGAATTATACACCTTAAATATGTGATCTTACCTTCCATTTCTTTCTAAAAATAAATTTGAAAGCCTGAGTGTCTTACCTTTGTTAAATGCTTCTTGGGCAGTTTGGGTAGTGGCTTAAAATTACTAGTAACTTTCATTGCTTTATGGTTGGGCACTAAATCAACCCCAGGAACAAAGGACAATCCCTTTGTGGTTTCTTTTGTCCAAAAAACATCTGGAGATTTACTAATTGTAGTCATGTTGTTAATTTTTTTAATCTCAACACCAACACAAATAATAATCAATATATGTAGTACCAGGTAACAATGACTGTTACGCTTCTGTGGGTATCTTAATTCTACATTTGACTCTATAACAGAAGAATAAGATTAAGAAACCTTAACATAAAAATTTCAGTTTAGCAATAACTTTAGACATAGATACATGAAGGTAGCACTAATTACTTTACTCTATTTCCAACTGGTTTCTCTTAGGCCATACTTTATGCCTGGCAGAGGCAGCCTGGGTTTAATTTTTAGCTCAGAAATTTTGATCATATGTCTGGTGTAGTTTGGTAGCCTACCAAACTGCTGGATTGAATTTTATTTAATGTATTTGTCTAGCTCAGTGTAGTGTTCCCTTTTAGGTTTTGATGAGTTGGCAAGTGCAAACAAATCAGCGATTTTCCTATAGTAAACAATGGAAAATTCAAAAATGAATCGGCAAGTGCCCAATAAAAACACTGATTCACTGAAAAATCAGCTTCATGGTTACAGTTACATAAGCTCTCAGAGAGTATTTAGTAGCCTTAGATGCTATCCCATTGTCATCGATTGAGTCTGACATTCAAGGAGAAAAATGTCTATTGCTCCCTCATTTGTGTTGCCGGTAATAAATGGCTTACATGCAATGAAAGCATGTTAAAAAATAAACTTTTGCCAAAAGCAATTTAGTTTAAAAGTGTTAAAAACATTTCAAGTTTGCTGTGCAAACTGTAATTTGCAAGATCAATCGTTTTTGCCAAAACATAATCAAGCGGGTTTTGTAAAAAATAACTTTCACACAAATGTAGTGAAAAAGACAAACAATGTAGCAAGCAATGTTCCCATTACGCCAATTTTTTTCAGCGAATCAGCGATTTGTTGGAATGAAGGAAAATATTTTTTGGCTATATGGTAACCATAGCTTTAGAAAATTTGACAACTTTGTGGAAATATGACAATAGGTATACTTTAATAACAAATTGATAGGCTACAAAATTTAGGGCACATAAACATCCTTTTAGATCATTGGGCACAATTGTTTCAAGAAAATTTGGGCGCTTGCCGATTAGCCTAAAAGTTAAAGGGAACACTGGTAGCAAATCAGAAGTTGGTGAATGCTATGATGCATTGCAAAGACAAACCTGTGTTGTCAACCAAAAATTATACATTTATATAAGCCACAGTAGTCTTAAAATGTTTGTTCAATATTCAAAATATTTATTGGATAAGTATATACGTTACTAAAAATTATCGTACTAGTACCAGTACTAATTGTAGTGTTTCAGTTTCTGCTCTTTTACTATTCACAAGCTAACTAAAAAAATTTCTATATAAAAAATAAACTAAAAAAAGCATGTAAAGCAATTTGAAATTGGTGGGTTTCACAATTTGCAATAAAATGACTTTTTTTAAATGGAGTGTGCTAGCATTACCGAAATAGCAAAACATTACTGATTAGGCTTACTGAAATAACACTTTTTTATGCTATAAAACTAAAAAAGTGAGATGGCGAAAGGAACACGCGCGGTTTAATAAACAAAGATTCCAGTGACGTCACTCGCTTTCGAAAATTTTTATTTTGATTGTTACACTTATAGGTTTGGGTTAGGGTTTAGGTTAGGCTTTGGGTTAGGGCTAGGACTAGGGTTAAGGTCAGGGCTTAGGGTTAGTTTTTTTAAGCTTTATTCCAAAATGTCTGCGCAAATGGAACATTCGCCAAGCCTCTTCCTGCTTCCTAAACCTAAACTTATTTTAATGCCAATAGAGTAACAATTTCACACTCCTGCACTATTTAATTGGAGAAATTAAACCACTTTTGTTGACTAATCATAACTGATATGTAAATTGATAGTCAGAAAGGTTTGTCAAAAGCTGTTCACAATTACACAAGCTCTGCTTAAACAAAAAATGTTAATATTCAATGAAGTCTTTTTCATGGCGTTCTTACATTTTTAAAGCAAATGTTACTCTGATTAAATCAATAAATATTATACTCTTACTATTTTGAATTAATCTATTTTGTCACATAACAAATTTCTATGTTGTACAAGCATGCCTAAGCTAAGCCTAAATGATGTACTATACATCTCTGTCAACTGACAAAACTACAATGCATAGTACTTACAGATACAGAGGTGGGCACTTGCGCCGCAACTATTTTTAAATGGTTGCACTGACTAGATGGTGCGGTCCATAAAATTTTTGTTCCCATACTGCACCGCTCAATTCTGTATGCATACCGCACTGCACCGCAAAAAATTGTAAACTTGTTACACCACACCGCAAATACTACCGCAAGTCAAAGTATTATGGTTAACGATATTGCTTAACACCAATACTGTGGTTTATTGCATGCAAAATTACAAACCAAACAGTTTGGCACCTATGGTTCACCTAATGCTAGTCAAAAAATAGCTTTAAATAATGACTTGGGCTAAATTGTTGCTTAAATAAACAAGCCAATTGACCCAAACATCAAGCTTAGTCAATACAAAAGTATCCCAATCATAAATCTAACCATAGACATTATGTTTGGAAAATATCACCACTTCCATTATAACTGCCAAAGTTCGCTGGCTGCATTAATGCATTCATACAAACAGTAGGCTAGCATTAAAAGCACATTCACATCATTACTAGGCTTGCAAGGAGTAAGTCATGATCATGCTTGATAAGCTACAGTGTATACAGATCTATCCTTTAATAGTAATTTTATACAACACAAGTAGGCTACAAATACATTTCAAGTTTCATATCAATTTAGCTCTAAAATTCCATAACTTGTCTTGCATAATAAACAACTTTAGCTCAAAGTTTCTTAAGCCTAAAGTGAAGAATTGTTATGCAAAAGCAGTTTTAATCATTACTGGTACATCTCAGTTTTTGTTAATGGTATCATGTACGATACCGGAATACTAACAATTATAAACGAAAAAGGTGATTTAAGCACTTAGTGCTTTTGCACCTTCAGTCAATGAGTATTGACATGTTGAATTTGAAACAATGTTAGAAGCAATTATTACTAACATGCTATCTTATATTGATTAGGAATGGAGAGAAATATATATGCAATGTCACAAAAGAAGTGTGTGATTAAGAGCGTGCACAGATAAAAGCCGAGATGCAAGACATAAAAATCAGCCATAGAGAATATTATACCATTACTTTGTTTCTATCTTACTGTTTAAAGACATTACTTGAAAATAGAGCTCGACCGATATGACTTTTTCAGGCCGATACTGATATCGATAACCGATATATTAACTTATTTGCTACGAAGCTTTGTCACTATTTTTCAACTAATTTGACTCTAAAAGCTTCACTAATCCCCATCCAAAGAAAGACTATTGCAAACACAAGCCACATTCCAGTATTATTCAATGAAAGAGAAAAAACAAACAAACAATACAAGGATTTGGCAATCATAGTCAAGAGCGGTTGTGCTTGCTCACAAAAATAAACAGTTAAAGGCAATTGTTCTAAGCCGATATTTTATTGGTGGTAAACACCGATATGATATATTGGCTTGACTTTGATAATGGCCGATATATATCGGCTGACCGATATATCAGCCGAGCTCTACTTGAAAACAAACAGCATCTACTCTTTGCAGTATACATAATGTTCTTAGTCAGTTAACACCACGTCAGTTAACATCATCAACAGATACAACATAAAAACCAACCATGTAGAGAATGTAATACCATTACCAAATTCACTTTGTTTCTATCTTAATGTTTTAAGATAGTACTTGAAAACAAACAGCATCAACTCTTTGCAGTGTACCAGGTACCTAATGTTCAAAGTCAGTTAACACAAAGAAACACAAATTTCAGCAAGCAAATACCATTCGACAAAAACAGGCAAGCCAGAAATGTAGCATTGCAAGCATGTGGTACCACACAACTAACGTTAAGAGAAAAAGATACACTGACATCAAAATATGGGTCCTCTTAAAACAGTATATAGAACTCTGAGGCTACTTTACACTGTACAGGAATACGTAGGTCGGCATGTGGGGTTGGGTTATACTGTATAGTGATTCTAACTACAATCACATAAGAGAGATTTTCAAATTATAAATCTGAAATTCTTCACTCACTGTTCAGATTACAGTACTCAGGTACTGTAAACTCAAGCAGTCAGCAAAATTTTGTCATGCTCTCAAGCTATAATGATAAACTTTAATTTTCATTGTAATGGATCATTCAGTTCTTAGAAATACTAATGCTGTAATACCCACCAGCCCACTAGCCCGCTAGCCCAGGACTACTAATCAGTGATATGCAAAAAACTCAACAAAAACCTTGACCATAGGTGGGCACAAGTCCGTTAATCATTAATATTAAAATATTAAAGCCAACTTTTTCATTAACTCAATAATCCAATAAAAAGTTTTTTAATGTTAACATACTACGGTATATAAATCTGAAATTAACTTCCTGTAAGTTCTGTTAACTTTCGTTAACGTTTCTATTATTAATATCTTGCACCATTCATTCATCGCACCGGGACAAACCAGTTTACACTGGTACCGTAACACTTGTTGCATATTAGCACGAGTTTCATAGAAAAAGCGACCAAAGGAGCTCTTTTTTGTTGGAAATATTAAGCTGCAGCCTCATAAGTCTATTACCGGTAACTACTGGTATTGCTGTTCGCAATTTCCACAGATTTTCTGATCGCAGCTTCGTTAGTGCATTTGAACCTATTTTTATCTTGAAATTAGATTAGACTGTAAAATGTAACTTCCAAAACACAGTAAGACCACCACAGCAATAAATATTTCCTTACAATCAGCTCAACAGCGTCAATAGGCCTAGGCCTACGTGTTCTAGAAGCAAGTGAATAAAAAGAACTGTAAATTATAATACATGCAATATACCGGTATTAACCAACTAATGGACTTTATTAACTTCCATTAACTAAAGCTGAAAATAACGGATTAAGGTTAATAGGGTACTGGTATGAAGTTTGGTAACAGACTAGTGGTTAACAGACCTAATGTTCTGCATTAACTTGTCCACCTATGGCCTTGACCGTTGACTTTACCACACACAAAAAGCTAAAGTAGGCCTACCATACTCAGCAGCAGACAATAGGGCAATCATTACTGGTATCACCTACTGGTATCAGGCTACAGTATTTGATGTACCGGTAACTCAACTTACATTAAGTACAGAGTACCGGTACCTGCTTACAAGTAACAGTTTGACTAGCCTAATATTATCACCTTATTTGTTGTGTCTGGTGTTAGGCCTATGCAGTAGGCTAGGCCTATGCAATAGCCTAGGTTAACTATTACCACTGGTACAGAATTACCGACTACACTCAGTACAAGTGGTACCCATCCAGCCCAGCATACCAGTACCGTACCTTTAGATGGTAGCCTATGCACGGTAGACCAACGATTTGAAAGATAAACCTAGTCTACTGGTAAACCACGGTACCTACTAACAGACATAGGCTGGTTATATTGGAGACTAAATCAAACAACTGAGGTAACCTACGTACTAAAAAGTGGCTGATTTCCAACCTAATCCTAATGCAAAGAAGTGGTATCATTGAAACGACCGACGCTCGCGTCGCGTGTTCCTCTGTTTTTCAGAGGTGGAGTCCTCGAGGATGTCCTTGGCCTCGAGGACGTCCTCGAGGACACATTTTGAAGTCCTTGGCCTTAGCCTTGGCCTCGAAGGTCAAGTCCTTGGCCTTGGCCTCGAGGCCTCAAGTCCTCGAAAATTGGCCTGTCCTCGACTCGAGGACAGCACTAGTTTTTGAATTGTTAAAATTTTGTGGACTGTGGAGCGCTTGAAAAATTTTTTGGAAAACGTGTTTTCGTGGAGATCGCTTGAAAAATTTTTGTGAAGACCTTTTTTTTTGGAGAACACTTGCACTTGTGTCCTTGGTCCTTGGCCTTGGCCTCGAGCATTCCTGTCCTTGGCCTCGAGAGTGTCTGTCCTCGGAAAGGCTGTCCTTGGCCTTGGCCTCGGATTTTTTTTGTGTCCTTGGCCTTGGCCTCGAGCCTTGTGTCCTCGACTCCACCTCTGCTGTTTTTACTCGGCCATTTTCCAACTAACGAGTGCGAAATTTCAAACTTTTGCTTATAACTCGAAAACGGTTGGGTCAATGACATAAAACTAGATGATACGCAACTCTTTTTCCTCTTTCTTTCTTTATTGTACGGATTTTTGCTCTGTCTTTGCCCGCGCTGATCTGCTGACAGTAACTGTATTGTACAGCCTTTGCCTTGCTCAACTAATAAATAGATAGCAATTATAACAAATATCGTTGTCTCTGGAAGTTGTGGGTTTGCGTAATTTACGTAAAGTTTTGTGAACTACTAAACTACCCCCCAAAATTCAATTTTCGAGTAAGTTTTGCGTAAAATAGATAAATATCAACGTGTTATCACAACTTAATGTTACGACATCACTGAAATGTAAATATGAAAAGAGTTGTTTTTTTGTTTATTGTTGTGGTTTTTCATTTCTTCTTCTTTTCTGAGTCAAAATATGTTAAATGTTTCACTCTAAATTTATTGAACTACTCTAAATATGTAAGTGTCAGTTTTAAGTTGTTTTTTTTTTTGTTTTGTTGTTACGGTAGCATTGAACTTTGAAGAGTCAAGAGCGTATGTTAATTTTCGTTGCTTCCTCGGCAGCATAGGTGGGCAGTACCGCGGTACTTTTTTGGTACCGGTACCGGTACCGTCGCTACTTTTGTGGTACCGGTACCGCCAAAAAATAGCAAAGTACCGCAGTACTGTTCCGGTACTTTAGTTTTTTTTGTTTTTTAGTACGGATTTTAAGAACGTACCATTAAAAACTTGAAACGTTGTAAAAGTGCTTGCAAATAAATTGGATAAACAACCAATCTTTTTTCTTAATTTAGTGTTTAATTGTTGGTCTTACTCGCTACTACCACCGCAGGGACTTAGCGTTTGCAGTTTGCTGGCCGACTTGAAAAATTGACGTTTTCTTGCAATGGCAAAATAATGCATTAGCAGTATTCATGCACCGGCGAAACAAAACCAAAACCGCTAAGAAAAAATTGTAAGAGACGACTTACGCAATGAATACTCATTACATTAGGCGTGAATACAATAGCGTAGCCAGGGGGAGCGGGGTGATTATAACCCCCCCATTGGCCTGCCGACCAAAATGCATAATAAGAAAAACACTACGTTGTTAGCAGGAGCGCACGCAGGGGGGCCACAATGCCATGGCCCCCCTTTGGCCCAACTGCAACAGTGCTACAAAAAAAAATGCACAGAAAATGACATAAAGAAGTCGCATTGTCTCGCCGTGCTTCAACTAAAATGCCAAGATGACGATGATGGGGGGGGGGGAGGAGAAAGTATCAAAAAAAAATTTTGTTGGCTAATTGATTTCATCGATTCAGTTATCATTTGACCACTAAGTTTTCATAACTACCTTATTTTTTGGCTAATACGCCGATTTTCTGGAATAAATTTTTTAACCTTATTTTCTGGGGTCGGCTTATCGGGAGGGTATGACTTCGGACCAGAAAATGCCGGAGGTCAAAATTGCAATTGTGTTACTGCTAACGTAATTGCGTTGAAACTGCACTTTTTCTCAACATAGCGGGAATGTCCAACGCACGCTGAATCGTCTCATGTGCGTGTGCGCTCACGATAGCGTCTCGCATTGGTATGTGCAATGTGCATGCAACGAGCGCACGAACGTAATACGTATTGGATAAAATCATTATCAATGGCACATTTCACCACAACGTACTCGAATAAATACGGTAGTTAAACGCATTTTTTCTTCCTCGGCTTATTTGGCGGTAATATGAAAACCTTCATTTTCAAAGCTAAAAACTGGACTTGGCTTATTCGACGAGTCGGCTGATTAGCCGAAAAATATGGTATTAAAATCAATAGACATCGATTTTGTTAATCTGAACATACGTTTCACGCTTAATGTCGAAACTCCTGACCATTAGTCGCAAGTTTAGGTTCGTAAAATAGTTTATTTGAAAAGTTGTGAAACATAAAATTCAGCCAAAAGTTACTACATGTGTTCCCCAAATGAGTTATTTTGCACTCAATTCTTCAAAAATTGCTAGCTTCTGGGGGCTCCGCCCCCAGACCCCCGTTGCCTCCGGACCACCTGCAAATATTTTTGAGATTCGCCCCTATGGCCCCCCCCTTTAGAAAATCCTGGGTGCGCCACTGGTTGTTAGCACTTCTGATACTGTCTTTTGCTCTAGAATAGATTCAAAAAATTATTTAAAGCAAATTTTGAAATGTTTATTGAAGGGGGGAGGGAGCTAATTTGTCAAAAATAAAACTTATAAATCAGAAAAAAGACTATAAAGAATAGCGGAGAATTGGTAATCAAATTTGATCGCCTTTTGAAAAATGCTCAACAACTTTTCTCGACCTTCCTTCGATTGACCCCCATATATGCATACATTTTTCACTATAAAATTTAGCTGAAATAGATTACTTCTTGCGAGGTTTACTAAACTACCGAAATAGGATTTTATGATTTACCAACTTGTAGATAAGAGAACTGAAATTCTAGCAATAGCTACCTCCCACATAAACCATTTATTCAACTAGTACGGTATAATGATTTTTTGCACTGCTAATTTTATGCCACGTATTAATAGCATTGATTTTTATCAAAATAGGCCTAAAATTAAGTTATTTTTGCCAAAAAAATAAAAATTTTTCGAGCGCTGGGGATCCGCTCCTACACCCTATGCCTCCGGTGGCTGGGGGCCTTGCCCCCGACCCCAATTGCCTCCGGTGGTTGGGGGATCCGCCCCCAGACCCCCGCAACGTCCCCCCCCAATGCAGATTTTTGGTTACGGGCATGCTTGAAGATGAATTTACTGCACGTTACTGCCGGCATCCATTTATATTAGCTTTTGACTTTAAATATACCTGGAACGTTTGGCGAAGAAGATGTTCTCATTCACAAACGGTGTATAATACGGCCAAAAGTATTTCACCCGGTAATACCTATACAGAAAAATTATCTCAAAAATCCTTTCATCTGCACCAACCCCACTTTGGCTTTGGCCTCGATGAGGTTTATTTCTTCCTAAACATTGTACGCTCTTCTAATAAGTTCTACAGGGCAAAACAACGCAATCTAATTTTTGTGCAAAATTGTCGAGTAAAAAACACGGTTTTGTCTCTGAAAATTTTTGGGTGCCACCTCCCCTGAAACCCCACAAATTAATCCCCCAGAAATCAATTTTTATGATTGCACCTTTTTTAGAACCCCCGAAATTGAACATAACAAAAAATAATTACAGGGTGAGCCAAAAGTAGATGGACGGCATATGGAATGAATTTATGCCTCAGTTACTTTAATTGAATTGTTCATTTTAACTTTGTTACAACTATGTTATTTGTGGTATATAATTACAATTTTAGTACTAAAATTTGCTTTAATTTTACCTGTTTTCTATTACTATGTACTCTTAATTTTTTTTTCACTGTCCACCTACTTTTGGCTTAACCTGTATTTTAACGGCTTTGGCCAAAAAGCTAATTTTTTTTATAATCAGAAGAGACAAAGAATCTTCTTGAGAGTCCCCCAAAAGCATGGCCAAAAGTGCTAAAGCTTTTTTGTGACAACTCTAATTGCATAATCTGTGTTCAACCCACACATTGGTTACGTTGTTGCGTCCTTAGATTGAGCGCTTTACGATGATTATCTCTGCTTGTGGCTTCGAACTAGCCAGAAATTCAGTGGTAAGAAATCGAAATTCACGGGACATTGGAAAACTAGAAACTCTTAAGCAGGTACAAATTCCTCCAGGCACGAAGTAAATATCACAATGAAAGTGTGCGGATTGTGCAATAATTAGCGCCTAACGCTGTGTTGTGACAACAGAATAAATATGCTATACAACAGCAACAAAAAATGCTGTAATTTTGAAATTGTTCTCATTACGGGGAAACAAAAGAATTTTTTAGAAATCACCATTTACATGCGTCGTTCGTTTATAGGCTGGCAACTGGTAAGCTCCCATCTAGCTTTAAATAAGAAATGCAAAAAGTAACTGCAGCAACGAATCGACTTAAAACAAATCAAAACATCACACTTTGCCAAAAGTGCAATTTATCCCCCAATTTCTAAGTTTTGTGTAAATGTCACTTGTGCAATAATTGGGAGCTGATGATCGTCAGAGTATCCTTCAGTGTCAACTTACGCACGTGATGCTTTAGAGATGACTGCTGTTTGGTTATTATTGGGCACAAGATACTCTAGTACAGGGCTGCCCAACCCATGGCCCGCGGGCCACATTTGGCCCACGAAGCTGTTTTGTGTGGCCCGCAAGGTCTTTTTGCGCGGTTGATTTCCTCATGGAAAGGCTTACTTAGCATTTTCTGGCAAATAAAAAGGTTTAAACCAAAACCCTCTTCTGTTTGGTTTTCCCGAAATCAGATCTGATTTGCGGCGAAGACCTTTTTTTTGGTCTTCACTTACTTTTGGGGACAGATACCCAAAATACTGACAGAAATCAACACCGATTTGCGGCGAAGACCTTTTTTTTTATCTTCACTTATTTTTGGGGATAGATACCCAAAATACTGGCTAAAGTGAGCACCGATTTTTGTACAACAAACTTGCAATTCTTTAGAGTTGAATCTTGGTAAAATTGCATTTGGCCTGCAATAACTTTTCTCCCGTAAATGTGGCCCGTACTAGTAAAAAAATTGGGCAGCCCTGCTCTAGAGCAATACGTAGCCCGGTGACCGTAGTTCGTATAAGTCAGATACTTTATCGAGTCAATTTCATCACTAGCTAGTACTGTACTCACTATTGTAGTAATACTAATACTGCAACTGCTTACTATTCTACGGCAAACTTTCTCCAAAACGAACTGTAGGTCTACAGAGTTCGCACTAGTCGCGGAAACGAACCAAATTGCTAAAAGTGATGATTTACAATCTAGTAAACGAGGTCAATCAGTCCAATTTTTTTTCTTTTAATTTTTAAAAAAGTACCGCGGGACTACCGCGGTACTTTTAATTTGAAAGTACCGGTACCGGTACCGCGGTACTAATTTTAGCAAAGTACCGAGTACCGGTACCGCGGTACTTTTGCAAAGTACCGTGTCCACCTATGCTTGGCAGAAATGGCAAAAATAAACAGAATCGAAAAATGTCAAAAAAACTTGCCTTAGTTTTTTACGGCATATAGTATATTTTTTTTATAAGAACCAATAGATATTAAGTTAAGGCTGGCTGTTCGTATTTTTTCGCCGAATTTTAGCCTCAATTGTTCTTAAATTTTGAAAACACGGATGTTAATTTTGGCGACCACATTTGTACTACTGTTTAAGATGTTAATTTTAGCGACCATATTTGTAAAACTGTTTAAGTTGTTTAGTCCCAAAGCTTTGTGTGCTTGAGTGAACGTTTTTTACTGCTTTTGCTGCAACCCAAAATTGCTCTTTTTTCGACTTGAATGGCTGCCAAAAATTTTCTCAGTTACTCGCATAGAGCGCAACAGCATTCTTTAATCTCGTATAATAGTTGCAATTTTGCTCGCAAATACTAGAAAACCACTGAAATTTTGTCGTTTTGAATCAGTACAGGATTTAGTTTCTTTTATTAATTTGGACTTTTTTCTTTTTTGTTTGTCCTTAATTTATTTTTGCTGCTGAGGCTGGAATTTTTCTTAATTTGTTCTTAAATTTTGAGCAAAAATCAGCCAAGTGTTCTTATAAACTTGTTCAAGAAAAGAGTGTATATGATTAGTTAGCTTGTGCGTTTTTGATTTCTTTTTTTTAAGACATGTTATCCAGTGGTGAAGTATCTTTATAAAAAAACATTAACTTATACTGCGGAGTCTTTGCCGTTGAAAAATCTTGCTTTTTTTTGCAAAAAGATTGATTTTATAATATTTTTGCGTGAAATTTCGGCGGCAATTTTTATTTTGGAGGGTCGCCGCTCAAGAAATGTTTGCTTTTTTCATTAAGAAACCTTCAATTTTGAGACGTTTTAGTGAAAAAAATTTGAATTCATCAAAACAATTTAGTGAAAAATCACGAGTATGTTTTAAAATTGATCGCAGAGAAACTCCAAAGCAGATGCGGTTTTGTCTAATATACAGCGCAACCGTTGTTTCGTGACAGCAGGATAAAGCAAAAATAAATCATCAGCTACAGCATACGATCAAAACTCTAAATGTCGTCTGATGCCTTACTTAAACCCCTCTTCCTTTGAAGATTCATATATTTTACCAACTTCTTGCAAAAAAGCGTCAACGCACCTTTTTTGCAGAATTAGTGATTGCAATACGTCCTTGTATCCTTGGGAAAGACACTTGACGCATATTTTCCATTAGGGCCAAGCAGTCTACCTGCAGTGGAGGCCCAACCAGAGGAAAGACTTGCAAAGAACCCAAAAAAGTGGTCGGCGTCTTAGGCGTAGCTAAGATTTTTGATTAGTGGAGCCCAAACCACAAAGCAATGACGTCATCAGAACTTTTCAAAAGGAATTTTTAATGGGACAAAGATGCCGTAAAATGAAGGATCAGAAGCAGAAGCCTGGGTTACCATGTAACCAGGATTTTGCTAAAGGGGGTCAGGACTTTAACCAAAACTTAAAAAGTTTTCAAAAAATTGTAAATTGGGAGAGATGGCGAGTAAACTAATGTAACTTAAACGTATCACAGACTAAGGTTCGGGGGCTTTGCCCCCCGCCGCTGGGCGATTTTTTGTAATGTTGCAATTGAAAAAAAAATTGCAATTCTAAGGCCATTTGGATCACATTTTGCTCGTTTGTAGATCTATTTAAAATCACTAAATTTTTAAGATTTGAAATCCAACTGAAAAAATTAAATTGTTCAATCTTCCATTTACTTGCAGGTCAAGTCCAAAACACGTTTAAAATCTTGTATTTTTAGGTTAAATTTTACAAGTGGCTTGATCCAGGTAAACTTTCAATCTCGGTCGCGTAGAATTAATTTTACGTTATACAAGTGTCAAGGAAACACGTAACGTCCCTTGTGTTTTATATTTCGCTTGCAAGCTATACCTTCCAGACAGATGCAATATAAACTTTTTGCTGAAAAGAAGTCTTAAATATAATAAAAGCTATGCAGTTTATAAAACTTTAAAATTTCCAAAATATAGCGACTTCGTTGGTACTTGGGTCAAACCCTAAATTGAAATACGAATAATCTTAAAATTGTTAAATTTTTTTTTTTCTGAAAACTGATTTTCAGGTGAGCCACGCTCTAATCTCGTTGATAATTTAATATCTGGGTTCGACTCTTGCACAAGATATTCATTGAATTATCGAACTTTAGATTTTCCTTTGAAAAAACACCTTGCAGTGGTTCAAACCTCGGGTAAGTCAAAGATGAAAATGCTTGTGAGTTTTGGTGAGATTTTCAAGAATAACCTATGTTTGTAACGTACTTTGAAACTAGCCAAAGATCACTAAGCTCTTTTCAAACAACTGTGTGAAAAATTTGCGCCTAGGTTTGGGTATCCTCTTTGGGAAAATAACAAAAGACAGTTTTCGTAGATTGCATACCGTCAGTTAACTTAAAATACCAACCGAGTTAAAGCGGAAAAGTGTGAGGTAGATCTCTTTGAGAATTTCGAATCTTGGAAAAGACAAAAAATCCACTTAGGTTTTAAGCAAAAGAGATTTAACACTGGGTTTGAATCTTAGGCAAAACTAAACGTTAAGGATATTTAGATTCGAACTTAAAAAAAATGTTAAAATACAAGTAGCTTTGAAGACTATTTGCATTCGACTTTCAGGCCAGTCCTACTATTGCGTTGGTAATTACTAATTGGGTTGGAATTTAAAACACAAGTTCCGTTGCGCCATGCTCGCTCCATATTCGAAGATTAAAAAATTAACAAAAAGGTAGTGATTCACAGCTAAACCGTAGATAGATTACCTCATGTAAACAGCTGTCACGATTTCGACACGGCAGCGAAAATTCAGCACGACAGGAAACGTTTCAAGTTACGCGAAGCATATTCTTATACGTACAAAATAGACTTCATAGTATTAACTAGATAATCTTTTTTAGAAACTATCTTCTCAGGTTATTCACTTTTAACCTGCTACTTTGAACTTGAAGCCAGGCACCTGCGGTGATTTAACAAGCCACCTGCGGTGGTTCGGTACTCAGGCACTCTTCAGGTCAACACTAAGTTTCCATTCTTATAACTACACTAAACTTAGAGTTAAGACTAGATCTTGGGTTATTCACTTTTAACCGGCTACTACTTTGAACTTGAAGCAAGCCACCTGCGGTGGTTTGACAAACCACCTGCGGTGGTTCGGTACTCGAGCAAGACACTCTTCAAGCTTTACACTTGAAGCCGGGCACCTGCGGTGGTTCGGTACTTAGGTCAAGACCAACTTTCAAACAACTAGCTAGGGTTAGAGTTTAGACTAGGGTTAGAGCTGAGCTAAGACTACAACGCCTCATTTAGGCAAAGCTGCGTTTAGATAACATTGCGTTTAGGGGACGCCGCAATTGGAAGACGCCGCAGTTGGAAGACGCCGCACGCCGCAACGCCGCACGCCGCCACGCCGCAAATCACATCTTTTGGCTCAGTATAAACTACTAACTAGTTATTAACTTTCTTCTTTGTGTTGCAATACTTTGATCAAGATCTTGGTTTTCTTTATCTTGATTATTACTTTTACTTTAAAAACTTACCTAACATAGAAGAATTTTTAACGAGAACTGTTTGATCAAAGACATTCAAAGACTTACATTTTCTTGAGTTTTCCCTAAAAAACCGAAACGTTACCTAAAATTTTATTGGAATATGGGGAAATTTTGTAAACTATCTTCAACATTTATTTAGCTTGAATTACAATTCTTATTTGAAAACCTTATTTTTTATAATTATTCCGGAAAATTGTTCAAAATTAAACCTCTTTTCGTGATCTCGGGTATAAATTCACTTGAAAAATAGGTTTTTTGGTACTTTGAATTAAAATTTTTCTAATCTCTTAAATATTTTTAGCAATTTTTCTTGTCTGCATAAAAATAATGTGTTTGAAGATAATTCAAAGTCATACGATTTCTTTTTTTTGAATAAAACCTTACCAGCTTTTTGATTAGTTTTGTTTAGGGTTAGTTTAGTTGAAAAAAATAATTGAAGTCTTACGATTTCTTTGTTTAAAACAATAATTCTACCCTAAAAATGAACATCATTCGATAACTTTTAATTAATATTTCTCTAAAATTTTGGCTGTTTAGTCGCTTTATATTGTTGTGTAGGGATAAATTCAATAAACTATCTTAAAACCTAATAATTTCTCTGTCTTGAGCGAAAACTGTAGCGTAAAAAACAAAAGCGCTGGTCTAAAATCTTAAATTTTTGAAAGTTCCTTGTTTACATAGGAATAGTTTGATCAAAAACATTTTATCTAAAAAATCGAAAATTTACTTATAACCTTATAAGTTTTCAAATAATTTTGTTTATACAGAGATAGTTTTGTGGAAAATAGTTGAGGTCTTACGATTTCTTTGTTTAAAACAATAATTTTACCTTGAAATGAATATCATTCGATAACTTTTTCAAAAATTTTCAAAAATTTTGTTTTTTTATAACGTAATATCGTTTTCAAAGCAATAAGTTCACCAAAATCTCTTCATTCCTTGTCATTTCTTTGCCTTGAGTGAAAATTGTAACGTAAGTAAGTAATCGAAACTCTTGCCTGAAAGTCAATTAATTTAAATTTTCTTGTTTGCATTAGGATGATTTAATCAAAATATTCAAAATTGTTGTGCTTACTTGTCTTGAATACTGTTTGCACCTTAAAAGTGTACCCAACATTGTAAATTTTTAATGATTTTCTTGTATTCATAGAATAGTTTTATGAAAAACGATTCCAAGTTTTGCAATTTTGTTTGTTTGTTTGTTTGTTTGGAATAATAGCTTTATTAAAAGCATGAAGCACTTTCTTAAGGTGTAGTTTTGAATAACTACCAAAAAAAATTCTATTTGAGCGCTACCTTTATTCGAACGCTATCTCTAATAGAACGCCACTACAGGAGTTTCAAAAATAGACCGCCACCCTTTAATTGAGCACCACCTTTGATAGAACATCACTTCGAAATTCATTACGATAATTAGTAATCAAATGGTTTTTTACATCACAAAACAATATTTACCCAATTAGCGGTACACCAACTCCAGCACAAAAGTATCAAGGACGTCTACAACAGCGACGTGTCATTTGATTATCACCAGTGAATTTTTGATTGCATACCAGTAACTGTGTTACGGTAGGTGTTTTTTCCTTTCAATAATAAAATTTATTTTTCTAAACTGTTAACCAAATATTCGAAAAATAGAGCGCCAACCTCTAATTGAACGCCGCTATAAGGAAAAGGTTGAAGAATAGAACACCATGGCGCTCAAATAGAAGTTTTACGATAGATTTTGTTTTTAGGGATAAGTTTAATAAAATATAATGAAACACAATTTCTTTTGAGTGAAAATTGCAACGAAAAATAATTCAAAACCTGACTGAAACTTGAACTTTTTATAAACTTTGTCTTTGCGTTAGAACAAGGACTTCTTTTTGGTTTGGTATAAAGTCATATCGGTCAAATGTCTATAAAAACAGCCTTCGGTTATTTTTGTTTTTTTTTTTCGGGAACAAAGAAACTGTGAAGTAACCTTTGAGGAGTCTTCAAGTCAAACAACTCCACGAAATTGATAAGAATTTTAGTTTTACTTGAGAAAAAAAATTTTTTTCTTAGTTTTTTTTTTTCTGCGGAAACAATTGAAAGATATTTGCGGCGATGCAAGCTTCAGATCTTGGGTAAAAAGATTTATCCTTCGGGTAAAAGTTGAAGGTGTCTGCAATGCGTTAAGTCCTATAAAACTGAAGACGTCTGCGGATATGGAAGTTTTTATGTAATCTTGATAAATCAGCTCTTTCGGGGTAAAACGATAGACGCCTCTAATGATGTAAATTTCTAACCTCGGTCAAATATAGCTTAATTACTTCTTCGAGGTGATATCGAAACGTGTGAGGCGCGATAAGACCGCTAAAATTCAAGATATTCTGTGGCGATGCATGTTTTTAACTCTCGGTCAAATGGTTTTATAGCCCCTTCGCGTTGAAATAGTGGACATTAGCAGCGATTTCAGCTTTCAATCTAAGCCAATAGATTTTTTTTAACTTAAACTTTTTTTAGTTTAAATATGAACTTTTTTTTAGCTTAAATATCGCTAAAATTGTTTAACATCTTAATTTTTTTTTATTGCGTTACATTTTTCAATGCAAGTCTTTTTTGTAAAAAATGTTTAAAGTTGCGATGTTGCAGACTTTTATACTAGGTCAAATACATTTACGAACAAACTTTTTTAAAACTGCCTGCGGCGTTGCAGACTTTTATTCTTGGTCAAATAAATTTACAAATTTTTTTAAAACTTCGGGTTCCCTTTGGGAGCAATATTGGAAAAGTCGTTCCATACTTTTAATTTTGGTCAAAAAAATGTACAAACCTTTTTTTAAACTTAGGATTCCCTTAGGGAGCAATATTAAAAAAGGCATTTCATGCTTTTAAATTTAGTCGGTTGAGGGTTTGGAGGTTGTTGTTCTGCTGGGGATTGAATCGTTTACCTTGGGCATTGAACGTGTACTGCGTGCTCGTCTAAGTTTATTATTCGCAATTTTTTAGATGGGGTTTTGCATAAATGATTTTTTTTTCCTAGGTAGAGTGAAATTGAACAGGACTCGGGTGGAAACAGCGGCAGGTGCGTTATATCTATATTATATTAGTTATGTATATCGTTAAGCGTTATATTAGTAATGTATATCGGTAAGGGGCTGGTTTGCTTTTAAATTTTCTGCTACATTTTTCGCACTCTAATTTCAAAACCGTTCATGTACTTCTCTTTTCTGATGTAGTATATCACCATTTCGAGCAAAGGTTTTCTGACAATAGGTACATATGTTCATTTTGATGGAATGACTATAGAGCGTTAAAACTCTTGAGTATGTATCGCAGCGAACAAACTTGCTAGTCCTTGTGACACCAAGGTGATCAGAAATTAAACAAATTGGATTATTTTACGTCATGCAAGCAAAACAGCGTTAACAAAATTTTAAACTGGCGAGTGAAAACAGTTGAAAAGATTTTTTGAAGGCGAATTTGCGACAGGCATCTAAGGTTTACACATGTGGCTACAACAGCCTTTTATTATTTTTAATGCAAAAGTCAAAGGATAATACCACCTTTTCATATCGACTCGCATATATTTTAGCAGTCGCTGTTGCAAAATTTTAGTGCAAAAGTCAAAGAATAATATTGGCCAGCTTGTATTCAAGTTCCCCACCATCTTGCTGAAACATAATACCGCAGTATTTCGAACTCCAGAATTACAGTAATATACTACTATATTTCAGACATATTTTTGCATTATCGACTAAATGCCTTAAAATTTAGTTTTGTTTTCATAAGTTTTAATTTTTTTAGATTGAAAGTATCGAATTGTTGGAATTCGGCGAACTTCAAAGCAATTTTGCGACAGCTAGCCGCCAGTCCAAAAAACGGTCTATGATATTTAAAGTTTAGTCCAAATTTTAAACTTTAGACTTTGACTAACCACCTTCGCTAGTTCGATTCCCAGGGAAGCGTTACAAATTTTAGACTTTAACTAACCGCCTGCGGTAGTTCGATTTCCAGGCAAGCCTTACAAATTTTAAACTTTGGACTCACTACCTTCGATAGTTCGGTTCCCATGAAGTATTACAAATTGTAAACTTTAGACTCACCATCTGCGGTGGTTCGGTTTCCAAAAAGTCTTACCAATTTTACACTTTAGACTCACCACCTTCGGTACTTTGATTCCTAGATAAGTATTTTAAGCTTAAGACTCACCACCTTTGATGGTTTGGTTCGCAGCGGCTTTCAGGCTAGTGTTTTAAAATTTAGGATTTTTGCCGCATTCCTCCACTAGAGATTCAGTCCATGACCTGAAGTTGACAGACCTATTCTAGAGCGCTCTTTGAAAAGCTTTTGAAAAACTCACTTTTAGAAATTTCCCCAATGAAGGGATTCCCAACGCTCGTGTACAATTACACGCAGTTAGAGATTCCAATTAAAGTCTTAATTCTAATCTCATTAGCACAAGCAGATGAAAAGAGATTGTAAAAGTGAATTTACAACAGACCAGATTTCCCATGCCTTCACACTTTAACCTCAAATTTAAAGCTTTTGATTCACCACCTTCGGTGGTTCGGTTCCCAGGTAAGATTTACGAATTTTAGACTCACCATCTTCGGTGGTTCGGTTCCGAGGTAAGCCTTACTAATTTTAGATTCACCACCTTCGGTGGTTCGGTTCCCAGGTAAGCCTTGCTAATTTTAAACTCACCACCTTCGGTGTTTCGGTACTTAGGCAAACTTTAAACTCACCACCTTTGGTGGTTCGGTTCTTAGGTAAGATTTACCAATTTTAAACTCACCACCTTTGGTGGCTCGGCAAACTTTAGACTCACCACCTTCTGTGGTTCAGTTCTTAGGTAAGTTTTACTAATTTTAGACTCACCACCTTCGATGGTTCGGCAAACTTTAAACTCACCACCTTCGGTGGTTCGGTTATTAGGTAAGCCTTACTAATTTTAGACTCGCCACCTTCGGTGGTTCAGTTCTCAGACAAACTTTAGACTCACCACCTTCGGTGGTTTGGCAAACTTTAGACTTACCACCTTCGGTGGTTCGGTTCTTAACTAAGCCTAGCTAATTTTAGACTCACCACCTTCGGTGGTTCGGTACTTAGGTAAGCCTTGCTAATTTTAGACTCACCACCTTCGGTGGTTCAGCAAACTTTAGACTCACCACCCTCGGTGGTTCGGTTCTCATACAATTCAAATTTTTAAACGTTAGGAGTAGGGTTTTTGCCGCATTTCTCCGCCAAAGTAACAGTCCGCATTTTGTGAATCCTCCGCTGCATTCGAATCACTCCTCACTCCGCAATCTTCCTCCTCCACAATCTTCAATCACATGAAATCACCCCTTCTCTACTACTAAGATATATCATATGCCAAAATTTGGAGGTACGTACCATAATGGGGGTCGTCCTTAAACGAGGATGCCAAAATTCAAACTTTTTTATTGCTTAAGCGAGACACATGAAATTTTCAGGATAGACAAATGTGTAGAAAAGATAAATTTGACAAAACTTTGGGGTACCACGTTGGAGAGGTCCTCCTCAAACAGCATTGCCAAAACTAATAGTTTTTATCCACGTAAGCTTGACGCATGTAATTTTCAGGATAAGTAAATATAACAGAAAGTTATAATACGACAAAAATTGGGGGTACCAAAATGGGGATCCCTCAATTAAGTCCTCAAAAATTTAAACTTTTCATCCATTTAAGCTAGGCGTAAGAAAAATTAAAAATAGAAAAGAAAGAGAAAGTTATGACTAATTTCAATTGCCACAAATTGGGTAGTCCTCAGCAAATATGTCTTTTAAAATTTTTAACCACTCAAGCTTAAAGAAAAATGAAATTTTCAACATAAGTAATAAGATAACATGAAAAAATTTTTGGAATGCCATACTATAGGGATACTCCAATTATGTTGACACCTGCCCCATTAACTACAAAGGCTAAACAATTTAAATCTATTGAATAGGTTAATATGAATCCAAGATTAAGGTAACAAAATTTGGTGGACCACATTGAAAAGACCATGCAAAATGGGCCCTGTAAGCTAATTGCATTCGAATTTTTCAGTGTATAACTTTTTCTTTTTGTTGTATTAATCTGGCCTTAAATTTGATCTCTCCATAAACCAAGCATGCTCCCCCAGTGCATGCCCAGAAACGTCCCTGAAGAAAGCTGATTTGAATAAAGAGGACGTCTTTGAGGACACATTTTGAAGTCCTTAGCCTTAGCCTCGAAGCCTCAAGTCCTCGAAAATTGCCCTGTCTTCGGCTCGAGGACAGCAGTATTTTTTGAATGGTTAAAATTTTGTAGATTGCGTGAAAAAAAATTTTGAAGACTTTTTTTTGAGAACACTTGTGTTTGTGTCCTTGGCCTTGACCTAGAGCATTCCTGTCCCTGGCCTCGAGAGTGTCTGTTCTCGGAAGTGTTGTCCTTGGCCTCGGATTTTTTTGTGTCTTTGGCCTTGGCCTAGAGCCTTATATCCTCAACTCCACCACTGCTTGGAACTTTCCCTTTTTGTTGTCTCAATTCAGCCCTGAATTAGATCTCCCCTAAGACAAAGTACCAATATACCTCAAGTGCTTGCCCAGATACGGCCCTGAAAATAGCTGATCCCAAGTTTAAAATTTCCATGTTAAAATTTTACTAACTTAGTCCTGGCTCGAAACTTTGCGTTTTTGTTGTTTTATTCCAGCCCTGAATTCGATCTCCCCCTAAACAAAGCATTCCCCCCAGTTTATGCCCAGTCACGGCCCTGAATATAACTGACTCCAAGTTTAAAATTTCTATGTTTAAATTTTACTAACTTAGTTCTGGCTCGAAACTTTGCGTTTTTGTTATCTTAATCGAGCCCGGAATTCGATCCCCCCCGAAACCAAGCATGCACCCAGTTTGTGCCCAGATACGGCCCTGAAAAAGAAAATAAATAACATTTTGCGAGAGTGTTGTTTTTGTTACTGTTGTTGTTTTTACCAGTTTTAACGCTTCATTCCACGGTATTGTAGATTGTGTAGTACATTTTAATTTCAACTTAATCTTTAATTTTGATGTGCTATATTTTCTACATGTTGAATAAACTGATGTATATCTATTGATCATGATCCTTTGGAGTTATGCGGATTTAGGTCTTTTGCGATGACAGAAAAATGTCAACTCTGCCTCGACCGCTTCGGAGATCTCTGCAGTAGCTGATGTCAATCAACAGTCTGAGTCTACTGACCTGACAGAACACCAAAAGGCGACCAGCAGTAGCAAAACTTATGACTGGTTCGAGGAAGTCATTACCGAAGAGAATACCGATAGGCCTAGTGATGGAAACAAACAGAAAATATTCAAAGAAAATCGTAAAAGGCGCTTGAAAAATGATTAGCCTTCTGGTGATTTAAAAAGCAGTGATAGGTCTCTGAAAACGGTAAAGTGTTCTAATTGTGACGCAGCAAATCCTTTGCCGGAGCTAGCTGAGAAGCTAACTATAGTAACAAGGACCGCGATTTTTATATCGTACATTGCGCATGCCGAAAATTAATGTTTGAAGCTCCCCAAAAAACAACTTCCAGAAATTACATTTCCCCGAAAAACACTTGGCCGAAACTACATTATCCCGAATATACATTTCCTTGAACGTGCATTTTCCAGAAATTACATTTCCCTGAACATGCACTTGCCAGAAATTACATTTTCGTGAACGTGCCTTTGCCAAAAATTACATTTCCTGAACGTGCACTTTCCAGAATTTACACTTGCCTGAACATGCACTTGCCAGAAATTACATTAGCCCGAATGCTCATTTGGCCGAATTTACATTTGGCCGAAATTACATTTCCCCGAAAACTTATTTTCCAGAATTTACACTTGCCAGAATGTACATTTGGCCGAAATTACATTTCCCCGAAAACTTATTTTCCAGAATTTACGCTTACCAGAATGTACATTTGGCCGAAATTACATTTCCCCGAAAACTTATTTTCCAGAATTTACACTTGCCAGAATGTACATTTGGCCGAAATTACATTTCCCTGAAAACTTATTTTCCAGAATTTACACTTGCCGGAATGTACATTTGGCCGAAATTACATTTCACCGGAAGCTTATTTTTCGAAATTACGTTTCCTCAAAAATTCATTTTCTAGAAACTATTTTTCATTCAAAAAATTATACTAATGTTTAGGTTATTTATTTCTAATAAGCAGAACAAACTTTTAGTTGAAATCAAGAAACGTTGCGATAACAGTTAGCGTACTGAATGAGAAATATAACCCAGCTTATTAGTCAATTTGCTATCATAAGTTGTGCTTCAAGCGTAACAAAAATTAGCAGTTAAAAATCGATGCAAGCATGTTCACTAAGGCAAAGCAAGCTTACTTCAACCCAGGTTACACTTTTTTAGAAAAACCAATAAATTTTAAGTTGAGGCTGGCTTCTCTAAGTTTTTTGCCAATTTGCTGCTTTTTTTGTTCTTAGTATTAGTTCTTGAATTCAGAGAACGTTCATGTCAATTTAAACGACCCAGGCCCGGCGCCACGGGGGGCATTCCGGGGCCGTGCCCCCCCAAATGACTGCTTGTGCCCCCCAAACGAAACTTGTGCACCCCCAAGCGAGGACTGCGCCCCAAAGAAATTAACAGGCTCGGGGTTATTGGAGTGCAAATCGAGGTCTAAGACTCCCAAATTGGTGTTTACCGCCGTATTTTCGTAATTTTTGTAGACTCACACCAAATTTCATTAAACTTTTGGAACGAAGACCTCGTTTTTTTTTTTGTTCTACACTTAAGAATTCATGAAAAATCGAAAGAATTTTGAGACGATGACCAGAATTTGTGAAAATTTTTGAACTGAAGACCTTTTTTTTTAGTCTACACCTTGTTCGTTTGATCCACACTGGAATAAATTTCTCGTGCCCCTCTCGAATTCTCATAAATAAACTTCCCGTGCCCCCTCCAAATTTATTTCTGCTTCCCCAGTCACGCTATCCTGGCGCCGGGCCTGAAACGACCATGTTTTGAAGTTATTTTGGTGTTTAATTCCGAATGCTCTGTCAGCTTGAGCAAAGACATTTTTTGCAGCATCGTGAAACTGCAAAAGCAAAAAGTACGGAGTTTTTTTTAACTTGAGAACATCCAAATATTTATGAGTTGCTTACGCAGTTTGAAGCAGCTCTCTGTAATTTTAGAATCGTTGCAATATTTTGCTTGTAAATACTGGAAAATTACTAAAATTTTATCGTTTTGAATTAGCACAGAATTTACTTGCTTTTAAGATTTGAAATTTATTCTTTTTTGTTTCCAATCTTTTTGTTACTGATGGAGGCTGGCATTTTTTTTAGATTCTGAGCAAGAATGAGCCTCTGGTTTTGATGAAATATTATTGTTATAAAAAAAAAGTATAATTCGTCTTGCGTTCGTGACAAAATTAAATCTGCGGCTGTAGTACAAAGCAGCCAAAATCTACATCAAATGCAAGCCAGCAAAACAACACTTGTTGCATTCCTCGGCTAAAGATTTCGCGCTTTAGCTTACAAACACTCAAAAAAGCAGCAATGTCGCATATTCCCACAACCAGCTTCAAAGAGTTTTTAGTTGAAATCAACCGAGAAAGACACTCCTACGGAAATCTCATTATGATGTCAATTCCCGCCATTCACATTTCATACAATTTAGAACATTTCATTCGCAGTTCATGCAAAGGTAGCAAGAAGATAAGTGATTTCTTCAAGTGACGTCACAATTAAAACCAACGAGCCTTGCTCTAGCAAAAACTGACCGTATAATGCAATGTAATGAACAACGTATAATGAATGATCTTGTCGAGATTGTTGTTGGGGAGGTAGCTGGACTGCAACTGTACATGATGAAAATTTGAATTTCCTGCTGATAAGAATTCTCTGCTGTGTACTTTTGACCAGAGAATTTTGAGTTAATATTTGTTTGCAACCAGGCTCCTGTTAATCTTTCGAATTGAACAATTTCACCAATTTTACATTGGTGTCAGTGAAACATTAATTCTGCTTCTAATAAATTTTCCCTCAAGGCGCGTTTATGTACCTCAAATCAAAATGACAATTCCGTACGATGTTTTTTTTTAATTCTTCAAATTTATTGATACCAATATTTCATTATATTATTGTGTAATTAATGCGAGAAAACGCTCACCTAACGAGCTCCTTTAAAGCAAGACTGTAGACCAGTGCTTCTCAATCTTTTCGTCACCGTGGCCTATTTTCAATTCAAAAATTTTCCATGGCCCACATCTAAATCGCTAGCTTAATCGCAATTTTTCAATTTTCAGGTGATCTCCACAAAAAAAAAAAGGGTATTCACGCCTAAAACCGCAAATTTTGTGCTAGCTCTCTAACGGGCCCCGCAGCGCCAATGATCAAGACAAGTTTTCAACCGAATTTGCAATTACCCAAATAGCTCTGTAGCCCACCAGAAAATGCTTCTATGGCCCACAGGTTGAAAACCACTGCTGTAGGCCATATGTAAGCGTAATGGTCGTGAATTTCAGTTTCGTCTTTTCATACGTGTAAGTCTGCACTAACGTTAGTAGCCTAGGCGGGGAAGTGATGCAGTGCCGTCGCTACTGGGGAGCCGTGCCCCCCAATTTCAGTTTACTCATACTGTTTTTGCAACATCACGTAACGATAAGACAATAGTCAATGATGAAAATATAGCAATAATAACTTTCAAACATAATTTTCCTTTGACGTTTTCAGATCTTTTACCAAATTGCTGGCAATCAACTGGTGTACATAAATGTGACGGAATAACCCGTCTTTTTACTGTAACACGTCTTTACAAATGTGTCGCGGAAGAAAGATATAAAACTGCAGAATTGTTACCGATACGTTGTTAGTGATTATGACATGAGCAATAGGTGAAAACATTATTTTCAAAGAGCAGCTGTTTTTGATCCTTGGAGCACACTCAACATTTTTAGGTCGCAGTTAATGGAGCACCATTGTGAAGGGGCTTAGGCCCCCTTAACCAAGTCACTTAGAAAATTTAACTTTAAAATACAAGCGTTTAAACGTATTTAGACTTGACCGGAAGTAAGGGGGGGAGGGCTAAAGGGGTTAAGCAATTTAAGTCTTTGAAATGACTGCTGAATTTTATCAATTTAGTCATTGATGCGGCTTCAAAAAGTGCGAAATGTGATTAAAATGGCGTTAATATTGCAATTTTTGTGCTGTAAATTGTGCAATTTTTGCGGCGCCCCCCAAACAAAAATTTCACCCGCCCAAACCCTAAAGCGACAATAGAAGAAAATATTGGTAGACCTTAAGTAGTCTATTGTGAGACTGTTGATTAATGATTTGAACTGATGCGAAATATTGCGTTTCGCAAAACTTTTATGATCGGTACATTGATTGTGATAGCACCCGTATGCATAAGCCACATGCATAATCGCAATCCTTGCTTGATTTAGCTGACAAGCTACAAATTTTTTAGTAAGTAAAATCTTTGAAGAATATTCCAAAATTTTATTGTGGCGCTATAGCAACTATTTTACAATCAAAAAATTGACGTTAGGTGCAGTTGGGGCAGCACCAGGGTAGCATGCTAGCATTGGCAATGAGTGCACGTGGTCACTTTGACCTTGGCCAAAAAGTTGTTTAGTAACTGTTGGACACTGCGTTTTGTCTTGTTTGGCAGTAATAGATAGGTTTGTCATGAGAAGTATTAGAGACCCTCACCGCGGTTCGAATCTTGCTTCTTCTGAAGCTACCGATAATCCTTCCACTTTATTATGTGAAAATGCTTCTGGTGCCCCTGGTTATCTTTACCTTTTTGCTCCTTCACGTCCAAACTTGAATTTATTCCCAAAAGGCGAAAATAACCGCTCCTTTTGTCCCGAATGGTTTCGAACCCATACCCGCACCAACCAATGAATTGAACTCAGCTTTAGAGGTTGCTAAAAGCTTTCTTATTTCTAAAACAAACTGCCAGCAGGGGCGTATTTAGGGGGGGGCATTGTGCCATGGCCCCCCCTTTGGGTCGCCAGGATTGCAAAATTGCATAGAAAAGTAAGCAAAATTGAGGCATGCCCCCTTTTGCAAGTTGAGCATAAGGTTTGGTCACACAAAGGACATGTTCTGTGCGTTTCTTCTAGGCTTTGGACGAAAAATCGGACTAAATTTGAGTGAAGATATTTTTTTTTTGCTCTTCACCTAATTTTCGACGAAAAATCGGACTAAATTTGATGGGACAATTTCCGATTCAGATCTTTGTTTTTCTCAAATTTTCTGAAATTCCTGCCCCCCCCCCCCCCCCTTTTCAAAATCCTGCGTACGCTACTGCTGCCCAGCACATAGGCGTAGCCAGGGATACCCCCCCCCCATAATTGAAATGTCACCAATGACAAAAATGTGACAAAAACGCCTTTAGTTTCTTCAGCTTCAGTTTCTTCTAGCATTTTTTGCTAACAACAGTAATTAATAAGAATAATGACGACCAGGTCCCCTCAATTCAGTTTTTGCCAACCAATTTAAATGTATATATAAACCAGGAGAAATGGAGAGTTTTGTTCTAAAAGGCCCTCATTTACCTTTTCATGAACGTAATGCAGTAACTAGAGCCGGATTTACCTTAATATGGCACAGTACTAGCAAGGAATCCCGCGCTCAAATGGTGAGAATTTTTTGGTCTTCACCTATATTTGGCAGGAAGATGTTGCGAAAATCTTCAAAGTGCCAAGGTCCCCGCACAATATAAATCTGGCCCGAGCAGTAACATGGTTAATAGGCGTAACCATCTATTGTACCATTTTTAAATAACAATCCACCTCCACTCCGCCAGTTTTACGCGACAAAATACTTTTGAAAAAACTTAGCTAGGAGAAATGTTCATTGAACAAACTATTAAATTTGAATTCAGGGGGCTTGTACCTCTTGGTCGTGTATGTACTCCTGCAACTGGTTATTTTTATGACAAAACAAAAATCTCTAACGAAAATCTTCAAGTGGATTATTATTTACTGCTAAAATATTGCAGTAGACAATGTACCTTAATTGCTTTCCCCTACCCGGGCCAAACTACTTACAAAATTTAACACCAAAATGCAAGATTTTAAAATGTTTTGGACTTAACTTGTAAGTTAAAGTAGGATTGAACAATGTAATTTTTTAAATTGGCTTTCAAATGCGAAAAATCTAGTTTTTTCGAATGGCTCTAAACACTTGCAAATTGTGATCCAACGGCAATAAATAGCTAGTTTTCCAAAAACTTACAAAAAATCGCCCAGCGGTTGGGGGCTTCGCCCCCAGACTCACGTCTGTAATACGTGTGAGTTACACTAGTTTGCTCAACACGTCTCCCATTTTACACTTTTTTGGGAGGTTTAAGCTCTCTCTCTTTACCAAAATGCTGGTTATGTGCTAACTCACTGGCCACGGCTTCTGATCTTCCAATCTACAATATCTTTGACCAACAAAAAGCTTTTCTTTCGAAAATTTCTGTTAACGTTATTGCACGTGATTTGTGCCCTCCCTTCTAATCAAAAATTTTGGCTACACTTATGGCCCAGCACGCTCGTATTGAAGAAAAAGGCAGCAATTTTTGGCCTCTCATGAAATAAAATTTGCCCCATAGAACCAGAGTTGTAAGTCGGGCCGGGCTTTTCGGGCTGGGTTCGGGCCTGGTTCAGGCCGGGTTCGGGCCTGGTTCAGGCCGGGTTCGGGCCTAAAGTTCACAAAAATTTCGGGCTTAATTCGGGCCTGAGACGTGCTTTTTGTCTTAGATGCACAAAAGTATAATCAAAATAACTTAGCAACGTTGCTGAATTTTTCAGACCTAACCTAAGTTTCGTTTTTTTTTTCGGGCATGATTTGGGCTTCAAATTAATTTTCGGGTTCGGGCCAGGTTCGGGCTTATGTTTTCGGGCTCGGGCCGGGTTCGGGCCTAAACTAGTCGGCCCGTTTACAACTCTGCATAGAAAAACGCTCTAGTTGCGGCACTGTATTACGGGCCGCAGACAAAAACGAAATTAGAAACGTTGCCGGCCTTATAGGTCTTTTTATAGACATGAATACAGCATTTTTGAATACACATTTGTAGCCGTACAAGATGTGAAGATCGGTTTTAATATGCAAAAATTTTGTCTATTTTAGTGCCCCCCACTTTCGGCTAGTGCCCCTTCGCTTGGTTTGCCCTGGCGACGGCACTGCTGGGGTAATGGCTGTAGCTTTCTGAGACAGCAGTCTTTTGCACTGGAATGGACTCAAAAATGATTTAAAGCATCTTTTGAAATAATTATTTAGCGGAAACTGATTTGTCAGAAATAAAATACACAAATAAGTAAAAACTTTCAAAATGCAAAAATAAGCAATCAAATTTGCTCGCTTGCTAAAAAATGCTGAACTTGGATATTCATCAAAAAAAAAATTAAAACTCAGAAATAGGCATGGGGGCTATTCAATTTTAGTTAATTACCAATCACTGCTCTCAAATTTTGTCAACCACTTCTTTCAAGTTTCGTTCCATTACCCCGCTCCCCCTCCAATTACCTTTCTCTAAAGTACACACGAAACAGATTACCCCATGTAAGTTTTACTGAACTAGAATTTTATGATTTACCAGCTTCTGAATATGAAACTAAAATTTTACCGTTTATATCCACCTTCTACATCACCCATTTCTGCAACCAGTTTAATCAACTTTTTGTACTGATAACTTCTTAGCTTTGCCACGTTTTAAAGCAATGGTTTTTGTCAAAATAGGCCTAAAATTAAGTCAGTTTTGCAAAAAATACCAAATTTTCCAGCGGCTAGGCCCTCTATACTCCCAGACCTCGAATGGTCTCTGGCTGCGGGCTCCGCAATCAGACCCCCGAAACAGCCCCTCATTGCAGATTTTTGGCTACGCGCCTGACTAAGATACTTCAATGGTACGACGCTTGTGTGCTGAGATTCGACAGTCCCCGAGATTCGACCACTCAATCTCAACAATGCATTAAAGATCAAGAAGTCAAAGCCTAGAACAACATCCCACCAAAAATTTAAAATCCCTTACCAAGACTCTTCAAAGCAAAGACAAGAAATATCTTTCACCAAATTATAGTTGAAAATTTACGTTTCATATGATTGCATTATCCTGTTTTTGATTTAATGAATGAGAGGTAACCTTAATAAATTAAGTTTTTCTCTGGATGAACATGGGGGCTGCAAAATCACATCCCTTTTAACTTCTCATTACACGTAAAAAATAAATTACGCTTACTTTGGAATAGCTACACAAAGACTGTAAAGTGTAAACACTCCTAATAATTATTACAGGGGTTTCAAAATTTGAGCTTTCCCCCAATACATCATAAACTAGAATGACAAAGTAATCAAGACATACCGATTTAGAACGGGCATACCGGCATATACTTAAGTTTTCACCAAACCATTCATTATCTGTGAAGCCTCCACCTGCCTGCCCCATATACTTTATTTGCGAGAGATATAGTCTTAGCAAATCGCGAAAAAGATGGAAAATCAAACTCTAGTTTCCCAAGCATTTCCCCTACCAATTGGGAACAGCTATGTCAACCAACGCAGTTTTCTGTACGCCCAACAACAGATTCTTGAAGGTGACCACCCAGTTTTTTTGAAGTTCTAGGTCAGAGGCGCTAAGAATGCACAGGCATTTTTGGCTTTGCCCAAGTTTGTTATCCAATCTTTTCTTCATCTTTAGCCATGTGGGTTTGTATAACTCAGCTACTTGACGTGAAAACACAAGAAGTTTGAAATGAAAAATAGCTCAGCAGAAACTTACGGCAATAATTAACTCAATGGAAATTTACGGTAATAATACATTAATTACGGTAAAGAGCAGCCGAGAGCGCTTTGCCACGCATTTTTGCATTTTTGCAACGCTTTATTTTGTGCGCAGTTTTTTTGACGATTTATTTTTGCAACGGTTTATTTTGCGCGCAGTTTTTTTGACTATTTAGTTTTGCAACGGTATATTCTGCGCAGTTTTTTCTTATTGCAAAAATAAATAGTCAGAAAAAGTCCGTACAAAAATTTTTTGCATATTTATTTTTGTACTAGTTTTTTTTGTATATTTAGTTTTGTATATTTAATTAAAATGATTATTTAATTAAATATGCAAAAAAACTTTGCACAAATTAGAGTACACAAACATTACACTGTAAATTCTGGAAAATAAGTTTTCGGGGAAATGTAATTTCGGCCAAATGTACATTCTGGCAAGTGTAAATTCTGGAAAATAAGTTTTCGGGGAAATGTAATTTCGGCCAAATGTACATTCTGGCAAGTGTAAATTCTGGGAAATAAGTTTTCGGGGAAATGTAATTTCGGCCAAATGTACATTCCGACAAGTGAAAATTCTGGAAAATAAATTTTTGGGGAAATGTAATTTCGGACAGTTGTTCATTCTGGCAAATGTAATTTCAGGCAAGTGTTCATTCTGGCAGATGTAATTTCAGGCAAGTGTTCATTCTGGCAAGTGTGATTTCTGACAATTGTTAATTCTGGAAAAAGAACGTTCTGGGAAATGTTTTTCTGGCAAATGATTTTCGGGGAAATGTTTTTCTGCGAGGTGTAAGGATACCGCTTTTATTGACTGCGCATGTGGTCTTAAGTTTCAAAAAAAGAAACTTATTGGGATGAAAGCATTTGATAAATATATGTTGTACCAACAGTGCATTTATTTCTCGATGGTGATATACTTAAAAATAGTAACTCTAAATTGCAATATTCTGAGGGATCAGGGAAAAAGAAATTTAGTTTTTGATTTGCTGTGCAAAAGTGGAAATGACGTAGCTGCTCCAAGAAACCTACAGCAAACCGGATGTTGAATTTCGTTGGTCAAACGAATAGCGTAAAACCGCTATTTGGAATTCTGGAACGAACAATGCAAGAGGAGTTGCTATTTTGGTATGTAATGATGAGTTAGTTATTAAGCATGTTCTTTGTGATGATGAAGGGCGTGCAGTTGCTATTCATATTAATGTGCATGGTGAAAATTTTCATCTAGTTAACTTTTATGCTCCTCTTGGTGGTGTGAATTCTGTTTATGCCGACCAAGAATTTTTTTTTGGTTGGATTCATCGTCTTGTTTTAAGCAAATATCCTATCTTAATTGGAGGTGATTTTAACTGCGTTGACAATCCTGCCTTGATCGCACAAATTTTAATCCAAAATTACTTAATTCGTACAAATCGCAAAATTTAATCAAGTTATGTCAGGCCTTTGGTATGCATGATGCCTTAAGAATGATTGATGCTACTTTGGCTCAGTTTACACGGCATGGCCCAGCAGTTGCATCTCGACTAGATCGTTTTTACGTCACTGCGTCCATAAAGCCCGAGTCTTGCAATGCAAAACATTTATCTGTCTCTGATCATAGTCTAGTAGGTGTAACAGTAGCTATTAATCACAGCAAAATCTTTGGTCCTGGATATTGGAAAAATAATGTTACTTTGTACGATCATGTCCCTTGTTTTGAATTTATTCAAAAGCAATGGAATAGGTGGGTTGACTTGCAACTGATTTAGTACAACGTCACAATGCCCATTGTTTGGTTCCAAACAAACCTACTAGCAACTTTGACAGTCATTATTGTAAGGCCATTAGGCGAAACTTATCGAATTTGTTCACGAATTAGCTTAATTTGTTGTGTGAAATGTCGGTTGTGGAAATTTCGGCACTCGCTGCGTTTTTTTCCGGGGAAGAAAAACTTATTAAAGACGGGGAAAATGCGCTAGAAAGCAACAGGTTGCAAAGTTTTGTGTATGACGTCAGCATGGGATTTATGAAGGGGAAGGTGAAGGCAAGCATGATAAAAAAGAGTTTATGAAGTGGAGGTGAGTTGCATGATTTTGGTCAAATCGTACCGATATTTAGGCCTATAATATAGAAAGAAAATATGTAAAAATAAGCCGAAAAAGCATTTGAACTGAAGATTGGGGCAGTAGCTTCTCCAACGCTACATTTTGACCATTCCAGTTAAAACGCTACCCGCAGGCCGCAACCATAAAAATGCAGGTCTAGTAGTAGTAGTGCGCGTGGCTTAAAAGCCTTGCGAAAGAAAATTATCAAAACCAACCGAAAAAATACCAGTGCTGGTAAAGCCAATAACGTTAATTGTGCCGAATGATGAAAGTTGGTATACAGGCCTGTACAGGTAAAACAATAGGCATTGATTTACAATTTCAGGTAGGATTTAATGAACGTGGCAACGTAAATCTTGCGCGGTGTGAGTGCCCCAGGGGACTGTTTCGGTGCCACCACATGGCAGTAGTTTTACTTTATGCAATAAAGGCTGTATCGAAAACGGATAAGACATGTGAGTGGATACGAAAAAACGCGCCAACTTCAACCAAGTAAGTGTTTAACTTGGTTTAAGGTTGTAGCAAAGCCTTTTTACCCATTCATCTCAAACATGACTGATGGTGTTTTATGTACTCGACGGGAGCTTCTAGTTTTATAAAGAGATGGAGAGCGCATGACATTATAAAACGGTGCACTAAAAACTTATACACCTGTTAACTCCATTATTTGTTTTAAAGTTGTCTGTCTGTATTTTTTGGGGGCACCATATGCTAGATACTCCGTTTACGTCAAATACCTGCGGTAAACTCATCGACAGTCCACTTTCAGCGGTTTTTTGTAGGACTTTACTATTTAGGACATCCGATATGTGGCCGAGTCAAAGTCCACTTGCTTAGATTGCTACCAAAATGTTTAGGATGCCTAAATAGTTTGATTTTGCAGAACGATTGAGGAAACATTTTTGAGAGAAGGTCCTTTGCAACTGTTGACCAGGAAAGTCGATGACACGGACAAAGAGTGGTTTGCTGGGGCGCTGTCAATGAGCGCAATTCAAAATGGCTTTTCATGGTTATTGTCATCGGAACCCCCGTCTTTCTGTAAACCTATTTTCACGGTGGACGAAGTTTTGTGCAGTCCTGCAGTCTTGGGAGTGTCTGAGGCAATCCAAGTTGTGCTTGCACAAATGCAAATTACTTCACTGCTATCAATAGCCGTGGAAGAAGTTACGCGCGTTCAACACAAAAATCCTCTGTGGTCTTCTTATCGGAAAGGAAAATTGACATCATCAAACTTTGGTTTGGTGTTAAAGCCGTGTCTCACTAATAGGGCTGTGTGTAATTCGACGATGAAGCGCCTATTGGGCAACGACAGCTTGAGTTCGGTGAGAGCTGTACAGTGGGGCATTCAACATGAAGCCACCGCCATAAAAGCATATAGCCTATAGAGCAAACTGGGCATTCTGTGTCTCCATTCGGTTTATGGTTACATTCGTCAGGAATCATTGGAGGATCTCCCGATGGCATTGTATCGTCAAAAAAAATTATTGAAGTTAAATGCCCTTTTTCGGGACGCGAAAAGCATCTGTTGGAGTTACTGGATACGGACTCCAACTGCTTCCTTAAAAGAATTGACGACACCCACTTGCTTGAATTAAATGTGTCAAGTGTGTGTGGTTTCAATCATTATCACCAAGTACAGGGCAATTTACATTTTAGCAATAGAAATGTGTGTGATTTGATAGTGTGGTGCCCTAAGTCAATGTACGTCATCCCTATTTATAAAGATGAATCTTGGCTGAGCAATATCCCAATTTTATTTAATTTTTATAGGACCATATATTTGCCAAAATACATGCAAGGTGGTGCTGATGAATAAAATTTGAAGTGCGATGCTTTGCAGAGGTGGAGTCGAGGACACAAGGCTCGAGGCCAAGGACACAAAAAAAATCCGAGGCCAACGCCAAGGACAGCCTTTCCGAGGACAGACACTCTCGAGGCCAAGGACAGAAATGCTCGAGACCAAGGACCAAGGACACAAGCGCAAGTGCTCTCCAAAAAAAAAAAAAAGGTCTTCACAAAAATTTTTCAAGCAATCTCCACAAAAAACGTTTTCCAAAAAATATTTCAAGCGCTCCACAAAATTTTAACAATTCAAAAAATAGTGCTGTCCTCGAGCCGAGGACAAGCCAATTTTTGAGGACTTGAGGCCTCGAGGCCAAGGACTTGACCTTCGAGGCTAAGGCCAAGGACTTCAAAATGTGTCCTCGAGGACTCCACCTCTGATGCTTTGCTGCTAACTGGTATGTACTTTGCTGTTTTTGTATATACCGATATACGGCCACACATACGGTCTATACTTTGCGAGTTGGTATATATTTGCGGTTTGCCGTTGCGACTGCTTTACCTGCTATTTTTTCTTTTCAATGCAGTTGTAATTCATGCAAGAATATTTGCTTGACTTTATTTACTGTATGTATGAAGCTGTCTTCTTACTAATAAGACCACCTGAAACTACTTGAATAAAAAATGCGAAGCGAATCCTAGTTCCAAGAAACTGGGTAGACCGGCGGCGAGATTTCTTCAACGTTTATTGCAACCAAAATTCACAACTAGCCTATCCCGACACTATATCCACTAACGATACAGCATAAGATTTAAAATATTCCTTTTAAAGATTCAATGGATTCACTAAAAGCATTACGGTGATCCCCTAAACAATAAAAGATCAGTGTTATAAACTTACTAGCATCCGAGATAAAAGGCGATAAAATCGAGATAAAAAAAGGAAAACATGGCTACTTCTTTCTGCGAACTATTAAATTAAGGTCCCGGATGAAAAACAATATTACTGAACGTCAACCGATAATCATCAACAAAATATTTAAATAAAAACAAGGTATACAAAATAGGCTTACACAATTACATATGTTGCAGTATCTATATGTAGAGGCCATAGGTGGGCACATGTCCGTTAACTGTTAATCCGTTAATTACGAAGCTAACTTTTTCTTTAACTTAATTGTTAATCCGTTAAAAAGTTTTTTCGTGTTAACATATTAAATTAACTTTCGTTAAGTTTGTTAACTTCCGTTAAAGTTTTTATCGTTAATATCTTGCACCATTCATTCACCGTACCGGTACAAACTAGTTTGCATTGGTAACACTTGTTGCGTATTAGCACGAGTTTTATAGAAGAAAGCGAAGAACGGAGCTCTTTTCTTGTAGCAAATAACAAGCTGCAGCCTCATAGGTCTATTGATTATCACTGTTCGCAATTTCTAAGGATTTTCCGATCGCAGCTTTGTAAGTGCATTTGAACTTATTTTTATCTTGAAATTAGATTGAACTGTAAAATATTACTGCCAAAACACAAAAAGACCACCATAGCAGTAAATATTTCCTTACAATCAGCTCAACAACGTCAATGCGTGTTCCAGAAGCGAGTGAATAAAAAGAAATGTAAATTACACGCAAAATATTAACTAATTAACGGAGTTTATTAACTTCCGTTAATTAAAGCTGAAAATAACGGGTTTACGTGAACGGAAGTGTGAAGTTTGTTAATGGACTAGTGGTTAACGAAGCTAATGTTTTGCATTAACTTGCCCATCTATGGTAGAAGCCTATACATCACTACAAAAGGAAACGTATACTGTGAGAGGAGCCAATGGAGTCGGTAATTCAGAAACTAAAATAAAAATAAAAAAAACTTTACAACTCATTTTCTACTTCACGAATAATCGGTTTTTGCAAATTCATCAAACATGATACAACTTGAAATAATTTTGTTGCAATACATCGATAGCTGTGCGGAATCAAATTCAATACGTCATATCTTTTTACTCGTTGGATGGCTCGCTCGAAATGAATTTTAGATCTGGCAATTCTAACAGTGAGTTCAGCTTGTAATTTGGTAAACTGGGAATTTGTCGAAAAAGGAGGCAAATTCATATAGACATTTGGTGGCAGGATGCTTTGTATTAAAAAGCAATTGTCAGCAATAATGAGTTCACCAGGCTCCTTACGGTTGAGAATGCCACAGTGCCTAACAATTTCTTTGTTACTGGTCGATCCCGGATATAAACCACTTGCATAAGTTGTAACACCGTTTGGTGCAACTCCAATGAGGCCTTTGAAAGTATGACGCTGTTGGTAACGCGAAAAAGTTGCGCTCTGGGATTCCATGTTACTCGGAACTTCACATTGTATTTCAGTACAATCGAGAATGATTCTGCAGTTACTAAAATTTCAGAAACAGGATGGAAGACACATCCCATTATAACTAACAGAAGGTATTTTGTCTTTAAACAAACCGACGTACAAAACTTCATGAAGAACACCAATCCATGTAATAGTTACATTTGTTATTGTACTAATAGACACAGAAAAGCGAACACCAAGATCTTTATGACTGAAGTTGCAATGCAATTTCAACAGTGTAAGGAATAGTTGATCTTGCTGTGAAATCGATGAAACTTTCAATCCACAGTAATATAAAAAATCGAAGCGGGTACAAAGCTGCAGTAGTATATTAAAAACATCAGCTGATGGCAAGCCCGTATAGTGCTGAACCAAAGTGCTGTTACCTTTGACAGAATCAAACGAAAATGCTTTGGTTGCATTGCTCAGGTGTTTTTCTAGCTTTGATCCTTGCGACCTTAACATATCGACCTCGACTTGTAGAGCGACGGACGACAGTGCAATTTTGTGAGAACAGCCAGCAGACGATGATTCTTCTACGGACGCAGACGCTCTTTTTGTTTGCTTCCTCGGAGGTTCCGGATCCTTAAATTGAAATATTTTTTTCAAATTTCTTTGGAAAAGTGTCGGTCCATTATCTTTTAACCCATCCTTGAAATGACAGCTGCAAATTCTTGAGCTGCTTGTAATTTGCTTGTCTTGGCGTCTATAAAAATCACAAATACTAAGCAATTTTACACTAAATACAATATACGTTTGCTCACAAGCAAGAAGCCTAACTCGACTAGAATTAACTTTTCGTTAATTCAAATAACCTCCCAGCAGCTGGCTGAGTAAATAGACCGTCTGCTTCTGGACTGGTGGACTCGGGGTTCGGACTGGTGGACTCGGACTCGGGGTAGGTATAGCTACCGGTTTACCTACAATCTTTAGTAGGCCTACCTGCACAATTTTTCCCACGTGGATGCGAGCACTTCATTCTTCGGAAACCGATAAAATTTTCAATCCGGGGACTCGCTTTAGTGGTTGCAGTCGGAAACGAAACATTGAACCATCTTAATTTATAATAATGACGAGCACTACACGCAATGCTGTTCAGTGAGAACAACACCATTTTAATAGCATGCGTTTCGCCAGTCTCACAGGCTAGCTTTCTGTTTGTTTAGAACCAAACAATGGGCATTATAACGTTGTTACTAAACTGGTCTATTGCGCTCGCGTGCTGATCGCCTTGATCACGGCAATCAAATTAATGCTGCCTTTTTTGAAAAATTGAAAGAGAACCACAAAAAACGTACATCGAAACCTTGCAAAATGATTCTAGTCAAATTTTGAACACGCTTAGAGAAAAATTAGAAATAGCCAAGCGCTTTTGCAAAAAATTATATTCTTCAACAGTTATCGATGAAACCCTGCAGAATCAATTTTTGCAGCATGTACCAACCATTGTGACGGCAGACCACAATGAATTACTCTGCGCCCCAGTCACGAAAAGCGAAATACACAATGTTATTAGTGAAATGAAGTGTTGTCCAGCTGGGGAATAACTTTGTTAGAGAAGCTGAGGGCTGCCGATGAGAGCTAAAAGCTCGAAACAGCGCTGTCCAGCTCTTTGCATTTCTTGCACGTGTTTATTGTTTTCCAAGTTCAATGATTAATCGACTCAATTGCATTGTATTAAATTATGTGCTTCTAAAATCCTGCTCTCTGACCATCTATGAATTAAGTAAGTCTTGGGATTCCAGAGGGTATGATATATTGGATATTCCTTTATTTTTGGAACTATTGCATGTTAAACAAGTAAAAAACTATTACTAGTACAAAACTGATCAAGGTGAATGTTTACCTCATTTGTATTTGATGGAGTACAACGCTAGCAGAATGTTAAATAAAAAACTAAAACTGTCCCCTCGTAACGCGATTCCACATGCGTTTACACCATCTGAATTTTATAATCGGTTTCTCCACGCACTTGATTCACATAACCTTGGTAAAAATGAAATTGAAGCAATGAACACTAGACAAATCTACTGCACGATCATTGAACAAAGAAGGAGTCAGAGATTGATCCCTTCTGTTCCTTTTTCCATCCCAAACATACGGAAACAGATACATAATGATATATTACCGAACTATTTGAAAACCTTAAATTATAAAATAATATGGAGCTTAATGCCAGTAAAATCTAAACCGTATGTTGCTACATATCATGGTACAAGTTTGTGTTCTTTCTGTAATCAACAAGATGAAACTGAGTCCCATTTGTTTTTTTTGTGTATTAAGGTAAAAAGTGCGTGGAACTTCTTTATGTTTTTGATGTTTAAATTAACTGGGTATTCTTTGCCCTCGGTGTCTTTGAATTTACGTTTATTTTTTGCTTTTAGTTTCTTGACGGCCTAACATTCTCATTCGCAGTTAATCACAAATGGAATTCTTTTCTTGCTTAGTGCGACAAAATATTGTATCTGAATACATCAAAATAGTATAGTCCATAACAAAGTTAATTCTGATTCAGACTGCTTCATTAAGCAAATTAGAAGCCTGTTATTTTCTAGGCGACGAAATGAAAACTATCGATTAAATAAAAAGCATAGTCAAATTTTGAAACTTTTATGTAATGCTCTCATATATTACATTTGATTGGATAATAATTTGTGACATGTTGTGTTTTTGCTTTGTTTTTGTAATTTTGTTGCAATAAAAAACAATACTCGTGAAAGTGATAAAATAACTTGCTGAGAATAAAAAATTTGATTGACTTTGAAAATAATTTTGACATGTTGCGTTCTATTCGTTTTTCGTAATTTTGTAATGAAAAAAAACCAGCTGGATGAAATGTTCAACTGGTATGTACGGTTTGCAGTTTGGTGGAAAATCAAACCACCAAGCAGCTGGACAAAACATCGCTTTAAGTTGGTGGAAACGTCTTGGTGGTATCGTTTCCTTGCATGTAAGGTGTTGATTTTAGACTAAAATATAAACCAAATATTACACCATCAAGTGTTTCTTATTTCGTAGTTGATTTAAACATCTCAGTATTTCTCAATTGGTTTGATCTCAGCAAAATGGGCTAAATAATTCTTGAGATATTTGACATCAAAGAAATTATTTTTTGTCGTCTAGATTCCCTGCTGCAAACGCTTGGCATAGAGCTTTTATTCCAGAGTTTTAGATTTTTTTTTGCTTAAGCTTGTTCAGTCGCGCCACCTTTAGCGTTATCCTATCCGTGGTGAATCAGTCTCACGCCCTACAGAGGCTCAAATCAAACAAATGGAAAATAGAACTGTAACTTTATTTGCAATTACCCCGCCAGTGAGAAGGATGCAACTGCTTTTGGGAAACTAGCCGAAGGAGCGCAATCAAAAATTTGCTAAGGGGAGAAGAGCGGCTTTGAACCAAAGGTAAATTGTTCAGTTCGAAAAATTTATCGAACAAGCGGCGCGTTAAGCAAAACTGATACATTTTATAAGTATTGCAAACGGGATTTGGGCCCGAACTCCCAGCTGCCGAAGGCCATGCGATTGGGGGCAAAACCCCCAGCCGATGGGGAATTTTTGCGGCTTTTAGAGAAAAAACAGCCATTTTTAAGGTCATTTTAATGATATTGTGAACGTTTTAAAATCCATTTGAAGCAGCTAAATTTCTAAGATTGGGAAGCAAACTGAGAAAATTAAAAGCTCAGCTTGTTTAGCACAGTAGTACGTTTAAACCTTGCCTATTGTGTTAAACCTTTTAAGTGGCTACGCTATGAAAATGGAGTTTCACCCCCTTAGCCCCATTGCTGCCACGCTCACTAAAGCTTAATCAAGATTTGCAAGGTTTAATTCAAGAAACTTTAAGTTAGTCATTATCATACTGGCGCCTCCTTGCAAACCTTTTATTTTTCCCAGTTAAAACTTCTGCTTTATTGCATGATTTGGGAGGCTCAACCAGAACCCAGAAAACTTTTTTACAATACGTTTTTGAAAGAGGAATTTTACAACTATTTTCTCTTTAATGACTTCGAACAAGCAACAAAATTACATGGGAAGAAGTCAAATTTCAACACATAAACTTTAATAGATGGTCAAATCGATCGAATGTATATCCTCCAAATGATAGCGCCCACTGCTGTCTTTTCTCGCAATAGAAGAATAAAGATGCATCTAACCAATGAATAAATTGTACGGATATAAAGAGAAAAAGCTTGCGTTCTGCGACCAAGGTCAGAAACAGGCCCGGCGCCAGGATGGCGTTACTGGGGGGCATAAACAAATTTTGGGGGGGCACGAAAACTTTATGCCTTCGAATTAGTAAGTGTGGACCAAAACAATCAGGTGTTCATTAGCGATATCTGCGGCAAAGACCAAAAAAAAAAAAAGATCTTCATACAAATATCTACGCGAATTTTGATGAAATCTTAGGTGAAACCACAAAAACGACTGATCTTTTTTGCAAAGCCTACGACAAAACACTTCTTCCTCACGAATTCTGGGGTGATAACCAGTATTTGGGAAGTCTCAGGCCTCGAATTGCACTTTAGTAGCACCGAGCCTGTTAATTTCTTTGGGGCACAATCCTCGCTAGGGGGCACAACTCTCGTTTGGGGGGCACAAGCAGTGATTTGGGCGGCACAGACTCGGAATGCCCCCCCCCCCCCGTGTCGCCGGCCCTGGTCAGAAATCTCCAAATTCACAATGATGGTGATGTTTAAAGGCCTATTCGGCCTGCAATGCATGTATCTGTTTCAAAAAAAAAACCGTATCAGCGATAAAATTGAGAGTTTAAAGGTATTGTGAAATAGTCAATTACGAACACCTCTCTCATGTTTACGATCCCATTTATGAAAAGTACAAAGCTGCAACAATCTTTCTTATACCAGGGTGTTAAGAACTGGAACTCAATTCCGCTCAACTTTAAAATTTTCTCCTTTTGTAACCTTAAGTCTGATTCTAAACAGTTCTGTTTAACGACATTTAACTAAGAATTTTTCTAGCATTGCTTCATCTCATCCCTTTCAGAGCAATGACTTCAAATAAACCTGACACTTTTATGAGCAAACAAGGTGCATGATCGGGAGCTGTTTGAGAAAATGACCGTACCAGGCCCCTTGCAGTCTCCGGTCGTGAAAAGATTTATTTTTTGTTTTGCTATTGTAAACTAGCTTTTTGTGTAGTGTGTCATTTATTGTACCTTATAGCGACATACATGATATATCGAACTAGAACATAAATTTTTTTCCAGACGGTCAGCTGTTGTTCTACGACTAACAGTGTATTGTTGTGTCACAATGACAATTATTTATTGTGCTGACTGGGTCAGTCTTGGTTTTTTCTTATGTCTTTTGCCCCAGTCAAGATTTGGGTAAGTCTATGTTTTGATGCGCAATACTGTGTTCGCTGCGAAATACAGGCAAGTAACGTTTATTTTTACTTTTATTTGAAGGCATTCAAAAAAGCATAGAGGGAAGAAGTATTTTAGCGACCATTTTTGTAAAATTGTTTTAAATTCTCAATGCTTTGTTTGCTTGAGTGAAAACTTTTTCGCTGCTTTTGCACTATCGAAAAATTGCAAAACGAAATAGCGAACTTTATTCAATTCAAACGATAGTCAAAAATTTGTGAGTCAGCCTGCGCAGTGTGCAACAGCATTTTATAATTTTGGAATTGTTGCAATTTTGCTGGCAAGTACTGAAAAATCAGTAAAATTTTATCGTTTTGAATCAGAAAAGATTTAAGCTTAGTTTCGTTTTTGATTTAAATCTTTTTTTTTTATTCAAACCACAAAGCGCATATAAGCAGAAACTTGATTCCCGATAGCATTTTTATTTTATCTGTAACGTTTTCGGCGCATTTTCTATATGGCCCTCTTCAGCAAATTAAAAAGCAGTTTACAGTAACTTTAAAATTTAGAAATGAAAGGTTATCAAAATATTATCGGCAAAACACAAATGTTACAATATAACAACCACTATAACTTCATACATTTGGTATTGTGACGTATACGTTATACCTTTTCCATAGTAAAATCAAGTCAGAAAAAATAAATAAATAAAAAAAATAAAAAATAAAGCAACACCATGAAATAACAATACTGTATTTGATACAATGTAGACAATTAGATATACACACACGCATGAAAAAATGTTCCAAACACATTCAAAAGAAAAGAACAACCGTTGGCGTATAATTGTGAATTCAATCGTGGTGTTAGCTTTTTGATCAATAATGCCTCCTGTATTTTGGTTTCATATTCATTGTGACAGTTTCTAATTACTTTAAACGAGCTAACATCCAAATTAGAATTTTGACAAGTTTGGCAGGAAGAAATGTGTTGGCTTATGGCACTTTTGGCGGAGTTGGAGTTAAGCTGCAAATGTTCTCTGGCCCTAGTCACCAAGAGGCGCGTTGACATACCAATATATGTCGTGTTCACATCACGCGAACATGTAAATTTATATACCACATTGGATTTTAGAGCAGCAGGAGTTTTGGATTTCAGATTAAAATATGACCCAGTTTTTAGCGAAGTGTAATAAGTAAAAATTCGAGCATCAAATTTTTGCTTTAGTAAAGCCGCATTTACACGGGCGACTTTTTTGCGTGCAATTTTTTGATAAAAATGGATCTGGCAAAGTTGCATTTATTCAACGGCGGCTTTGATCATGATAATTGGAACCTTACTCTTGGAAATAATTGTCTTAAGTTGGTTTCATACCAATATTATTATAATTGAAAACTTTAGAAGAGAATCGGTGCTGCGATAAAAAATCGCAGTGAGATCAGCTCCGATTTTGCTTTAAAAAAGTTTAGAATATCACTATCGGAATGGAAACAACTTGAGACAGCCATTTTTAGTAGTAAAGTAACTTTTATCACAATGAGAACCATTATTGAATATATGCAACTTTGCCACATCCATTTTATCAAAAAATCGCACGCAAAAAAGTCGCCCGTGTAAATGCGGCTTAAGGTAGACAATTGGGATGCAAATTTACGAGATGGTTTTCCAAAATACGGCAAGCCAAGTATGTATGCATAATCATCAACTTCTTTATCATGTGAGTCTGGTTTGGTATTATTTTCAAATTTTTTCAAGTATTTATTAAAAAACCAATTAGGATAACAATTTTTTGCGAAAATGCATCTTAGCTTAGTGATTTCATCTTTAAACAATTCATAATCAGAGCATATGATTTTGGCACGTTTTAATAAACAAGTAATTAGGCCAGATTTCCAAGCGTTTGGACAAGTTGATCGAAAATTTAACAACAGTCCCGTATATGTAGGTTTGCGCCTGACACTAGTTTTAAAACCAAATTCGTCAAACTTTATTTCCACGTCAAGAAAAGGCAATGAATCTGTAGCTTTTTCAACTGTGAATTTCAGGCTTTGATGTTGTGCGTTCAAAATCGGAAGAAGCTCGTCGCAGTTTGGGTTGCTATCAAAAATCGCGTACACATCATCAATATATCGAAGATAAAGCTTAGGTAAAAGTGGTCCATTAGACTTTTCCGCAAAAATTTTTTCTTCTAAATGAGCCATAAAGAAATTTGCCATTGTTGGTCCCAACGGATTGCCCATTATGATTCCTTCAACTTGTTTATAAAACCGTTCGTTGTGCATAAAAATTCCTTGCGTGGCGAGAAGCAATAATTTCTTAAAGATATCTTTGGGAATCGGAATAGAATTATTGTTGTGCTCATCATACAATCGATTATGCTCATATAACATCATATAATTGTGCTCATCATCGCAAAAATTCCCCAACGGCTGGGGGTTTTGCCCCCAATCGCATGGCCTTCGGCAGCTGGGAGTTCGGGCCCAAATCCCGTTTGCAATACTTATAAAATGTATCAGTTTTGCTTAACGCGCCGCTTGTTCGATAAATTTTTCGAACTGAACAATTTACCTTTGGTTCAAAGCCGCTCTTCTCCCCTTAGCAAATTTTTGATTGCGCTCCTTCGGCTAGTTTCCCAAAAGCAGTTGCATCCTTCTCACTGGCGGGGTAATTGCAAATAAAGTTACAGTTCTATTTTCCATTTGTTTGATTTGAGCCTCTGTAGGGCGTGAGACTGATTCACCACGGATAGGATAACGCTAAAGGTGGCGCGACTGAACAAGCTTAAGCAAAAAAAAAATCTAAAACTCTGGAATAAAAGCTCTATGCCAAGCGTTTGCAGTAGGGAATCTAGACGACAAAAAATAATTTCTTTGATGTCAAATATCTCAAGAATTATTTAGCCCATTTTGCTGAGATCAAACCAATTGAGAAATACTGAGATGTTTAAATCAACTACGAAATAAGAAACACTTGATGGTGTAATATTTGGTTTATATTTTAGTCTAAAATCAACACCTTACATGCAAGGAAACGATACCAGAACAATTTTAGATTAAACAATATTAAGCGTCGCTATTACGCTAATATCAGCACAGCAGCTTTGGTAAAATCGATATGGTACATAAAGTTAGTAGTTTACGTCTACGAGCATATGCGTCGTTTGTTTATGCTTGGCGATGGTTTTCAGTGGAACGTGATTCTTGAAAACCTACTCTAAGCGTCGATCAAATTACAGATTATGCTTTACGATCAACCATATTGAATTAAGTTCCTGAAAATAATGTAGGACTATCTTATTATCGCACAAGGGGAGAAGGGATTTTCCAAACAATTATCATGTGATTTAAACGCGCTTGTTTTGAATCTTTTAACAACCACCAATATTTATCCTAAAGACATAAAAGTCATTTTTAGATGAAATCATAAAAATGTATGATTGTCCAACTGGGCGACTAGACATGGTAAACATTGCTATTATCAAAAGAAACATCCACAAAAGTGAACATATTGTATAAAGTAATCATTTTTAATTCTTAGTTAGCTGTGATGAACATTGTGTCATGATTGTGATGAAAATGAAGTCAGAAATCTTCATTTTTTACTGTACAGTATTATCTTTGCAACCCTTTCAATCTTTTTCGGCAGAACTTTTCCAGCCCTGTTCGTGCAGCTCACTACAGCTTAATACTCACTCATGCATATCAATTTTCATTATCTTAATCTATTATGCAACTGTACAACGAGTGAAGCTAACCTAGCAACATGGCAAGTTTAGCAAAAATTAGTGAAAGATGCTTTGAAATACAACGTGACTTGGAATATACGGCAAAAAACAGTCACGACACAGTGAAATATTATAGTCAATGGGCTCAAGACTATGAAAGTGATGAAATGGCTGTTGGATACAGCATTCACATAAAAATAGTTGAGTTTCTTGAGACTGTATTGTCAAATGAAGACCTAAACCTAAACAAATCCTCGAAGATCATAGATATCGCAGCTGGCACGGGACTTGTGGGCGAAATCCTAAGAGCAAAAAAATTTAATGGGCAAATTGATGCTCATGATGGATCTGAAGGAATGCTGCAAGTTGCAAAAGAAAAGAAAGGAATTTACAATACAACGTTCTGTCATGTTATAGAACCAAACTCTACCATGCCTGTCCAATTATCATCGGGCTTATATGACATTCTCATTGTGTGTTGTGCCATGGTACGATCAAATGTGATACATCAAGAATGTTTACATCAGTTTGTGAAATGCGTTCGCCGTGGAGGAGTGATACTGTTTTCGGTTAGAAACCCACTCCATCAAGTGGAGTTGGATTTTAATGTGGCATTGGCAAAAGTGTCCTTTAGTTTGGAGCAATCAAATGTGTGGCAATTACTTGATGTCAAATATGTCAAAAGTTATCGATCAAATTTTGCTGAGATGAAAGAAGATAGAAATCCAGGGGCTTTTTTATACTGTTACAAACGATTAGATTAAGCAGCTTAACTAAAGCATGAAAAGGTTTTGCTTAGTTGCAAAATCACAGAATTTTAGAAAGAAAATGAAAATAAATTTATGATTATCTAAATGGTGTGGTGATAAATTAAGGGTATGTTAAGCTTCTTGGGAGTGCTGCCAGAAATGCATAACTTATATAACACTTATTCAGGACATTAACAATAAATAACAACGCCGATAACGGGTAATGAAAAGGTTGAGAAGGAGGCCATAAAATCATAATATTGTTATTTTGATTACTTTTTCATTAACCAAGATGTCTTTTTAGTACCATTTCGAACGTTTTTATAGCTATTTGAAAGAACTAAATTGCTGAAATTTGGAAATGTTTCAAAAGAATTAACTTTTCCATCCCCTTTAACCCCCTTACTTACAGATCAAGTCCAAAACATTCTCAAAAACTAGTATTTGGGGTTAATTATTCCCCTCTCTGGTCCCCCTTGGTTGCACCACTGTTCATGCGTTATTTCTTTATTTCATGTCATGATCAGTTGATCACTAACCACGAAACGATTTTGTACGCCTACATCTCTATTGCGCGACGCATCCGCAAACGCTAAGCGACCCAGATGTGCGTCGCGATCCATGGTTTAAGAAACACTCAATGAATATCAAACAAGCAAAAATGAAAACCTGTGTAGTATTGTTCACCGTGCTAATAAAAATAAGACGGATTATTGCATCAAAATTATGTTGCAGCACGTTGCCAGCAATTTTGCAAAAAATCAAAAAAAAAGTCAGACGAAACGAGAATTATGTATGAACCTTATTGTTCCTTTTTACATCATTTTCTGTTTTCTTGAGGCTACGAGAAGTTCCAAATGCAGTATTTTGGGTATACCGAAATGGGGCACAAACAGCCGTAAGGGGGGGCAGGGCCCCCCTGGCTCCCTAGTAGCGACGGCACTGCATAAACTATCACCATAATCTTATACATCTGAGCAATTTATGACGTTGAAAAGCATACACTAACTTGCGAACCTAGACACTTTAGAGGACCATAGAATGATTAACAAAAAGTTACCACAGATACAGTTTGCCCTCAAAAAGTATCTTAGAGATAAAAAGCCTAAAATCTAAAGTGTGTTTGTGTATACAGCCAAAAAAAGCAGTATTAATAAAACTTCTAACACTGATTTAGCAAACCAAAAAGCTAAATGCACAGCTATCTAGGGGCACAACTTTGGGAGCCAAACATATTTTTCTACTCCCTTTCACTTACAGTATTTGAAGCTTGATGTTATAGAACTCTTACAGGATACTATGAAATGCATGCTATGTAACTACTGTAAACTTTCAATACTATCTAACTAAAATTCGATCAGCTGTAATTAATCATCGGAAAAAGCTGCAAGATTTATCTCTATTCAGATTACGTTGTCCATTAAAATGGATTTGAAAATAAGTCATTCTTCTTCATACTTCAGTGCCCGCTCTTCCATGAGGGTTGCGGGGGCAGCATCTCGAGATCTTAAGCCGAATAAGCCGCCACACTTCACGGTCTTCCATCACCTCCATCATTTTGCTTGGGTGAAGTCCAAAGCAATTCCACCCACTATCCTAAATGTAATTGGTCCATCTAGTTCTAGGTCGTGCAACTGGTCTTCTCCCATTTGCTTTGGCAAGTAAACTTGTTTGGGGAGTCTTTCCTGAGGCACTCTGCTTACATGGCCAAACCATCTACGCTGAGATCTTTCAATTCGGACGTAACAGCTATATGTTTAGAGATTTTCAAATCTCAGAGCTACGCACCTTGCTAAACCGTGTAACTCCTTCGATTCTTTGTAAAAACCTCATTTTGGACGCTTGCACTTTTGATCGCACTCCTTCGGCCATAACCCAAGATTGATGACCATACGTGAGAATGAGGACAAAAGCTATTTTGAAAATTCAGAATTTGGCTTTTTCGAAAATTCTTGTTTCATGATAACCAAATAGTCCAAAGCTCGCATTACTGCATTACACTGTAAACCAAACTGGTGGTTTTGCTTATAAGCTTTGCTTAATGATTTGGTGGTTTACACTTAAAACCACCAAAATTGGTGGTTTTTAGACGTTTCCACCAACTTAAAGCGATGTTTTGTCCAGCTGCTTGGTGGTTTGATTTTCCACCAAACTGCAAACCGTACATACCAGTTGAACATTTCATCCAGCTGGTTTTTTTTCATTACAAAATTACGAAAAACGAATAGAACGCAACATGTCAAAATTATTTTCAAAGTCAATCAAATTTTTTATTCTCAGCAAGTTATTTTATCACTTTCACGAGTATTGTTTTTTATTGCAACAAAATTACAAAAACAAAGCAAAAACACAACATGTCACAAATTATTATCCAATCAAATGTAATATATGAGAGCATTACATAAAAGTTTCAAAATTTGACTATGCTTTTTATTTAATCGATAGTTTTCATTTCGTCGCCTAGAAAATAACAGGCTTCTAATTTGCTTAATGAAGCAGTCTGAATCAGAATTAACTTTGTTATGGACTATACTATTTTGATGTATTCAGATACAATATTTTGTCGCACTAAGCAAGAAAAGAATTCCATTTGTGATTAACTGCGAATGAGAATGTTAGGCCGTCAAGAAACTAAAAGCAAAAAATAAACGTAAATTCAAAGACACCGAGGGCAAAGAATACCCAGTTAATTTAAACATCAAAAACATAAAGAAGTTCCACGCACTTTTTACCTTAATACACAAAAAAAACAAATGGGACTCAGTTTCATCTTGTTGATTACAGAAAGAACACAAACTTGTACCATGATATGTAGCAACATACGGTTTAGATTTTACTGGCATTAAGCTCCATATTATTTTATAATTTAAGGTTTTCAAATAGTTCGGTAATATATCATTATGTATCTGTTTCCGTATGTTTGGGATGGAAAAAGGAACAGAAGGGATCAATCTCTGACTCCTTCTTTGTTCAATGATCGTGCAGTAGATTTGTCTAGTGTTCATTGCTTCAATTTCATTTTTACCAAGGTTATGTGAATCAAGTGCGTGGAGAAACCGATTATAAAATTCAGATGGTGTAAACGCATGTGGAATCGCGTTACGAGGGGACAGTTTTAGTTTTTTATTTAACATTCTGCTAGCGTTGTACTCCATCAAATACAAATGAGGTAAACATTCACCTTGATCAGTTTTGTACTAGTAATAGTTTTTTACTTGTTTAACATGCAATAGTTCCAAAAATAAAGGAATATCCAATATATCATACACTGTAAATTGTAAAGGTGGAAACCGAAAGGTGTAAATGATTATGAATGAAAAAAGTTGCAGAAATCCCGCGTTTAAAGGGGTATTTTTTAAAATGCTAGTTTTAGGTTGGAAACTTTTAGTGAACAAAAAAGAAAAAATGCTAATTTCCACCTTGTAAAATGGAATCATGTCGCTCAAAAACATGAGATGCTTTAAGCCACAAGGTGGAGCCAAAAGGTCGTCAGCGAGACAAAATATGGGTTACTGTAACGTAAGTTAAGAATTTCGCGAAAAATATTTCCGAATGAAACAGATGTCAATTACTTTTTGCTTACTGTATAGTAAAAAAGTAAATGGGAATGGAATGTCACACATTTGAAAGCAATGCGATCTTTTTTGGCGATGGTTCTGAGTTTTAGAAGAGATGCAACGTCAAAGTTTATTCAGATTTTGAGCAAGCTGTAATTTAATTCATCATTCAGCATTTAATCAATAATGTAGCAATTCCATAATGAATACTATGCAATGTGTAACTAAATAGGTTAGCGATAAACAAATATTGTTATTGCTATCTAACAAAACTATCTTAAAATATTTTCAACATTGGCTTGTCAATTGCGGCAAAAAAATGTATCCCGTTTACACGCCAGTAATGTACTAACAAAAGTATTAAATATACAGTTATTATTCAGAAATTTTGCAGTAGCAGATAAGCAAAGCTAAGCCGAGTAAAAGCAAAGCATAACATAAATTTGCAAAGAATTAAACTGATGTACAGTACAGAGTATGAAATATTCAGGTATATTTTCATATAGGACCCTTCTGTTCTTAATATGATTAATGATAACTGTTAGTATTAGCTGTCACTAATTTCGCAAAAAAATTGGTTTTGTTTGTGGTTTTTGCCGCGTTTTGAAATGATTAAATTGGTGTCAGTATTCACAGTTTTTTTGCTTGACGGTCAGCGATAAAAGAGACAATGTGAAGTCTCCTCCGTTTGTGGTAGACAGGAGACAGCTTGATCCGAAGATCGCAACGTCCCTTTGCTGCCTCCTGTCCAACAAAACTTCGCGATTAAAAAATATGTAATTAATTTTTTGTTAAATATTTAGCTGTGATTCCAAGTGATTTTTGTTGAAGCTATCACTTCTGTTTATGCTTGATTGATCTTATAAATTTGAGATATCGGGTTCATTTTCTCTGCTTAGGGTTTACGCATCACTTAGCCTATACAGTACGCAAAATGTTTCTCGTTATTCCGTGTTTAAAAGGGAGTGGCTATTTTTCCCCCAGAGGGAAATAGCCTCATAGTATTTTGCCATTTAGAGGCAAAATATTCCTAAACGCTATTTTGCTTCCAGTGCCAAAATAGCTCTTACCCTAACCCTTACTCTAACCCTAACCTTTACCCTAAGCCTAACCCCAACCCTAACCCAAACAGCGAGAAAACACTATTTTGCCTCTAGAGGCAAAATAGCCACTTCCTAAAGGCGTTTGTTTTCAAATTTCCTGTTAGTTGTTACCAAGTATTTGATTTTTTGATATATTTAAAACTTTGAGAAATCGTAATACTGTACTGTCGATTTTCTGTTGACTTTAATGTTACTTACTCAGAGAATTTTTGTTAGTTATTGCAAACCAGTTTTATTACTTTTGATATTGTTGTACTTGCAGCTAAGTTAGTGCAATATCGAATAAAAACATGATTATATAATGCTTGGAAAATATTTACTAACGTTTGAAGACAGCAATAAAAATTTGTGCTGCTCTTCAAGCGAACTAAAAGAATAAATGAAGAGATTGTTCAACATTTCGAAAATTTTTTTGCAAATGTTCCAAAACGACTTCTAGGTCTGGGTAGACCTTGACGATTTAGATGCTCTTTCCTTAAAAACCATACTAAAGGTTTATTGTTAAAGGTAAGTGGATGCAAGAGGTGTGCAATGTGCATGCTTTCAAAAAATATCGTTAACCGTTATATATATGCATATCTATATTTTTTTTATTTAAACCAGCAAATTTTACGTTGGCTAGCTTTTCAGTAATTTTTGGTGTTTTTGGTTTTCGGTTTTGCGGTATCAGTAGTATGTTTTAGGTAAGCCTACCGCCTGCACAGTGCATATGAATGGAACTTTTGCACCAATATATGACGCCATGATTTTGTTTTTTTCATCAAACGGTTTAATAAAAGCTGGTTTGTTATAAGGTTAATTGCTATTATGGTGGTAGATGATTGGGACAAAAATTAACGTAATGTACTCCAAACCAAATCTGATTGTTGCGTTCTGTGTATAGGGTTTCTTAACTATTTCGGGAAGCTATATTTATGACCTACTATTAACCTATTTTAAAAAGTATATTACGTATGTTTTCACCATAACTGTATCAGCTGATATGTATGCATGTTTAGATGTATTACGCCAACGGATTACTAGAGTGTGTGCATGCAACTGGTCAGAAAATACTAAAACAATGGCGAAGAAAAATGTTTTTTTAAACCAAAATTTTGTTTTGAACTACAAAATTTTGTTTTCTGTCGATTTTAGCAGAAAACAAAATGACCAATTTCGAAAAAAATCATGCTTTTTTTAACAAAATACTGAAAAAAATTTCGTTTCTAATGGGAAAATGCATGGAAAAGATATCCATTAACCGTTCAAAAAGTATTTGATTTTTACCATGACCACAAACAGTTATAACTTTTAACATGTAATTCGCTTGCGCAGGCTATTTATACTACTTATTTATTATACTGTAATTGCAATCGAAAAAAACGTGTGAAATAATATTAGGATACTCTTAAACTGCTGAGCTGAACTTGACTCGCTCAACTACAACCCTTTAATGAAAAAAATCGTATTAGTGAACTATGACGTTAGAAGTCTGAAAAGTTTCCTAACAAATGATCCATGTTAATGTTATACCGTAAAAAATATTTCAAATTACTTAAAAACTTTAATTTTTTTAGAGGGAGGAGAGTATTAATTTGTGAAAGTGATACGGAGGAGGACGAAACCAGCGTTCGTATTCACATCAAATCAATGCCAAACAAAACCCGAAAAAACAACATCGATATGATTATGTTAGAAGACTGAACGAAAAGAACCTTTAAATTTCGTCAAAATAACCGTTCAAAATCTGATTGATAAATACCCAGCTTTGAGATTTCCATTTTGTGTAAGTAATGTGTATTTTAAACAATTTTAACATTTAAATTAGCAAATTCTTGCATAGTGCAAACTAAGAAAAGAAGAAAACTCTGATGCTAGCACAGTGTTCGTTATAGAACATCTACCCAAAGCTTACAACGATCAAAGAAAACTTCTCATTCCGAGTTTAAAGGAGGCAAAAAAAACTGCATGGAAAATAGTTTACGGCGAGTGTTGCTTTTTCATTGATGATGAAAAAACGCAATAGTATGTTTCTAAAACGAAATGGCTGGTTCATAGAGCGATAAAATACCGTATCTAAAACGAGACCCGGCTTGTTTAAAGAATGGTTACTTTTGTTGCTATAAATGAATAGCAATATTGACTTTTTTAACCCAACGGACTTTATTGGGGCTGAAACATTGTAGTGCAAAGAACAAATGTCAGTGACAAGTACGACACTCGTCGTCAAAACATACTTTTTTTTTCATACTGAACCATTTAGTGTCTAAATCAAGGTAGTTATATCACAAAAACATTTTCTGGCGTCATTTAAGTTAAATATACTGGGCCAAAAACTGCTAAGATTTCGGAAAGTGACTCTGGCAAACCTTAAAATTCGAAAAATTCTCTTTACTTTAACAACTTTAAATTTTCAGGGGTGTTTTGTGAATACGTTTAACTCAAAGTCAAGTTTACTCAAAGTAAAAATCTCATTTCTGAAGGAATTTATCACGAAAAGTCCAAGAGGGGGTCATTTTTCCCTTAATATAGGGTTACAGTAATAGTTTACCAAATATTAGATGTACTTAGAGGAAACTAAGTTTGTTGCTTCACTATTTATACTGACCGTCCTGACTATATCGCAGCAAAAAATGTTTAATAGAAAATCACAAAATTAAAAATTTTAAATTGCAACGTATTATTATACGAGTATGTTACTGATTGGACATTTTCTTATACTGAAAGTCCTCGTATAAGTGCTTATGCCAACAGTAACTTACATTTTTTAATGTGTAGCAATATGGCAATACAGAGACAATAATTTGAGACATCGATTTCCTAAGCAGCATGGTGTTGTAGAAAAGCTAATAATTTGCTGACATAAGCTTATTGTATTCTGTGTAAATTTCTTTATGACTAAATGGGTCGTAAGTTCATGCCCTGAATAGTCTCCGGACTCCCCGCTAGGAACACTTTATGAGCAAATGTAGCAGTAGCTATTCAACTTTTGAATGGCAACTTGATAAGTTTTAGAAGATACCTTTTCCAAAACAGATTTACATAACACAAACTTTCGACCTTAAATGCTGGCAATGGCAAGAAATTCTCTAATTGTTCACACAAAACTTTGCTTTCTTTCAAGTGGTATGGAGCTAAAATGCTTTTTTTGGAAATAAATGGAGCTAAAATGCTTGTTTTAGGAATAAATTATTACAGAATGAAAACTCTCGGCCGTCTAAGGAAGCTAAAACTTATTGGTTAAAACAGTATTTTTATTGGGCAGAAATCGATTTGGCAATAACATTCTCAGTTTTCTAAAATAACGAGTAATAATAATCTGCCTACTCGTTATTGCAGACTGTGGATGCTTTTACAAAATCCGTTTCTGCTCATAAGATGCTGTTTTTAACCAATAGATTTTAGCTGTCTAAGAGTCTGTCGTTTGGTTTTCATTTATTTTACTATTAAGTACCACCCGTGCTGGAATCACCAGCCTGGCTAGTAAGCAGTAAATCTTTGAAAACTCACAGCAATTCTCACCCTATTTCATCTACAATTATATTATTCAACATGCTATATTGCAGTGTATGCCAATATGCTTCAATGAAAAAATGGCGGAGTTTGTAGTTAATGTCAAAGTAAGCTTGACTAACTATGTAGCTACGTGTGAAATCAAATAAAAACTTACAAAAGGGTTTGTTTGTATCACTCACACTATGTGGTAGACAGGCGATACAGCCAGTAGGCATACACGAAAACCGAAAAGTCACTCTGTTGTTTCCTGATTAACTTGGGTATCTTAGAAAGTTGTCTAACTAAGATGCTGCAACACTAGCGCACTAGCTTACTACAAAAAAAACAAGCTGAAGCTATTTTTTCTACCGCTTTAAATGTAATAGGGGTTTCGAGTTGTAAATATCTTTACCTACATATGATCATTGATCATTTAACTGTTTACGGTATATATTACAGTTTCTTTTGTATAATTTATAACATTTTTTCAGGACAACAGCTTTGCTGAACACGTCCGAACACCTTTTCCGATTCTAAAAAAATTAACTTCGGCTGGATTCGGACTGTACGTAGAACGAAAACTGCTTTGTTTAGTAGAAGATCCTGAATGTTCTCATGATGTTGTATGCTTTTTGGGTATATATTTCCTTTCCCAAAAATGTCATCAAGACATTTTCACTTTTATCTTACTTGCTGGAAATTCCGTGCGATTCAACGAGCAAAGTTCAGTCTATGATTAATCAGCTTTAGTGAACTGAAAACATTTTGAAAGAAAAATAAGTATGCAGCAGGAATGTGGAAGCGCCAGATCGCAAATCGCTTTCGCTTTCACTTCAACTTTTCCGCTTCCACCACTTAATGACGTAATTTTGCTCAATTTTTTATCTTCAAATTTTTTCGCAAAACACTTTTTCCAGATAAATCAAAATTAAACGGTTTAAGTCATCATCTTGAAAACATGATATGCAACCAAACCATGTGATTGGTTTGTTATTGCATAAAACAATGCATAGGCAAAGCCAGGAATTCAGGTTGGGAATGGCCGAAAAGCGAACCGTACAAACACTTGGTCAAATGTTTAAGCTAATACTAATTTTTCTAACCGTTCGGCCAAATATTTAAAATAAAGAGCAATAATTATTCATTGGGTTCCAGAGCTGGGAGGTGAAAGCAAAAGCAGCGGAATCGGCAAATTTTTGTGGAAGCGGAAAGTACAATAGAAGCGGTTAAAGTGTACCACTTAATTTGGCTATTTTTATCAACCGTTGGAAACTGAAATGTGGTGCAATTTTTTGTGAAATATATGACAAAATATTATTGTACAATAAACCAGCATTTGCAAAGAAACCTTTTTACAAGATTGTAGTTCACCAGATCCAGGGTCAGCCCTCCACCCATATGAATTTAAAAATGAAGCATGTCGCCTATACCAACTCGTTTTTGATCTAAAAATGTTCAAGTATTCGCTGCTTTAGTCTTAAGACTTTTGAAACTTTCTCAAAGTTTTGGGGGCCCTGCCTATTTTTTAAAAAACCTGAAGATGCATACATTGATTTAACACAGCATCCACTAGCATATACAAAGTATAATGTTCTAAAACTTTTAAAGATCATGTCCTAATTATTGCCAAGTAGGCCTTCGTTGCTGTAAGTGATAAAGGGCTCGACCACTTGGAGGTTGGTGGGGACTTTTTCGGTCTGCAGTTTCAAGCACCCAACTGGTTGCTTCAAGAATAATAATAAGAATTATTAAATTATGGTACCCACAATTTTATAACCACAAAAGTTTGTACTCTTAAAAATACTCGCTGATATGCGGAAATTTCAATTAAAGACGCACATTAAAGCAAATTACATAAAAAAATTCTGCAATTGTTTGGGCCTCGCCCAGGTACCTAAATTACCCTAGTATAGATTAATTACTCTCTAGAGAAGATGCGATTGAAGGGTTGCTATCCCGAGCGTTTAGCAATCCGTTCCTAGGCCCCAATAAATAATCGCTCCTCTTTTCAAATTTTAGTCTGAACGGTTAGAAAAATTACTATACTATCAGCTGACGAAACGTATGACTATGCAATTAGACGTTTAGCTTTTGTGTCGCTCCCAATCCAAATTCCTGGATACATTTATGCTCAGACCCTTGCAATGACAAACCAATCACATACTTTGATTTCATATTATGTTTTCAGGATGATAACAAAATGAACAGTCGTAAAAAATTGTAAGCAAAAATTACGTCATGAAGTTTTGGAAGCGGAAGCGATTCCAAAACTGGCGCTTTTACATCGGTTTAGGAACGGATTTTCAAACGCTCGTTATCGTGTAATGTTTCTGCTATAAAGTGTAAATCTTTACTTGCGTGCCGTATATTTACGTACCTCGGGCGAATCCCAAACAATTGCTCAATTTTTTTTAATAATTCGTTTTTAAATTGTAGCGTTGCTTCAAATTTATGCGTAGCTGCATGTTTTTAAGAATCCAAAACAACAAACTATGAGAAAATTTTGTGATTATAGACACTGTATCAGAATAATTCTTATTGATGTAGCAACGATAAGCCTACTCTGCGTTGAGACTTTGTAATTATGCATTATGCAAAAGCATCATGTTAAAGGTTCTACAATATTCGTGTTTTACTTCATTTGAGAGAAGTTACAGTATGATGTTTTCCCTTTTTTACTTTTTAAGAATATTGTATTGTCCCAGTTAGTAGCTGTTGGAGCTGTATGTGGGTAAATTCTGAGTTATAGCAATATATGCCTCTTCAGATTGTTTAAAAAGTTGGCAGAGTCTCCAAAATCTTAGAACTATAAATCGAATTTTTAAACACTGTTAGATTTAAAAATGAGTTGGTTGGCTACATGGTTCATTTTTGAATTGATAGGAGTAAGGGGCTGGCCTGACATTAAACCACAAACTTTTAAAAAGGTTTCTTTGTAAATGATGGTTTATCAAACAATAACCGTTTGTCATGTATTTCACAAAAAATTGCACCACATTAAATTTTTATCGTCCGGTATGAATGGCCAGAATGGAAGCGGAAGAGGTGCCCTTTCTCCGCTCGGTGTTGATATATTTTTGCTCTGCTATTCGCACGAGGCCCTGCTGCACACTTTGGTGTTCTATTTCATGCAAGAGCATCTTACAGTGAACTTAATTTGTTGTAATATTATGTCGATATGCTTGAATAATGTTGTATTCCATTTGCATTCAATAATCACTATTGTAATTTTTGACGGTGATGTACATTTTAGAAGGTCATGCTATTTTATTGATTTTGAGTTTAAAATTAATGATTATTTGTGTTGCATTGCTTAATCAAACAATTTGATTGATGGTTTGATCATAATTGTATTGACACACTTGTACAAATATGCTTCATAAACAATAATTTGGATACCCAAAGAGAAAAATTTCAAATAACTATCAAAACACCGATGCTGATTAATTAATTGCAATTTTCATCAAGCGTTGTCAGCTCCTATCATTAATTGTACTTCATCAGGATTTAAAGATAACATCAAGTACTTTATGATATTGTTACAGTAATGCGCAATAGAAATACCAATCATTAAATTACTTATGCGCAGAAACCGAAATTACAAGCTTGTAATTCTTTCCATTGTAAAGATAATTAGTTCAGCTTTAACGGTTACGAAAAGCTACTGAAAAAGTGAAACCAGCAGTGAATCTGAAAGCCTCATCAATTAAATTTTCTAGATTTTTCAGGTTTTAAAGACGACGGAAATAGAATTCAGCTGGTGAGCTGGTTTAAAAAAAAAAACACAAAAGCCAATTTAGTAAACACCTAATAGAAATACTTATGTATTAGCATACGCATGTTTAGTTTTATTTTTAAGCTTTTATTATTTTGGCTTAGTAGGCCGAATTACACATCTACGAATGATTGTAAAAGGGAAATCTAATTCAGAAATTAAAATTATTACTACACGAATCGAAATTCAAAATGTGTTCTCCAATATCAAATTTGTTGGATTTTGAAGCGCTAAGACTTTTTTTTTTCTTCGACACAAAAAAGTAATTCCACGGCTGATAAGATGTGTGATAATCACCTTTTTATCTCGTGTTTATCAAAATAAAGAGCTCAATGTTTTACGTCGTTTTAAAAACTGAGAATGCAGAACAAATAATTGATGAGGTTTTTCGACTCACTGGTTTTTAACTTTTGCAGCTATTGACGTAAAAAATTATCTTTAAAATGGAAAGAATGACACATGCTTTCGTTTTTGTTTTTTTTTTGCTGTGCGTAAGCAATTTATTATTGCGTATTAGTGTAACAATATCATAAAATATTTGATAGTGTATGTATAGATCCAATGAGGCAAAATGATAAACGCTGAAAACGTTCAATAATTACAGTTGCCAATAATGAATAAGCAATAAGCTTCACCTTTTGGCGTTGCTATAGCGCCCGCCAGCTTCGCTAACAGTAAATACAGTCAAACTTCGATACTATGCCACCTCGCTACTATGCCACCCTCGCTACTATACCACTTTTGATCGTCACCAACTAAATTCAATAGAAAATATATTTACTATGCCACCACTTACCCTCGCTACTATGCCACATGAGGTACAGTATTGCAGTGTATTAACGAAACAAGAAACGCTACGAACGAAACAATTAAACGGCTGTGAAACGGCAAAAGTATACAGTATGTGCATGTAATATGTTCTCTCAAGTTATCTACTGTAGCTCAGCCCAAAACTCTGAGGAATCGTCAGCTGGCCCATGTTCTTTCTGCGGATTTCATGCACTTCATCGTCTAGCCGATCGCATGCTTGCATCACACTGGCCTTCACACTGGCCTTCCCGAAACTACAGCACTGTACTGTACATTATACTGAAATACTGTACATATAAATTATAATCGTACAATACAACGTGGCATTACATTGTTACATCACAAGGCTGTTTTTACAAATCCTTGTTACTATGCCACCCTCGCTACTATGCCACTTTCTCTCGGTCCCAAAGGGTGGCATAGTATCGAAGTTTGACTGTATAAAGTAATAAAACGAAATAATTGTATCATGCTGATTGTCAAAGTTAATCTTTCTTGCAAATTTTTGCCAAAATATTTGTTCGTGCTAATCAGTTGCATTATTGCGTGTTTTTGCTAAGTAATGGTTTTTGCATTGCGCTTCTTATTTTATGTTTTTTCTTGGTTTATTGTTGCACGAATCCTTAATTCAGAGTGCTGAATTTTCTGTCAAGTTGTGTTTTGAATAAATCATATCCTTTAAATTTACTTGCTGTTTCTCTCATATGTTGATAAGCTTTGTTACGTATTTTAATTTCACGTTGAGCGCCGCATCAGCAAAGGACGAGCCATTGTGTAAAACTTCATCCTAAAAAAATTTTAAGTGATTGATGAAAACCGACAACCTTTGCAGCAGTTATTTCGTCAATAAGATATTAAAACTCAGCCTATAAAGATAGACGTAACACAAATGTGAGATGACAGAAATATCTGTATAATTAGAATGACAAACCTAGAGCAACCCAAAAGATTGAAAATTAAACCACCTATGAAGGCGTTTTTTCCAACTTTTGGGACGGAAAATTCACTCTGGTAAAAGGTGGGAATAAGTACACCCCAACAAATGGAACATTTTTCCACCTTAACAAACAAGAGGTGTAAAAAAAAGACCACCCCTTTAGTTGCTCACTTTCACAACCTTACGATTTACAGTGTACCCTCTGGAATCCCAAGACTTACTTAATTCATAGATGGTCAGAGAGCAGGATTTTAGAAGCACATAATTTAATACAATGCGATTGAGTCGATTAATCATTGAACTTGGAAAACAATAAACACGTGCAAGAAATGCAAAGAGCTGGACAGCGCTGTTTCGAGCTTTTAGCTCTCATCGGCAGCCCTCAGCTTCTCTAACAAAGTTATTCCCCAGCTGGACAACACTTCATTTCACTAATAACATTGTGTATTTCGCTTTTCGTGACTGGGGCGCAGAGTAATTCATTGTGGTCTGCCGTCACAATGGTTGGTACATGCTGCAAAAATTGATTCTGCAGGGTTTCATCGATAACTGTTGAAGAATATAATTTTTTGCAAAAGCGCTTGGCTATTTCTAATTTTTCTCTAAGCGTGTTCAAAATTTGACTAGAATCATTTTGCAAGGTTTCGATGTACGTTTTTTGTGGTTCTCTTTCAATTTTTCAAAAAAGGCAGCATTAATTTGATTGCCGTGATCAAGGCGATCAGCACGCGAGCGCAATAGACCAGTTTAGTAACAACGTTATAATGCCCATTGTTTGGTTCTAAACAAACAGAAAGCTAGCCTGTGAGACTGGCGAAACGCATGCTATTAAAATGGTGTTGTTCTCACTGAACAGCATTGCATGTAGTGCTCGTCATTATTATAAATTAAGATGGTTCAATGTTTCGTTTCCGACTGCAACCACTAAAGCGAGTCCCCGGATTGAAAATTTTATCGGTTTCCGAAGAATGAAGTGCTCGCATCCACGTGGGAAAAATTGTGCAGGTAGGCCTACTAAAGATTGTAGGTAAACCGGTAGCTATACCTACCCCGAGTCCGAGTCCACCAGTCCGAACCCCGAGTCCACCAGTCCAGAAGCAGACGGTCTATTTACTCAGCCAGCTGCTGGGAGGTTATTTGAATTAACGAAAAGTTAATTCTAGTCGAGTTAGGCTTCTTGCTTGTGAGCAAACGTATATTGTATTTAGTGTAAAATTGCTTAGTATTTGTGATTTTTATAGACGCCAAGACAAGCAAATTACAAGCAGCTCAAGAATTTGCAGCTGTCATTTCAAGGATGGGTTAAAAGATAATGGACCGACACTTTTCCAAAGAAATTTGAAAAAAATATTTCAATTTAAGGATCCGGAACCTCCGAGGAAGCAAACAAAAAGAGCGTCTGCGTCCGTAGAAGAATCATCGTCTGCTGGCTGTTCTCACAAAATTGCACTGTCGTCCGTCGCTCTACAAGTCGAGGTCGATATGTTAAGGTCGCAAGGATCAAAGCTAGAAAAACACCTGAGCAATGCAACCAAAGCATTTTCGTTTGATTCTGTCAAAGGTAACAGCACTTTGGTTCAGCACTATACGGGCTTGCCATCAGCTGATGTTTTTAATATACTACTGCAGCTTTGTACCCGCTTCGATTTTTCATATTACTGTGGATTGAAAGTTTCATCGATTTCACAGCAAGATCAACTATTCCTTACACTGTTGAAATTGCATTGCAACTTCAGTCATAAAGATCTTGGTGTTCGCTTTTCTGTGTCTATTAGTACAATAACAAATGTAACTATTACATGGATTGGTGTTCTTCATGAAGTTTTGTACGTCGGTTTGTTTAAAGACAAAATACCTTCTGTTAGTTATAATGGGATGTGTCTTCCATCCTGTTTCTGAAATTTTAGTAACTGCAGAATCATTCTCGATTGTACTGAAATACAATGTGAAGTTCCGAGTAACATGGAATCCCAGAGCGCAACTTTTTCGCGTTACCAACAGCGTCATACTTTCAAAGGCCTCATTGGAGTTGCACCAAACGGTGTTACAACTTATGCAAGTGGTTTATATCCGGGATCGACCAGTGACAAAGAAATTGTTAGGCACTGTGGCATTCTCAACCGTAAGGAGCCTGGTGAACTCATTATTGCTGACAATTGCTTTTTAATACAAAGCATCCTGCCACCAAATGTCTATATGAATTTGCCTCCTTTTTCGACAAATTCCCAGTTTACCAAATTACAAGCTGAACTCACTGTTAGAATTGCCAGATCTAAAATTCATTTCGAGCGAGCCATCCAACGAGTAAAAAGATATGACGTATTGAATTTGATTCCGCACAGCTATCGATGTATTGCAACAAAATTATTTCAAGTTGTATCATGTTTGATGAATTTGCAAAAACCGATTATTCGTGAAGTAGAAAATGAGTTGTAAAGTTTTTTTTATTTTTAATTTAGGTTCTGAATTACCGACTCCATTGGCTCCTCTCACAGTATACGTTTCCTTTTGTAGTGATGTATAGGCTTCTACCATAGATGGGCAAGTTAATGCAAAACATTAGCTTCGTTAACCACTAGTCCATTAACAAACTTCACACTTCCGTTAACGTAAACCCGTTATTTTCAGCTTTAATTAACGGAAGTTAATAAACTCCGTTAATTAGTTAATATTTTGCGTGTAATTTACATTTCTTTTTATTCACTCGCTTCTGGAACACGCATTGACGTTGTTGAGCTGATTGTAAGGAAATATTTACTGCTATGGTGGTCTTTTTGTGTTTTGGCAGTAATATTTTACAGTTCAATCTAATTTCAAGATAAAAATAAGTTCAAATGCACTTACAAAGCTGCGATCGGAAAATCCTTAGAAATTGCGAACAGTGATAATCAATAGACCTATGAGGCTGCAGCTTGTTATTTGCTACAAGAAAAGAGCTCCGTTCTTCGCTTTCTTCTATAAAACTCGTGCTAATACGCAACAAGTGTTACCAATGCAAACTAGTTTGTACCGGTACGGTGAATGAATGGTGCAAGATATTAACGATAAAAACTTTAACGGAAGTTAACAAACTTAACGAAAGTTAATTTAATATGTTAACACGAAAAAACTTTTTAACGGATTAACAATTAAGTTAAAGAAAAAGTTAGCTTCGTAATTAACGGATTAACAGTTAACGGACATGTGCCCACCTATGGCCTCTACATATAGATACTGCAACATATGTAATTGTGTAAGCCTATTTTGTATACCTTGTTTTTATTTAAATATTTTGTTGATGATTATCGGTTGACGTTCAGTAATATTGTTTTTCATCCGGGACCTTAATTTAATAGTTCGCAGAAAGAAGTAGCCATGTTTTCCTTTTTTTATCTCGATTTTATCGCCTTTTATCTCGGATGCTAGTAAGTTTATAACACTGATCTTTTATTGTTTAGGGGATCACCGTAATGCTTTTAGTGAATCCATTGAATCTTTAAAAGGAATATTTTAAATCTTATGCTGTATCGTTAGTGGATATAGTGTCGGGATAGGCTAGTTGTGAATTTTGGTTGCAATAAACGTTGAAGAAATCTCGCCGCCGGTCTACCCAGTTTCTTGGAACTAGGATTCGCTTCGCATTTTTTATTCAAGTAGTTTCAGGTGGTCTTATTAGTAAGAAGACAGCTTCATACATACAGTAAATAAAGTCAAGCAAATATTCTTGCATGAATTACAACTGCATTGAAAAGAAAAAATAGCAGGTAAAGCAGTCGCAACGGCAAACCGCAAATATATACCAACTCGCAAAGTATAGACCGTATGTGTGGCCGTATATCGGTATATACAAAAACAGCAAAGTACATACCAGTTAGCAGCAAAGCATCAGAGGTGGAGTCCTCGAGGACACATTTTGAAGTCCTTGGCCTTAGCCTCGAAGGTCAAGTCCTTGGCCTCGAGGCCTCAAGTCCTCAAAAATTGGCTTGTCCTCGGCTCGAGGACAGCACTATTTTTTGAATTGTTAAAATTTTGTGGAGCGCTTGAAATATTTTTTGGAAAACGTTTTTTGTGGAGATTGCTTGAAAAATTTTTGTGAAGACCTTTTTTTTTTTTGGAGAGCACTTGCGCTTGTGTCCTTGGTCCTTGGTCTCGAGCATTTCTGTCCTTGGCCTCGAGAGTGTCTGTCCTCGGAAAGGCTGTCCTTGGCGTTGGCCTCGGATTTTTTTTGTGTCCTTGGCCTCGAGCCTTGTGTCCTCGACTCCACCTCTGCAAAGCATCGCACTTCAAATTTTATTCATCAGCACCACCTTGCATGTATTTTGGCAAATATATGGTCCTATAAAAATTAAATAAAATTGGGATATTGCTCAGCCAAGATTCATCTTTATAAATAGGGATGACGTACATTGACTTAGGGCACCACACTATCAAATCACACACATTTCTATTGCTAAAATGTAAATTGCCCTGTACTTGGTGATAATGATTGAAACCACACACACTTGACACATTTAATTCAAGCAAGTGGGTGTCGTCAATTCTTTTAAGGAAGCAGTTGGAGTCCGTATCCAGTAACTCCAACAGATGCTTTTCGCGTCCCGAAAAAGGGCATTTAACTTCAATAATTTTTTTTGACGATACAATGCCATCGGGAGATCCTCCAATGATTCCTGACGAATGTAACCATAAACCGAATGGAGACACAGAATGCCCAGTTTGCTCTATAGGCTATATGCTTTTATGGCGGTGGCTTCATGTTGAATGCCCCACTGTACAGCTCTCACCGAACTCAAGCTGTCGTTGCCCAATAGGCGCTTCATCGTCGAATTACACACAGCCCTATTAGTGAGACACGGCTTTAACACCAAACCAAAGTTTGATGATGTCAATTTTCCTTTCCGATAAGAAGACCACAGAGGATTTTTGTGTTGAACGCGCGTAACTTCTTCCACGGCTATTGATAGCAGTGAAGTAATTTGCATTTGTGCAAGCACAACTTGGATTGCCTCAGACACTCCCAAGACTGCAGGACTGCACAAAACTTCGTCCACCGTGAAAATAGGTTTACAGAAAGACGGGGGTTCCGATGACAATAACCATGAAAAGCCATTTTGAATTGCGCTCATTGACAGCGCCCCAGCAAACCACTCTTTGTCCGTGTCATCGACTTTCCTGGTCAACAGTTGCAAAGGACCTTCTCTCAAAAATGTTTCCTCAATCGTTCTGCAAAATCAAACTATTTAGGCATCCTAAACATTTTGGTAGCAATCTAAGCAAGTGGACTTTGACTCGGCCACATATCGGATGTCCTAAATAGTAAAGTCCTACAAAAAACCGCTGAAAGTGGACTGTCGATGAGTTTACCGCAGGTATTTGACGTAAACGGAGTATCTAGCATATGGTGCCCCCAAAAAATACAGACAGACAACTTTAAAACAAATAATGGAGTTAACAGGTGTATAAGTTTTTAGTGCACCGTTTTATAATGTCATGCGCTCTCCATCTCTTTATAAAACTAGAAGCTCCCGTCGAGTACATAAAACACCATCAGTCATGTTTGAGATGAATGGGTAAAAAGGCTTTGCTACAACCTTAAACCAAGTTAAACACTTACTTGGTTGAAGTTGGCGCGTTTTTTCGTATCCACTCACATGTCTTATCCGTTTTCGATACAGCCTTTATTGCATAAAGTAAAACTACTGCCATGTGGTGGCACCGAAACAGTCCCCTGGGGCACTCACACCGCGCAAGATTTACGTTGCCACGTTCATTAAATCCTACCTGAAATTGTAAATCAATGCCTATTGTTTTACCTGTACAGGCCTGTATACCAACTTTCATCATTCGGCACAATTAACGTTATTGGCTTTACCAGCACTGGTATTTTTTCGGTTGGTTTTGATAATTTTCTTTCGCAAGGCTTTTAAGCCACGCGCACTACTACTACTAGACCTGCATTTTTATGGTTGCGGCCTGCGGGTAGCGTTTTAACTGGAATGGTCAAAATGTAGCGTTGGAGAAGCTACTGCCCCAATCTTCAGTTCAAATGCTTTTTCGGCTTATTTTTACATATTTTCTTTCTATATTATAGGCCTAAATATCGGTACGATTTGACCAAAATCATGCAACTCACCTCCACTTCATAAACTCTTTTTTATCATGCTTGCCTTCACCTTCCCCTTCATAAATCCCATGCTGACGTCATACACAAAACTTTGCAACCTGTTGCTTTCTAGCGCATTTTCCCCGTCTTTAATAAGTTTTTCTTCCCCGGAAAAAAACGCAGCGAGTGCCGAAATTTCCACAACCGACATTTCACACAACAAATTAAGCTAATTCGTGAACAAATTCGATAAGTTTCGCCTAATGGCCTTACAATAATGACTGTCAAAGTTGCTAGTAGGTTTGTTTGGAACCAAACAATGGGCATTGTGACGTTGTACTAAATCAGTTGCAAGTCAACCCACCTATTCCATTGCTTTTGAATAAATTCAAAACAAGGGACATGATCGTACAAAGTAACATTATTTTTCCAATATCCAGGACCAAAGATTTTGCTGTGATTAATAGCTACTGTTACACCTACTAGACTATGATCAGAGACAGATAAATGTTTTGCATTGCAAGACTCGGGCTTTATGGACGCAGTGACGTAAAAACGATCTAGTCGAGATGCAACTGCTGGGCCATGCCGTGTAAACTGAGCCAAAGTAGCATCAATCATTCTTAAGGCATCATGCATACCAAAGGCCTGACATAACTTGATTAAATTTTGCGATTTGTACGAATTAAGTAATTTTGGATTAAAATTTGTGCGATCAAGGCAGGATTGTCAACGCAGTTAAAATCACCTCCAATTAAGGTAGGATATTTGCTTAAAACAAGACGATGAATCCAACCAAAAAAAAATTCTTGGTCGGCATAAACAGAATTCACACCACCAAGAGGAGCACAAAAGTTAACTAGATGAAAATTTTCACCATGCACATTAATATGAATAGCAACTGCACGCCCTTCATCATCACAAAGAACATGCTTAATAACTAACTCATCATTACATACCAAAATAGCAACTCCTCTTGCATTGTTCGTTCCAGAATTCCAAATAGCGGTTTTACGCTATTCGTTTGACCAACGAAATTCAACATCCGGTTTGCTGTAGGTTTCTTGGAGCAGCTACGTCATTTCCACTTTTGCACAGCAAATCAAAAACTAAATTTCTTTTTCCCTGATCCCTCAGAATATTGCAATTTAGAGTTACTATTTTTAAGTATATCACCATCGAGAAATAAATGCACTGTTGGTACAACATATATTTATCAAATGCTTTCATCCCAATAAGTTTCTTTTTTTGAAACTTAAGACCACATGCGCAGTCAATAAAAGCGGTATCCTTACACCTCGCAGAAAAACATTTCCCCGAAAATCATTTGCCAGAAAAACATTTCCCAGAACGTTCTTTTTCCAGAATTAACAATTGTCAGAAATCACACTTGCCAGAATGAACACTTGCCTGAAATTACATCTGCCAGAATGAACACTTGCCTGAAATTACATCTGCCAGAATGAACAACTGTCCGAAATTACATTTCCCCAAAAATTTATTTTCCAGAATTTTCACTTGTCGGAATGTACATTTGGCCGAAATTACATTTCCCCGAAAACTTATTTCCCAGAATTTACACTTGCCAGAATGTACATTTGGCCGAAATTACATTTCCCCGAAAACTTATTTTCCAGAATTTACACTTGCCAGAATGTACATTTGGCCGAAATTACATTTCCCCGAAAACTTATTTTCCAGAATTTACAGTGTAATGTTTGTGTACTCTAATTTGTGCAAAGTTTTTTTGCATATTTAATTAAATAATCATTTTAATTAAATATACAAAACTAAATATACAAAAAAAACTAGTACAAAAATAAATATGCAAAAAATTTTTGTACGGACTTTTTCTGACTATTTATTTTTGCAATAAGAAAAAACTGCGCAGAATATACCGTTGCGAAACTAAATAGTCAAAAAAACTGCGCGCAAAATAAACCGTTGCAAAAATAAATCGTCAAAAAAACTGCGCACAAAATAAAGCGTTGCAAAAATGCAAAAATGCGCTGCAGACATTTTTGTATATTTGTTAATGGAGCGTGGCAAAGCGCTCTCGGTTGCTCTTTACCGTAATTAATGTATTATTACCGTAAATTTCCATTGAGTTAATTATTGCCGTAAGTTTCTGCTGAGCTATTTTTCATTTCAAACTTCTTGTGTTTTCACGTCAAGTAGCTGAGTTATACAAACCCACATGGCTAAAGATGAAGAAAAGATTGGATAACAAACTTGGGCAAAGCCAAAAATGCCTGTGCATTCTTAGCGCCTCTGACCTAGAACTTCAAAAAAACTGGGTGGTCACCTTCAAGAATCTGTTGTTGGGCGTACAGAAAACTGCGTTGGTTGACATAGCTGTTCCCAATTGGTAGGGGAAATGCTTGGGAAACTAGAGTTTGATTTTCCATCTTTTTCGCGATTTGCTAAGACTATATCTCTCGCAAACAAAGTATATGGGGCAGGCAGGTGGAGGCTTCACAGATAATGAATGGTTTGGTGAAAACTTAAGTATATGCCGGTATGCCCGTTCTAAATCGGTATGTCTTGATTACTTTGTCATTCTAGTTTATGATGTATTGGGGGAAAGCTCAAATTTTGAAACCCCTGTAATAATTATTAGGAGTGTTTACACTTTACAGTCTTTGTGTAGCTATTCCAAAGTAAGCGTAATTTATTTTTTACGTGTAATGAGAAGTTAAAAGGGATGTGATTTTGCAGCCCCCGTGTTCATCCAGAGAAAAACTTAATTTATTAAGGTTACCTCTCATTCATTAAATCAAAAACAGGATAATGCAATCATATGAAACGTAAATTTTCAACTATAATTTGGTGAAAGATATTTCTTGTCTTTGCTTTGAAGAGTCTTGGTAAGGGATTTTAAATTTTTGGTGGGATGTTGTTCTAGGCTTTGACTTCTTGATCTTTAATGCATTGTTGAGATTGAGTGGTCGAATCTCGGGGACTGTAGAAGTTATTACGTAGTGGGTCGGATGCTCTGGCAGCGCATGAGGAGATTTTTTTTGTGAGAAAATTTCGATGGAAGGTTATCAGTAAATTAAGTCTGTTCCTTTTAAAGTTTGTGGGTGTGCTGTGCTCCCTGAATTAAATTTAATATTCTGTATGACTTGATTTATATTTTAAGTTTGTTGCCATAAAAGGAGAGTATGATTACTGTTGAATTATCAGTAGGCTGACTATTACATATTTATGACTTACTGCTTGTAACAATGTATTTATTGTCTTTTGAACTTGTATATGGTGCTTTTTTGCAGCAGCAGCAGCAGCAGCGGTTGACTACTATGTTTATTACACGGTGCCTTGTTTTTTTTTGGCTTGTTTTTGCTTGCGCTTTTCTTATCGCCATTTGGTTTAGAATTGAAGTATGAAGTGGGAGTGTGGATGAAGCTGACTTGATGAGCACTGCTTCTTCGCTTGATCCACAGTATGCATAGACTGTGGTTTCGCATTGTTCAGCTTTTACAGATATCATTGTGTGCCTCTTTTTGTGCTGGCTGAAAGAATAAACTACTGATACTCTGAAATTTATTTTTACCGGACAACTTTTTGTACTGCGTCATGTGTATTTGTCAGTTTATAAATCCGGCAATAAATTCTTGATACAATGATTTTGTAAATTGCTAGTTTCAGAGTTCGTGCATTTAAATCGGAGAAATTTTGCAATTAGATTTATTCAGCTCTCGTATTTGTTTAACCACACTAACTTTGGATTTCTATTCGCTATGTGCAACATCACGACGGATGGACTGTTGGGCCCCTAATGAGAAATGAGCGTTAATTATTTTTATCAAAGAACACTCCACACGCGATACCCCCTAAGCCCCCCTCTCGTAGGCCCTGGAAATAGTGATAGCCGTGGTGATAATGTAATTGACAAGTTCGTTGAAATGCAGTTATTTAAAGCAAGCCAAGTCAATATGATGAGTATGAAAAGCAGTTTTGGTCTAATTTGCAGTCTCGTACGGATTTGCGTTGGGCGAGAAGGTAAAGGCGTTTGTTTTACTACGATCCTGATCACTTGATTTGGGTTCAACTCGCACCCTGGTCACGTTGTTGCGTCCTTAAATAAGATGCTTTACGGTAATTATCTCTGCTTGGTGACTTCGAACATGCAGCAAGTTTCGTGGACAGCAATTGGAAGAAATTCACAAGATCATTGGATCACTGAAAACTCCTACGCGGATTCCTCCAAGCACGAAGTAGTCATTGCAATGATAAGTGCGCGGATTGTCCACTATTTAGCGTCTGACGATGTCCGTTAACATGAGGATATATATGATATGCGCTACAAACAAAGCATAAGCATTGTATTGGTCATCAGAGTGAGACAGAGATAGTCGATTTTTTGAACAAAAACACAGCTGTAATTTATCTGAAAAAAATGAACATGGATGCCTGAATTTTTTTTTCTTTTGTTTTGTACAATAATTACGCAAGTTGCCTTGGTTTTTCATTGCATTTAGTTCATGAAGAAGCCACAAAAGGTTGTATGGTATGTGTCGTTCACCGGTCAATATGATGAAAACTGATTAACCAGTGTTACGACTGAAAAATCAATAATCTTTCGACATATGATAAGCTCCGCTCCGCTTCATCTCGCACAACATGCTAAAATCTTGACACCAAGTTCAATGAGTCCATTGGTGATCCTTTTCTTTGGTAATTAAAAAAATTTTGAAAGTATTATAAGGCAGTAGAATTGAAGATTTATTACAAGTGGTTGGGTTCAAAAACTTTGAACGTATTACTATCATTTACATGCCTTTCCCTTCTCCAGCAAAATGTTGTGTAGTCGGAAACATTAATTCTTAATATTCGAGATTCAAGATTAAATACAAAAAAAAATAAAGCTACGCCGAAGCGTTCGTAATGGTGTACGGGTTCCTCAAATCACAAACCTGTGAACCAATATTTGTTAATGCAAAGAAGGACTGCAAAAAATTGATTTCGGTTCCAAAAAGGGCAATCATCAGTCAAAAAAAATCGATAAAGGTGTGACCTTTTTTACATTTACACTGATGATGTCCCATTTTGGAGCTGAAATCGATCTCCTATCACTTTACAATATTTTAAAGGTAATTGGACGTCCATTAACCTGCAATATTTTTTAAAATCTGAAACAGACGCAAGCAATTGCCAAAGCAACTTACAGTACTTCCCATTTAAGGAAGATTCTTCAATTCATCAAAAATGAATTTGTGTTACTCTGATTCCCAATAAAATTTGAGAACAAATCAAGAACAAAAATTTGTCTGAAAATTTATAAGTAAAGCCAGCAGCCTCAAACTAAATTTTATGACTTTTCAAATTTTCTTGCAGAATCATCAACACGATGTTTAATATTCTGCAAGAAGTTCTGCGAATTCATCCTATTCTGGTCTCACGAAAGTTTAAAATGCCGGGTTGCCTATGGTACGGAGTCAAACGGACTAAATCTACCGTATATATGCAGTTAAGGGGAATATCTAAGCTTTTTTTACCCCAAGTAGTTCTCATTTCTTCATTAAAAACGATCTTGAGCAGTACCTCTTTAATGGTTTTGCTGCTATGGGGCTGTGATCGTTGTGTTGAAACAAGAGTGTATTAATTATTATCTATAAATTATAAAAATTACACGCAAAACCGCACGATTTACTACCCAACGTTTTGACGAACTTTCAAAATACTGTACGGGGACTTGTAGCTATAGTTCATGAACAGATTTTGGAAAAATTTAAAACTGCTTAACTTACAGTGGTTTATAATATTTCATTTGAAAAATACTAGAGGGAGGCAAAAACGTTTCAGGGGTCGACTTATATCATGCAATTACTATGCATGCGCATTAAGTTATATAAAAATAATATATTTGCTGTTTCTCTAGAATGCTTAACCCTATTTTGGGCGGGGAGGGGCAAATTTGCCCCCCCTACCGGTTTTTTTAAAATAAATGCCAAACGACTGAAGGTTTGGATTTGGAATCTCCTGATTTTGAATAAAATTTTATAGCGCACATTTTCAGAAATTTTGGGGTCCCTCAGATGACGGGAAATGACGTTATTTCCGGTTTCATTAGAGGTACCTCGGCCGATTTTGAGTAATTTTGATCATTATGCCATGTCAGTAGCACTTACTTTTGATGGATGTCATAAATTTTAATTTTGTGTTGCATTGTAATGTTGAGTCAACTTTTAAAAGATCTGACGTCATAATTACGTCACTAATGACGTCATTTTTGCTATGTTTTGTTTTTGCTCCTTTTTTTGTTTCTGAATATCTCTAAGGTGTAAGTGCTTTCATCTTCATACTTTCGGATTTGTGTTATGGTTCATTTCGGTGTAACCTTTGTAAATTTCAATTGATGTGGTGAAAGGAAAGAGGTATAATTACTTGATCTGTCAAAAGCACTTAGGGAATTTTTATGTTCACCAAGTTATTCAGAAACGACAAACACACAAACATCCTTGGATACACTATTATTGGCTAATTAGCACGTCGTTTTTACAGCGACAGCGTTCCCAATAATTGGTATATTATCAATCGGTTAGCGATTCAACGCTCACCCATGTCGCATTGCTGTGCATTTGGATAATTGACTTTATGATGATTCCCTGCCTGGTGGCTTCGAACAAGCAGCAAATTCAAATGGGAAGAAATCTAAAACTCAACAAGAGCATTGAAACAAAGGCTATTCCCAAGCCGGTCTGGACTTCATGAAATTTCAAAAATAGTTGAAATACACTTTTCCTGTACAAAAAATTCGATTTATAGCGCCTTTCAGTCTTTGCAAAAAAGTACACAGGTGTTACTGAAATTGTCATTTTGCTTGTAAAAATATTGTATAAAATACCCAGATTATGACGTCATAAATTGTATTACGTCATCATTTCCTGCGCCCTCGGAAGTGTTAAACTAAGAGGAATAAAATTAAAAAGCATAAGTTTAAAGCAGCATTTATTATACTTGTATGCCTAAACTACGCTAAAAATCCTACTTTTCATGACGTCATTAACCTTCTGATGACGTCATCAAGTCAAATTATATATTTTTGAAAAATTTTCAACGAGTAGTCCCAACCTGCAAAGTTTTAGCTTTCTACGACCTTCCAGTAAGCTTTTAGGTAGGGGGGCAAATTTGCCCACCCCCGCCCAAAATAGGGTGCAAAAATAGCCCGCCCAAGATAGGGTTAAATGTTTTTTTCCTTTAAATTTGTTGTTTGTTTATTATTTTTTTGTATAATGATTTTTTTTCGCCCTTTGTTTAATTTGGTTTTTTGAAATAATTATTTTAATATTTAGAATCAGAGGTGGAGTCGAGGACACAAGGCTTGAGGCCAAGGCGAAGAGCACAAAAATATCCGAGGCCAAGGACAGACCCTTTCGAGGCCAAGGACAGGAATGCTTAAGCGCGTAGCCAGGAATTCGAAATGGGGGGCTGTTTTGGAGGCTATGAGCAACATCAAACGATCTTGATCCAGATTTTAATCGGTCTTCACTCAGATTGAGCCGATTTTTCTGTCCAAACTTAGGTGATCCTCAAAAAAAAAATAAATAAAACGGTCTTCAGCCAGGCTCAGTTTGTCTGGTGGTAATCACATCAGATCCTTGACCACTTATCGCCAATACCGTTGGGGGGAGGCTATTCTGTTTTTTGGGCAACAATCGGCCTTAAAAATGCTAAAAACGGGGTATTTTGCATACTCTTCAGGCCAATGGGGGTCTATAGCCCCCCTCGCTACGCTACTGTGAATGCTCGAGGCCAAGGACACAGGCGCAAGTGTTATCAAAAATATATATATAAATTTTTAGGGCGATCTCCAAAAAAAAGTTCGTCAAAAATTTTTTCAGGCGATCTCCAAAAAAAGAACACAAAAAAGGTCTTCGAAAATTTTCCGAGAGGTTTGTGTCGTTTTCCAGCATAATTTTAACGGTTCAAAAAATAGTACTGTCTTATTGAGGACTTGAGGCTTTGAGGCCAACAGTAAAGCCAAGGATTTCAAAATGTGTCCTCGAGGACTCCACCTCTGTTTAGAATACAAATCAAATCTTTTATTATACTCGCTGTAATACGCCGGAGCGTGTAACGAGTTGGCGGGGCCCATCCCTTCTCATTGCGCCCGGACAACCCAGCTCCTTTCGAAGAAATGTCGCAGCGGTGGCTAGCCGTTGGCAGCACTGTGTCCGATTCGACCGGCCCGAGATTTGAACTTCTGACCTCCCGATCCAGAGACGAACGCGTTACCGCTCGACTAATATAATAAGTCGTTATTTTTGAATCGAAACAAAGAGTAGCGTAAGTTACTTATTCCATTAATACAAAATCTATGCTAAGTAAACCCATTGCTGTTTCGTTTACAATATTAGACATGAGTAATTACCGGCCATAAGTTGGTCGAGCGGTAACACGTATGTGACTGAAGAGGGAGGTCTGAGGCTCAAATCTCAGCCAGCGGCTTGCTACTGCTGCGATATTTCTTCGAAAAGAGCTTTGTAGCCCTAAGGCGCATTGACGCGGAGATGAACCCCGCAAACTCGTTACATACCTTGGCAAAATACTGCAAAGCGAGAATATTGAAAGTTTGGTTTATTAGTAATGATGAACTGAGACGTATGTTCCTAATCTTTACTTTGGCATGAATTTTGTTCATTGCATACAATAGTTTATTGGCTGGGTAACAATATAATAAGACAGATATAATGTGGTCAATTGAGCATGAAAAACAGCTAATCATGAATTTTATTCTGTGAAATAGGATTAAAAAGTAACGGCGTAAGTTCATGTTGAAACGTCTCGTATTAAATAGAATGTTTTGTTATATCTTGGCTTTGTTTTTTTTCAAGCTTTTCTCGTTCTATTTTTAAATTTCATGCTTTGATTTTGGCTAAAGAGCTGATTAGTCGAAAAAAAACTACGACTTTTAAGTTACTATAAAATTTCCAAATTAAAAAAATTGTTCCTTTTCCTTAAAGTTCTCTTTTTTATTGACATTTGTTTTTTTTTATTAAAATTTTTTTTTCTGGTTTACATTTTGTAGTGATTTAAAAATTTAGCGTTCAAAAAAAAGTACTCAAAAGCTACATCATACTATTATGGCTACAATTGTCTATGCGCATACCGAATTATCATATCGAAAACTAATGGGAGAGAGGTTGATTAATACATACACTTAACGAAATGTCTCACAAGTTACCAGCAGGGCTACTTGATATTCGCATTTTCATACGAAATTGAAATCAATAGACGAAAAAACTACAGTACTATAAAAATCAAGCTGCTAAAAGTTGCACGTATCTAATTTGGCAAATCATCTTGGGCAACGAAGCAAAAAGAAAAAGATTCGATATTCGACACAAGTCGCTATTCGTGGTGCACCTACCCGTTTAGACTCGAAAGCAGGTAGTTTAAAATATCAACTTTGGATGTTTGATCAAACCGAGCTGGATTCGAACCCGAGTCTACCTTAATTTAACATCAATATTCATGCGTGCAGTGTTTTTTGATAAAAATAATTAACGCTCAATTCCCATTAGGGGCCCAACAGTCCATCCATCGTGATGGTGCACATAGCGAATAGAAATCCAAAGTTAGTGTGGTTAACAAATATGAGAGCTGAAAAAATCTAATTGCAAAATTTCTCCGATTTGAATGCACGAACTCTGAAACTAGCAATTTACAAAATCATTGTATCAAGAATTTATTGCCGGATTTATAAACTGACAAATACACATAACGCTCCGGTAAAAATAAATTTCACATCCCGTTTGAACTTCTCATTAAACGTCAAGAATAAATTACGCTCACTTTCGAATAGCTAGACAGATATTGTAAAGTGTAAACACTCTTAAAGGCGGTGAATCATCCAGCCAATTCCGGTGGTTTACGATAGCTAAAATTGAAGCAAATTTTTGATATTTTTCGTATGGATTTTGGGGTTACGGTTGCAAAGATATTCAACAAATACAAAAAGATATCCCCCCGAAAAAAGTTTTTGGAAACTCTGAGTTTTGTTCTTCCCGCCAAAACCACAGTAGGCCTAATAGTTTAGAGAACAAACAAAACTCAGAGTTTCCAAAAACTTTTTTGGGGGGATATCTTTTTGTACCAGTTGAATATTTTTGCAACTGCAGTCCCAAAATTAAAACAAAAAATACCAAAAATTATAGTTTAATTTCAGCTATTGTGAACTACCGGAATTGGCTAGATGATTCACCGCCTTTAACAATCATTACAGGGTGTTTCGAAATTTGAGCTTTCTCCCAACACATCATAAACTAGAATGACAAAGTAATCAAGATATATTGATTTAGAATGGGCATAATACTTAAGTTTTCACCAAACCATTCATATTCTGTAGAGCCTCCACCTGCCTGCCCCATATCCTTCATTTGTGAGAGATATAATCTAACCAAATCGTGAAAAAGGTGAAAAAAAACTTTTCTCATTTTTTGATTCTTTACCTATGAGGTCTTGTTCAACTTAGTTATTTGAAGAAATTTGAAATGAAGAAAATCGAAAACACAAGAAGTTTGAAATGAAAAATAGCTCAGCAGAAACTTACGGCAATAATTAACTCAGTGGAAATTTACGGTAATAATACATTAATTACGGTAATAATTAACAATACAGAGAACTTCTTCAAAAATTTTCAGGTAAGCTGGGATGGATGGCCCTGATTCGAAATACCAAGTACTTAGCAAACGGTTGACAAAACTTCAGAACAATTTACAGAGTTTTACCCATGACAAAAGAGCCTGAGGCAGCGATCTTGCACGTTTCATTGAAAACAATAATTTAAAAACATTATCCATTATCAGAGGTGGGCAGTATCGAGTACAAAGTATTGGTACGTAGTCAAAATTGATACCGAAGTACCGGTACCAATTGAAAATTAAACTCCCTTTTTTTGGAGTGGAGCTAAGATATTTTTCACTCTAAAATATTCCGTAACGGTTCGCTTATTTTAACATCCGGACAAACTTTTTGATTTTTTTTATACAAAACAAGCAATAACACTTGCCGAGACTGAGCTACAAAGGTTTTTGAAAGTTTCACATCAATACAAACGCCTGCACTGTGTACAATGCGTCTGCCGGCTACGGCGTTGAAAAAAGGACACTAATAAATAATCAACAATAATATTTGAAAACTATCATAACAAATTTGATGCGTAATCTAAACCGTCTCGAAAACTGTGACATTTGTCCGAGTTTTGACATGAACACATGCATCGTTGAACGTTTAGCACACGTTGGTCAATTGATTGGCAGAACAATAGTTGAGACTGTTTTCTGATATTGAAGTCTTCTGCTAGTGAAATCTCGGTGTTTATTCTAAAAATAGTATCGTTTTCAGTTGACAAATCTTTTCAGTAGAATAGCACAGCATTTTACTGAAAGTTTGTCATCATCTGCTACCGAAAGATTGTTCTAGACGCTTTTTCATATCCTGAAAAACATTAAAAAATACTTTACAAAACCACACGAGTTTTAATTTCTGCAGTTTACAAGATATTCTCGTTCACAACAATGATTTACGTTCTTGAACTTGTAAATGCATTCATGTTGGAAGAGTTCAGAATAATACGGCAAAAAGAAATTAGAGGCATGAAGGGTAATCGACTTCTGATGCAACTTTCTGCACTAGCATTTGTGTCTGCAATTTTCTTTGAAAAATCTTTTCTTCACACAAAATTTCTACTTACATCATTACCTTCATTTATCATGCTCTCAGTAGGTTCAGGTCATCAAAACCATTTTTAAACATGCTAAGTTCTTAATTAATCACTAAATGATAACAGATGGTAACTAAAAATACCAGCATAAATGCATATTTGTCACAATACAAACGTAGCAGTATAGTTTATGCATTCAAAATAATCTCTAGCTATTAAAGGAGGGGGCAGCCAGCAAATTCCGGTAGTTTACAAATACAAAAGCTCAAATTAAAATATAATTTTAAACTTTGGTTCTCATTTTGGGGCTGCGGCAGCTAAGATATTCAACAAATAAAAACAGATATCCCACTAAAAAGTTTATAAAAACCATGAGTTTGTTCTCGCAGCCTGAGTTTCCAGAAAAAAAAAGGTTTACCACAATAGAATGTCACTGGAAGATCACAAGAGACTGAATAATAATACTAAATACTATAATTCAGTCTCTCTTTTTCCCTACAATTCAGGTTGAAAGAACAAACTCAGGGTTTTCTAAAACTTTTTAGGGGGCATATTTCGTTGTGTTTCTTGATAATCTTTGCAACCGCAGCCCGCGAAATAAAAAACAAAAAACTTCAAAAATTATGTATTGATTTCAACTAAATTATAAGCTACCGGTACCACAATTGCTGGATGCTTCACCCCCTCAATTTAGAGATTAGCTTTTTAAAGTTACTTACTATAGAATTTTCCAAAAACTGGTCTTCAAAGGATTGATACTTTGCTGCTTGTGAATTCGAGTCAGTGTCATTTTAAGAGAAGCATTTGGGCCACTCACAAAAGCTCTGTTGCTCTTCATCATTTCTTAAACCAGTTAAAATTTTCTTTGAATCATGTTAAGAATAGTATTGTGCATTGGAAGGCAAGCAATACTTTCAAGCAAAAATGTATGATACTGATTGATATTACAGTACATCTATTATGGAATACAAAGCTAAATTATTGCTTGTTCAACAAACAATCTGGAAAACACAAAACATTTAGCACTTCATAGTTCAAATCACTTAATGCACACACAGCACAAAAATCAACAAGTAAGCACTGAGAGATGAAAACTGAGTAGTTACCATAAATGCAAACAGCCAATGTTACGTGAAAGCTTCTTTTTTGTAACTTCAGCTTATAGCCAATCTAGGCATTTTTCAAGTTTTGATAAAGAGCGTAGTAACTCTTAACTGACAGCTATCTCGCATGTCGTAACCATTAACCACAATGAGGATAAATTTGTTTAAAATTTTATCACTTAACTGGATTCAAAAATAAAACCATTTGAAGATACTGAAAAACATTTGGCAATCAAAACATACTATCAATAAGACAACTTGGAAATAGCAGTAGATCAGAAAAGATATATCACTTAATTTTCAGAAAGATTTGCATACTTTCATGCTAATAGCTAGCATGTAAAGCTTTGTATATTACACAATATTTATTAATTCACAATAATTTTGATTAACTAAACCAAAAAGTTTATCACCAAAGATACTGAATTGGCTATGGTTTGTGACTTTTGGCTCATCTTGTACATACAGTAGAGTAGTACTTTTTAGCATGTGATGTAAACAATGACATTGAATGAGTATTTGAGCAAAGACTCTATTAAACGATTCCGATTCCATATAAATTCTACATGGCATAATTTTCAAATCTTGAAGTTTAGCTGTTGTTGTTGTTCTTTTTAATTAATTATCTTGAACGGAGCAACAAAAAACTTGCGACAAGTATTAATTCATGACTTCTTGAGATAGTGAGGTATTAGAGGACCAAGTGCTTTGTGGCAGTGATGTAAAGGTAGTTGACCAATTGTCATGATCTTGATTGAAAAGTTTGTTTATTTTGCTTGAATACTTTTAGAAGTACTTACACTTGAGCACTTCTAAATTTACTATGTTTTTTTACTTTTACTCAAGTATTTTTATTGGCTAATACTTTGCACTTTATTTCTTTACAAATTTCTAGTACTTTTTACACCACTGCTTGTGACGTTTCGCGTTACGCAAATGTTGCTTTAGGTTTACCAAAACTGTTGTATATCAATGCATTCGCCTAGCAAAAATGTCGAAAATGTTTATGCCAAACATTGTCTAAATGGTCAATTCCCGATTTTGTCCAACACTGATAATGTATGAATACCTTACGTATTACTTCATGATATTTGTTTAAACTGAATGTTTGCATCAGATGTACACTCAAGGTTAATAATAAACAGATACAATTAACTTTATGTGGTGTTTCAGAATTTAAAAAATCCAAAATACTTTTGAATTGCAATAAACTCAAAACCACTGCCATCTATGGGGCGATAGACTTCATTGGCTGTTTATTTTTCATTGCAGTACGTACTTTAGGTTTGGAGGAATCCGTATTTGCATAAGAGTTTCGACAATCGACAGTGATCTAATGTTTCTGCGGATTTTTTCACTTCTTGTCCACTGAATTTGCTGCTTGTTCAAAGCCACCAAGCAGAGACAACCATTATACTGTACAGCATCTTATCCAAGGATGCAACAACGTGAGTGGGGTGTGAGCTGAACCAAGATTACCGGATCAGGGTCATTGTAAAACGATGTCCTCACCTTCTTGGCAACACAGCCAAAGCTTTGATCTGCCACTTGCCCGCCTGCTACAACACATGATGTCGATGGAAGTATCACTCCCTTTCAATTTAATGCCAAACCAGAGAACATTAAGCAGGGAAGCTTTGGTATCAATTTCTAAACTGCAGTCTTTAACTTTACCAAACCAAGAATCAAACCATGGTCTACTGTTTCAGCAACAGATTGTCTTTCTGTCCATCAACTCATTTTTATCTAAACTACTAAAATGGTTTATTATTATACTCAGAAAAAATTTAATAACTGACTAATTGGGTCAAAAGTTGATTACTTGGCAACCTTCATTATTCATATGATATTATTAAGCAAGTATTCATATTCATTTATAGCCTATTGACATGGACGTTTACAAATATTGAAAGCACAAGCTTAAATGACTAAAGTAACCCTACCCTAGTATATACCCTATGTCATTGTGATCAGGGCTGAGTGAAAAGAACTTTTCAGGGAGTGCAAAGATTGATACAGACATCGACACAGCTAGGGGAGGGGATTAGGGAACCAGTCCTCCCTTTTGCAAGTGCCACACAATTTCACAATAATTATTTAAAATATAAATAATACAAAAAAAAGCACCGACCTCTGAACACCAACAAATCCAAAGGGGAGGAATGCTAGCAATCATTATCAGTGTTGACATTTAATGAAAATGTTTGATCATTAACAGATTAAATGATAAATAAGTTATTGTAGTCTGTGACGCACTTTCTTGGAACAATAATGTCTTTCAAGCATGTCGTTTTTGGTTTGCATTTGTTGCTCGATAGTTGAGTGAGCCGTACGTAAGAAAAAATTGATTGCTGACGCAATCTTGCTTGGTTAATGCTCAGATTCGTGTTTTTTATCAACAGCTATGAACTTTTCAAGTCATTAATTTGTACGGGGCCATACTAAGGGGGGGGGGGGGGGCATTAGGGGCAATTAATTTCATTTTGTTTTGAAAGTGTGCAAATTTTTATCACTGCTACTGCATTACATGTGGTAATAGCAACAAGTTTTCATAACATGTTTCAAGGTGCCTTGAGCATTTATGTGGTGTATATATTTTTTTACTTAATGCTCAATTTGCTAATCTTTATGTTAATGCAGGTTTTGGAAAACTTTCCTATTGGTGGTTGGTGGTGCTACCTTCGACATAACTTCAGATATTTTGAAAACAAAAACAAAACAAAATAGTTTTACAATTTAATGCAAACATGTTGATTAACGGCCATTATTTTGGTAAAAAATTGTGAAGATCACCTAGTGCCAGAGAACTCCGCTAAGACTCGCATTAATTTGCCATTAGACTCTGGTCTATGATTGTTGTTGTCTGTTGCTGTAAGTGCATATTTGATCTCCTGCTACCGGACTGCATGGGATGCTGACTATTAGGCTATATGATCCACACAGTTTTCATTGCAATAACTACTTCATGTTTGGAGGAATTTGCACCTCAAGCAAACAAGAGTTTCCAGTGTTCCAATGTTTAACTGGACCTGTGGGATTTCTACAAATACTTGTCCACTAAATTTGCTGTTGTTTGGAACCACCAAGCAGAAATATTAGTCATCATAATGCATCTTTAACCTAGAATGCAGCAACATGACCAGGGTGCAGGACTGTCGATTAAACCCAGATCATGCGATCACAGTTGTCACAAAAACCATGCCACAAAATTATGCTGACAAAGTTTACTCTTCTTCTTTCTTCTTCTTTCTTCATTGCCCGCTTTTCCATGAGGGTTGCGGGGGCAGCAGCTCAAGATTGAGCCGCCACACCTCACGGTCTTCCATCACCTCCATCATTTCGCTTGGGCGAAGTCCCAAGCGATTCCATCCAAGATCCTCAATGTAATCGGTCCATCTAGTTCTAGGTCGTCCGACTGGTCTTCTCCCATTTGCTTTGGCATGTAAAGCTTGTTTGGGGAGTCTTTCCTGAGGCATTCTGCTTACATGGCCAAACCATCTAAGCTGAGATCTTTCAATTCAGAGAAGTAACGGTTCGATGTTAAAGAGATTTTCGAATTTCAGAGCTACGCACCTTGTTAAACAGTGTAGCTCCTTCGATTCTTCGTAAAAACCTCATTTCGGACGCTTGCACTTGTGATCGCATTCTTTCGGTCATTACCCAAGATTCATGACCATAAGGGAGAATGGGGACAAAAACTGCTTTGAAAATTGAGAGTTTTGCCTTTTTCGACGATTCTCGTTTCACGACAACCGAGTAGTGCAAAGCTCGCATTACTGCACTAGCCTTGCCTATTCGGGTATCGAGTTCTTCGTCTTGCCTTCCGTCACTCGTAAATGCAACCCCAAGATACCTGAACTTCTCTACCTGCTTCAGTGTCGCTCCATTCACTTGTAATACGCACTGATCAGGGTTTCTTGAAAGATGAAGTACCTCAGTTTTGGCCGTGCTTATTTTCATTCCGGCGGTGTTGCATGCATCTGCAAAGCTATTTAATGCGCGCTGGAGGCCAGATTCTGTGGAAGAAAGCAGAACCAAATCATCTGCGAATAGCAGACGACTAATTTTGCAATTTCCAATCGTGGCACACTCATCAGCTCGGCTGTATTTGTCGATCCAATTCATGTAAACAATGAAAAGGAGAGGTGACAAAACGCACCCTTGCCGGAGTCCAACGACCACATGGAACGGCTTTGATTGCTTGCCATTTACCCGAACACAAACCTCCGGTCTGCAGTAGACTGACTTAATAGCGTGTAACAATTGACCATCAACGCCATACTCCTGCCAAACCTTCCAAAGTTTATGCTGAGGAACTCGGTCATATGCTTTTTCAAGATCGACAAAGCATGCAAAGAGATCTTTGCCATACTCCCAAGATTTCTCCAAGATTTGCTTCAGAGTGAAGATTTGGTCCGTGGTGCTGCGACCCGGACGAAAACCGCACTGACCATCTTCCAGTTTTGATTCCACTATTTCTCGGCATTTCCTTTCAAGGCATTTGGCATATACTTTCCCTGGCAAACTAAGGAGTGATATCCCTCTGTAGTTTGTACATTGCTTGCGATCTCCTTTCTTGAATATCGGAATAATCACACCTGTTTGCCAATCTCTGGGAGTTTTGCCAAGCTTCCACGCAACTTGACACACTCGCGTTAACCAAAGAATTCCTTCTCTAGTCAGCGCTTTCAACATCTCGGGTCTGATTTCATCTTCACCAGCAGCTTTTCCAGATTTTATCCCTTTAATTGCAGTTGCCACTTCTGCTGCAGTGAAAACTTCGTCCTCCCCTAGATGTGTCACTTCGTGTGTGTCACGAGTCGATGCCTTTACAGGGTTCAAAAGATCTTCAAAGTATTCTCTCCATCGTGAAAGGATTTCATTCTCATCCGTTAGAATGTTACCGTCAGAATCCTTGATGGAGTATGTGATACTCGATCTTTTGCCACGTAAACGGCGGATGGTCTGCCAAAATACTTTGTTTGCCGAAAAATAGTTGGAATCCAACCGACGACCAAACTCTTCCCATGACTTCTCCTTGGATTTCTTTACTGCCGAAGTTGCCGCTTTTCGCGCCTCAGTGTACCGGGATTGCAAATCAGATGACGATCTGTCCTGTAGCCAGGCCTTGAACGCATCTTTCTTGGCTCGAATAGCTTCTTTAACCTCTTGGTTCCACCAAGGTGTTCTTTTCTCACTATCGCCCGCCATTCTAAGCCGTTTTCGCCCACAACTTTCAGCATCTGATGAAATGATTGCTGATCTGAACAGCAGCCATTCCCTCTCAATGTCCTCGGATACATCAGGAAGTTGTCTGAACTTAGATGATATACTGGATGCAAACTGTTTTCTTACTTTTTTGTCCTCTAAAGCCTCCCATTTGATCCGGTAAGTCACAGATGACCTGTTGGATCTTTTGTTTGGCCAAGGTTTCGAAAGTCGTAAGGGACATACTACCAGATGGTGATCAGTTGACAATTCAGCACCTCGCTTCACTCGAACGTCCAGCACATCAGAAAACAAATCTGACGAAACTATGCAAAAATCTATCAAAGATTTTTGATCCATACTAGGTCGATACCATGTATACTTGTGAACCTCTCTGCGCTGGAAAAAGGTATTCATGATGCGGAGTCCGTTGCTACAACAGAGCTGCAATAAATACCTTTTGTTCTCATTCAGCCCAGTGACAACATGTTTTCCGATCACACCCTTCCACGTATCTGTGTCTGTTCCAACATGTGCGTTAAAATTCCCCATAAGGACTGTAGATTCAGTAGCTGATACTCGTAGAAGAGCATCATTTACTTCATCCACAAAAGTCTGATATTCACTCGTGGCATTGGGGGCATATACCTGCAATAGGCACAATGACCGATCCAATACCTTAAGCTTCAACATACAGACCCGTGATCCCAAAGGAATCCAATCTGACACACAGTCTGATAAACGGGGGCTTGTGAGAATCCCCACACCCGCTTGTGCAGACATACTAGGATCAGCACCAGAATAGAAGAGTTTCCATCCGCCATCCAGATCCGCAGCTCCAGAGCCACGTCGTTTGGTTGAAGAAACTCCGATAATATCGAGATGATACCGCTTTGCTTCCTCAACCAATTCTAGCTCTTTTCCTGTGAGGGTGAGGATATTCCAATTGCCCAACAGCAGTTGGTGATGGTTGACCCGTGAGTGTGCGACATTATCTCGAGTACGAATACTCTGCGCTGCCTCCATTCGCCTCTCCAAACGTTTAGCGGGCACATTGGTGGAGCTGCCACTAGGGCTGGCTGGTGGAGATTGTCGTTTATTTTCGAACGAGCCCCTCTGCCTAAGACTCGAACGCCATAGGGGTTTCGCTGAATGACGACCTGGGAGTCCCTAGGCGCTCCCCTGCCGGACGAGGTTCCACTTGTGAAGGTGGCCCCATTAACGTCGTTCACGTAATTTTCATTATTTGTGCTCATCATGATTTGTTTTGCAGTTTAATCTAACTGCGGAGAGGTTTTATATCAGAGTTGTCCTTCTCCTAGGTTATATGCTTACCACAGCTGATGGGCATAACCAACCCAGGTTTTAAGTTTTCCAACTATTTTGATTTGAACTATACTTCGTCTCACTTCTACCATTAGACCTATCTGGCATGGGTAACCCTTTCAGGAGAATTGAATCTCCAGCCAGTACAGCTCTGCAGGTCATTGAGGCACATAGACTTTTCCACCTCGTTACGGTGATAGTTCATGGAAAAGCTATGCATTGTAGGTCTAATTGCCGAGCTATGTTATTCTATGCCTACTGTGCCATAATAAGCCAATTATATGTCATACTATGCCTCCTAAGCTACGGTGCCCACTTTGGCCTACTATGCCTGTTGTGCCATAATAAGCCTACTGTATGCCATACTATGCCTACCAGGGTGCCATGTTATGCCTACAATGTCATACTAAAGCTGCAGCACCTACTATGGCTGTGGCACACTATGCTTACTAATGCTATGCCTATTTTCCATAACAAGCCTCCTGTATGTCATAATCTGCCTACTAAGGTGTAATGCTATCCCTACTATAATATACTACACTGCAGTGCCTACTGTGGGATACTGTGCAATAATAAGCCAACTATGCCTACTGTGCCATAGTAAGCTACAGTGCCTACTGTGACATGCTATGCTTACTAGAGTGCCATAACAAGTCTACTTCATGTTACACTATGCCTACAATGCCATACTAAGCCTACTATGACATAGTACTCCTACTAACCTATGGTGCCAAAAGCCCACTACAGTATATGAAGCACGTTTTGACAAAAGTTGATAAGTCGCATTTCGCCGTTTCGAGAAAATGGCGTTTAAAGTTTTAAACTTTCATTTGGCTCTGTTGTCAAGTGCAACATAATAAGCCATTTACTACCAAAAAATAAGTGAAAATAAACATAATTTTCTTTTCAGGAAAACCATTTTAATCAAACAACTTGAAAAATACCAAAAACTCATTTTTTGAAAAATGCTGCTTATCAACTTTTGCCAAAACATGCTTCATATTGTTGTTGTAGCGCATATTTATCCTCCAGTCACCAGACAGTATCAGACGCTAACTTATTGGACGATCCGCACATTTTTTTATAGCAGTGACTACTTTGTGATTGGAGAAATCCGCACCTGCTTGAGGAGTTTCCGATGATCCAACGTTTCTGTAGATTTCTTCAAATTCTTGCCCACCGAATTTGCTGCTTGTTCAAAGCCACCAACCAGAGATAATTATCGTAAAACGTCTTATCCAAGGACGCAACGGCGTGACCAGGGTGCGGGTTGAACCCACATCATTCAATCAAGGTCGTCGTGAATAATTCGTCTTTACCCATTTGGCCAAGCTACCAACTATACTACACTCGAATGCTATAGGCCTGTTATGTCTACAATGTCATACTACGCCTACTATAACATACTAAGCTGTAGCGCCTACTGTGGGATACTATGCCTACTGTGCCATAATAAGCCAACTATATGTCATATTCTGATGTCGTACTTTGCCTACTAAGCTACAGTGCCCACTGTGGCACACTATGCCTACTGTGCCATAATCAGCATACTATGTCTATTGTGCCATAATTAGCCTACAATATAGCATAGCTATACCTATTGTACCATAATACGCCTACGATATCTACAATGTCATACTAGCCTGTAGCGCCTACTATGGTTTTTAATAATACGCGTACTGTTCCATAACAAGCCTCCTATATGCCATACTCTGCCTAATAAGGTGTCCTTCTATCTCAACTAAGTATACTAACCTCCAGTGCCTACTGTGCCATATTAAGCCAACTATGCCACAGAGCCTACTGTGACATGCTATGCCTACTAGGGTGCCATCATAAGCCTACTTCATGTCATACTATGCCTAAAATGCCATACTAAGCCTCCTATGACATACTACGCCTACTGTAGTATACTATGCCTAATGTGCCATAAGGCTACTACTGTATATGTCACACTATACTCGCATGCTATACTATGTCTACAATGCCATACTACATTTGCTATGATATACTAACCTCCAGTGCCTACTGTGCCATATAAAGCCAATTATGCCACAGTGCCTACTGTGACATACTATGCCTACTAGAGTGCCATCATAAGCCTACAATATGTCATACTATGCCTAAAATGCCATACTAAGCTTCCTATTACATACTACGCCTACTGTGGTATACTATGCCTAATGTGCCATAAGGCTACTACTGTACATGCCATACTATACTCGCATGAAACCAACCGTATGCCATACTATGCCTACAAAGCTACAGTGCGCACTGAGGTATACTATGCTTACTGTGCCATAATCAGCATACTACGTCTATTGTGCCATAATTAGCATACAATATAGCATAACTATACCTATTGTACCATAATACGCGTACGATATCTACAATGTTATGCTAGCCTGTAGCGCCTACTATGGTTTTCATTAATATGCGTACTGTTCCATAACAAGCCTCCTATATGCCATACTCTGCCTAATAAGGTGTCCTTCTATCCCAACTAAGTATACTAACCTCCAGTGCCTACTGTGCCATATTAAGCCAACTATGCCACAGAGCCTACTATGACATGCTATGCCTACTAGGGTGCCATAATAAGCCTACTTCATGTCATACTATGCCTAAAATGCCATACTAAGCTTCCTATGACATACTACGCCTACTGTAGTATACTATGCCTAATGTGCCATAAGGCTACTACTGTACATTCCATACTATACCGCATGCTATACTATGTCTACAATGCCATACTACGTCTACTATGACATACTAAGGTGCAGTGCCTACTGTACCATAACAAGCCAACCATATGCCATACTATGCCTTCAAAGCTACAGTGCTCACTGTGGCATACTATGCTTACTGTGCCATAATCAGCATACTATGTCTATTGTGCCATAATTAGCCTACAATATGGCATAATATACCTATTGTGCCATAATAAGCCTACTATTTACCATTCTATGCCTACAATATCGTACTAGCCTGTAGCGCATACGTGGCATATTATCCTTACTAATACTATGCCCACTGTTCCATAGCAAGTCCATTATATGCCATACTCTGCCAAACTAGGGTGTCATGTTATCCCTACTGTGACATACTAACTTCCAGTGCCTACTGGTCTATATTAAGCCAACTATGCCATACGCCTAGTGTTACACTATACGATGCCTACTGTGCCATAACAAGCCTACTTTATGGGTGTCACGCTACGCGTACAGGCGTGTCATGCTAAACCTATTAGAGTGTCATGCTATGCCTACAAGAATGTCGTGCTAAACCTATTAGGGTATCACGCTATGCTTACAATGCTGTACTAAGCTGCGGCACCCACTGTGGCATGCTATATGCCATACTAAGTCTACACTGCCATACTACGCCTATCGTGCCATACTAAGCCTACTACATGCTATACCATAAACAAAACCATATTTATTTACCTATACAGGATAAAACAAATCCACTCCGGAAACCAGCTTTGCAATTCATAGACTGGAGTCGCGGGAAAGTTGCATTTTGCACTTTTTAGCAGAAACTAGAGTGCCATTGTCGAAATATCGGATTGGAGTGCTATCCTAACCTTAACATTGATCCATCAATATTCTTAGCCAACCGCTAATATTTTCTATCAATTTTTCCACCCAATGCCAACATGCAATAATCAACCTTCCTATACCAATGCTTAAATTCATCAATTAATTTTCCTAGTCTACTTCTAACATTTTTATAATCAATTTTCCTAGTCAAGTGTTAACAATTGTCAATCAATTTTCCTAGCCTAATGCTAGCGTTCATCAATTAATTTTTCCAGTTAAGAGCTAACAGTTGTCAATCAAATTTCCTAGCCTAATGCTAATATTTATACATCAATTTACTTAGTCTAATGCCAACAGCCAATAATCTACCTTCTCATGCCAATGCTTACAATTAATTTTTCTTGTCTAATGCTGACATTTATCAGTTAATTTTCCTACTCCACAGCTAACTTTATCAAACAATTTTCCTAGTCTAATAATGGTAATATTAATCAGTTTTCCTACTCTAATGTAATATTATCAATCAATTTTCCAAGCTTAATGCTTACATTTATCAATGAATTTCCTAATCTAATGCTAACATTCATCAATCAATTATCAATGCTAACCTTTATCCATCAATTTTCCTAGCCTAGCATAATGCTACGGTAACATTTATCAATCAATTTTTCTAGTCTAATACTAACCATTTTAATGCTAACCTTTAGCATCAATTTTCCTAAACTAGCGCAATGCTACAGTAACATTTATCCATCCATTTTCTTAGCCTAATACCAATATTTATCAATCAATTTTCCTGGCCTAGCTTAATGCCAATACTTAGCACTCAATTTTTCTAGTCTAATAATGGTAATATTAATCAGTTTTCCTACTCTAATGTAATATTATCAATCAATTTTCCAAGCTTAATGCTTACATTTATCAATGAATTTCCTAATCTAATACTAACATCATTCATCAATCAATTATCCTACTTTAATGCTAACCTTTATCCGTCAATTTTCCTAGCCTAGCATAATGCTACGGTAACATTTATCAATCAATTTTCCTAGTTTACTGCTAACATTTATCAAATAATTTTCCAAGTCTAATGCAAACATCCCATAATTAACGTTCTTATACCAATGCTTACATTCATCAATCAATTTTCCTAGTCTGATGCTAACCTTTATCAATCGATTTTCCTAGCCTAATATCCATTCAGTTTGCTAGCCTAATATCCATCAATTTTTCTAGCCTAATGCTAGCATTTATCAATCATTTTCCTACTCTAATATTCGACTTGCAAATTCATACAAATCAGCTACGCCATCTTTTACTTTAGTAAAATATGTTGAGAGCAGGCGCATAGCCAGGATTTGGAAAAGGGGGGGGCTATTTTGAAAGAGTGAGAAGTGTGCAAACGACCTTGACTCGAATTTTCATTGACCTTGAATCAGTTTCAGACGGTTTGTCCGAAAATTGAGACGAAATGTCTCGGAAAGATCGGAAATTCAAAGTTTTTTCCGCCCAAAATTAGGTGATCTCGAAAAAAAAAAGGTCTTCGCCAAAATTCAGAGTGATTTTTCGGCGTTTTTTCCGCCCGAAATTAGATGACCTCCAAAAAAAAAAAAAAAAAAAAAAAAAGGTCTTCGCCAAAATTCAGAGTGATTTTTCGGCCGAAATCCAAAATTCAAACGTTTTTTCCGCCCAAAATTGGGTGATCTCCAAAAAAAAATAAATAAATAAAAAAAAAAGGACTTCGCCAAAATTCAGAGTGATTTTTCGGCGTTTTTTCCGCCCGAAATTAGATGACCTCCAAAAAAAAAAAAAAAAAAAAAAAAAAAAGGTCTTCGCCAAAATTCAGAGTGATTTTTCGGCCGAAATCCAAAATTCAAACGTTTTTTCCGCCCAAAATTAGGTGATCTCCGAAAAGAAAAAAAGGTCTTCGCCAAATTTCACGGCGATTTTTCTTCCAATTTCGCAAGTTCAAACGTTTGAGGGGGGGCTCTTTTCGTATGGGGGGACTATTTTCCACTTTTCACAGAAAATCGGCCTCAAAAGCACAAAAAACATGCGATTTTGCATACTTCACAAGCCAATGGGGGGGCTCGAGCCCCCCCCCCCTGGCTACGCTACTGGTTGAGAGCCCCCAACTACTTTGTGCACCATCAGCCCCCTGATTCATGAATAATAATAGAATCTCGACTTAGTATTGACAAGCTACCGTACAATGCAATTTCTTTGTCTGTTTCAAAATCCAAACAGTATATGGTGGCAACATAAATAACGCAGCTAGTAATTTTTGGTCGGAGGCGTGTTGTTTTTATATTTTGTTTTGCAAATTTTCTGCCTCATTTGTTATAAACCTTGTACTATGTCAGCCTACTATACAGTAACAGTATATAATCTATGATTCTTACATCGATTGCTTGCACATGCGATTTTTGCATCTGCTACTGCATCGTGAAGCCACAATTTTTGCATTCTCTTGCTATTGTTGTTTTTTTTTGTTTTCAGGAGTCTGCTGCACAAACAAGAATTGGATTGCTGCCAGCTATACCTAGAGCTTGCATTTCATGACTTCACAATCTGCATAATTTACAAATTTTGGAAATGCATGTAAATAATACAAATAATAATAAAAATCAATTTGTCAATCTCTTGAAATGAGATAGCAAGAAGCTAACATTTGACTAAGGGGCACTCACTGCTAAAGCAGGTGAAAAAGCAGAAAAATAGCAGATTACAAAATGAAAAAAAGGACTTGTTAAAAGATTATTAAGATTGTATTATACAGTGTTAAAGCATACTAAACAATATTAGGCACATCAACAAAGGCCATATTGAAAAAGTGTATTTTTAATCTATTCTTGAACAATGAAATGCTGCTACTTTTCCAAATATCAAGAGGCAAATCATTCCAAACAGTAACCAAAGCATGTGAAAAAATTGATCCAGATCTGTTGTAGTCCCAATTCACTGTTGTTTATTTTTTTCAACAAAGCACATCGCAGTTACCACGAAAATCATAAGCTGTAAGCAGCAGATGGCTTATGCAGGGCAATTTAGAAGTACCTGTTGAAGGTAATCACAAGCACAACGCTACTGCACAATCACAATCGTAAAACAATTTTGTCACCCCCTTTTTTAATTTCTGGCTGGGCCAGTAGATGTAGAGCCGCCCAAATATTACTGTACCTACTCCTAAGTTGTTGTCAAGATTAATCACTATTCATACCAATATTACGAATGTATATTTCCATTTGAAAGCAACGGAATGATGACATTTGCATCAACTAGATGTCTGAATACTGCTGTAAGCTTACTTTGGACGGTTTGGGGCAGAGCCCTGAAAGCTTTAGCCCTTTTCATGTTTGTCAAGGGTAAAAATACAGCATTTAATCAGTCAATTAACATCATAGAATTTGCAGAAAAATGGACTGACAAAAAAATGGGTCTGGTACGGGTTTCAATTCTCAGTGCAAACAATTTTTTGGGTGTCGTTAAGTATAAGCCTCCGCTTTTTTTCGGAAGCTCTGCCACCAGTGTATGACTGAGCGCGCACGCTCTCTCTCCAATCTAAGCTATTTCTCAAAGTCTAACCCTAAGCTATTCCCCCAAAATTCAACCCTACACTTAATGAGTGGTCCAATCTCAGATCTATGCATATGCTGTTCTCAAAAACTAACCTTAACCTAAACCTATTCCCTAAAATCTAGCCCTAACCTTAATTAGTGCAGAAATGACAGAGAGTGCATGCGTGCTGATACACAGGTCGCAGAGCTTTTGTGAAAAAAAGCGGACGACTTAAACTTAACCATACGCGATTTTTTTGGGGGATGAGATTGAGTTGAGTTCAGTTAGGGTACTTTAAATCTTTCGAGGTACCAGGTAGGAAGGCGGATTGAACTAGCTTATTCCACCGCAAATACTGGGACATCTTTGGAGAGATCCAACACAAAGATATCAGATGTGTCCAAGACAGGGGTGTATTTAGGGGGGGCCATTGGGCCATGGCCCCCCTTTGGGTTGCCAGGATTGCAAAATTGCATAGAAAAGTGAGCAAAATTTAGGCATGCCCCCCCCCCCCCCCTTTGCTAGTTGGGCATCAGGCTTTGGGCTCGAAATCACCTGATATTGGACGAAAAATGAGACGAAATTTGAGTGAAGACCTTTTTTTTTTGCTCTTCACCTGATTTTGGGCAAAAAATGGGACGAAATTGAGTGAAGACCTTTTTTTTCTGCTCTTCGCCTGATTTTGGGTGAAAAATGGGACGAAATTTGAGTGTGACAATTTCAAATTCTGATCTATGTTCCTCTCAAATTTTCTGAAGTTTCTGCCCCCCTTTTCAAAATCCTGCATACGCTACTGGTCCGAGAGCCTTACTCTATGTAGCGCATGGATACCCACAATATCAGAGAGGCCTACCGCACTACAACAGGAGCAATTGCTCTGAGCCCAATTCCAAATTAAATCCACAGCTGCCACACTGTCAGGTACGAAAAGACAGAAATGCCAGAAAATCCCTACCATCACATGATTGAAACCTGAAGCATCTGACGAAATTGCCACCCCAAAGGTCCAGCAGGTCTGGTGAATGAATATTCTTTATGTTTACAACCATAGATGGGCACAAGTCCGTTAATCGTTAATCCGTTAATAACGAAGCTAACTTTTTCATTAACTCGTTAATCCGTTAAAAAGTATTTTCATGTTAACGGACTAAATTAACTTCCGTTAAGTGCTGTTAACGGACTAGAGTAACTTCCGTTAAGTTTTGTTAACTTCCGTTAAGGTTTTTATCGTAAATATCTTGCAGCTTCGTTGTGCATTTGAACTTGTTTTTATCTTGAAATTAGGTTAGACTGTAAAACGTAACTTTCAAAACACAAAAAGACTACCATAGCAATAAATATTTCCTTACAATCAGCTCAACAGCGTCAATACGTGTTCTAGAAGCGAGTGAACATAAAGAAATGTAAATTACACGCAAAATGTTAACGGATTAACGGACTTTATTAACTTCCGTTAATTAAATCTGAAAATAACGGATTAACGTTAACGGAGGTGTGAAGTTTGTTAACGGACTAGTGGTTAACGAAGCTAACGTTTTGCATTAACTTGCCCATCTATGTTTACAACAATTACCGCTAGTTTACCAGCCTGCCAGTAGACTACTGCATATGGCTATCACACTGCACAGATTACTATTAGTATCCCTTGAACCTGTACCCCCAGGCTTGGGTCCAGGTACATGCAACCACCTTCTGAGGCTCTAGTACTAGGCTAGTATCGGTAGGCTACTGTAGTAGGCATACCGTACCAGGTACGATGCAACCCCTTCAGTAGCCTACCTCTAGCCTCCATAACTGAACTGATTTCTGACAAACAATGATAAACTCGAGCCTACTAGCACTATAGATTAATACCAGTAACTAATCCTGAATTATCCAAACGACAGTGCGTCGCTATCGAGGAATCGAACCCCAACCCTCAGCTCTTCCGGACCTGTCCATCACGGTAATCTGAATTAATATGAACCTTCTGCAAAATAGCTCTAATTCCTTCTGCAAAAGTTGGAAACAAGTGACACGCTTGAGCAATCACAGCGGCCAATCAGAAACGAGCTTTCTCTTTTTTCTCGTGATTTGTACTTTCTCTGCATTAAATGCTAAACCAGTGTACCTTAAGGTACGAACGTGTACACGTTTTCTGCATTTGAAAGCCGAAGGATTAACGTACTTTTTTGCGTTAAGAAGCCTTGATCCAAAACTAATTGGGTGAACAGTACGTGCTTTGTTCAGCCTCAACCATTCGAATCGTATTCTAGTTATTTTGATGAGAGACTTGCAATATTTCGAATACTAAGAATTTTTGTTCTTTAAAGAACATTTAAGTTGGCGTACTCAGACGTTGGTGTAAGAAATAAAATGTTTATCTTCAAGTTAACTAATTTTTTAATTTGTGGTACTTAATTTAAAATCGGATTGGTTATTAATTTTATTCGTTTCATTTTATTTGTGCCAAAATACAATTTTAATAAAATGAGCAATAATTCAATCAGAACAGTACAATTGTAGCCAATTCAATAAAAAACAAACAATATTTTTACACAAATAGAAGCAGTAAAACGAATAACGGTATAACACGCATCAAGTCAAGGTATAGTCGGAGTTATCAATATTATGCACGGCTTTGAAACGATATGCTATACGCACGGTTTTGAAAAAAAACAACAGTTGCTCGAGCGCTAACGCGTTCCTCTCTGGAGCGGGAGGTCAGAAGTTCAAATCTCAGACCGGTCAAATCGAACACAGTGTTGCCAACGGTTCGCCACCGCTGTGACACTTCTTCGGAAGGAGCTGTGTTACCCGGGCGCAATGACACAGAAATGGGCCCCGCGAACTCGTTCCACGCTTCGGCGTATTACAGCGAGTATAATGAAAGATTTGATTTGATTTTATGCATGGCTTTAAAGCAATATGTCTTGTAAAACCGTGATATAGACCAAAGAGAGGACGAAGCGTTACTTAATCGATAAAAATACTTAACTGTTAAGTTTGAACTAACGCTTGAAATCACAACATAAATAGAAAATGAATTAAGAGCACTATCTAGCAGTGGGATACAAAATCTTAAACTCGCTTGTTTTTGTTTTGAATTGGTATTCAACTCAAGTTTTTCACGCTAGACCAAAATGTTGAAATATACCTAAAATGCATTCTCACCAAATTTGAAGTTTCTACACCTTCTCGCTTTCAAGATAATACAGTTCAAAATTAGCCGTTTTCCACTTACTTTAGTGTTGCCGTTTTTATCAGTATTGTGACAGAAGATTAACTTTGGGAAAGCTGACTTACATTTATTGAAAAGCAGCAAATTTTACATTTCTAAACCTGTACTTTGTTTTGCAATACCTCTGCCGCAAAATATTTATGGAGAACCAAGAACATGCTGTTAATTTTTGAAATTTTGTTTCTTATTGGCAACCCTGACAAAATTTCTAAAGGGAAAAAACCTTTTTAAGGGGAAATCTAATCTGTTATATTTCAGGAACGGAAGGTCGTAGAAAGCTCAAATTTGGTAAAGTTGGTCTTGTCTGTCAAAATTTTTCGAGAAAAAATGACCAAAAAAAAATTTCGACCTGAATACCCTTTTAATCAGTCAAAACAATTCTAATAATATTATATTGAGCAAATGATTTGGTCGCAAGCGTTTAATTCTGATCTTATTAAGCAATATGACGTTATATCTTTGACGTCAGTGAGGTTCATCTTTGTGTCCACTTTGTGTCCATTTTTGTGTCCGCTTAAAACGCAAAAAGTGGGAGTTCAACAAAGATCATGCGATTTTAGTCACCGTGAAAACGGCGCAGTCCAAATTCAACCAATTTTAACTAATCGAGTTCCCTTTTTGGACTTTTCAAGTTGTTTACGTTCAAGCTGGGTGAAAATATTGAGTTTTTTTTTTAAGTTCCAAATCGGGTTTTGTTAAAAAGGGAAATGTAAAAACCAAGTTGTTCTAAGAAAATTTCAATTTATCTTGCAATTTTTGTCAAAGATGTTAAACATCAAAAAAAATTAAAATTCATTAAAAACATTCGCAACTAATTTTTCAATAATGATTGGTTATTAAACATTATGTAATTACTTTCTGCTTTTTTTTGCTTTGGTTGCATAGTGCAAGAGGTATTATGACGTAATTAAAATTTTTGTTCACTTCAATCACATCTTTGCTAAAATTTTACTTTTACATTAAATGATTTTTAACTTGTGATGCTTCGTAACTGTAATAATGACCTGAAAATAGTCAATGTGAGTTTGCTGTTCCTCAAATCCAAGAGAAAAACTAGGTGCTGTCTATATCTTAATTCTATGAAAGATATCGTATTTTTAACATTACTTAAACCCACATTTGTGTCCAATTTTGTGGGTCAACAGGCTTTCACGTTTGACTTAGGATGCAACCAGCATTTGAATCCTACAGCGCTATTTCGAAAAAACAAAAAAAAGGTTTCAGTTAATTCATCTACTTTTTCAGATAAAATCACTACTCGAAAGAAATAATTTGCAAGACCTTGAATGTTTTTGATCAAAGTTTTCCAATGAAAACAAGAAAACGGTTAAAAATTTTACTATATTAGGTAAGTTTTAAAGTAAACGTAATACTCAAGATAAAGAAACCCAAGATTTTGATCAAATTATTGCAACACAAAAAAAGGAAGTTAATGACTTGTTCAAGTTTTAGGTGAATTTTTGGGTTTATGTACGTTAAAAGTTTCACTCAAGGCAAATAAATCGCAACGGTGTAAGATATTTTGATGAATTTACCCCAATACAGCAAGATCAAGTAATAAAAAACACACCTTTTAAGAAAATTTTTGATTAAAAGTTTTCAAATAATTTTCGTTTAAAGGTTGAATTATTGTTTTAATCAAAGAAATTGTAAGATTTTGATTTCTGCAAAAAAACATTTTGACGCAAACAAGAAAATCGCAAAAATTAACATTAATTTTATAACTTGAAGCTATAAGGTAAGGTTTAATATCGAATAACACCAAAAAAATAGCAAAAGTTCTTGTTTTAACTCAAGATAGAGTGTAGTTGAATAAAATTTGACGGCATTTCAGTAAAAAGATCAGTGTAAAACTAAAAAAACTGTTAAAAAATATAAGATGTTAGGTAAACGTTTTAGTTTTGTAGTACAAAAAAGATTATTTTTACTGAAATTTTCAATTTAAAATGACGAAACATAAGATTTTTTACAAACTTATCGCTACAACAACAAAAAAGTCGAAATTTATTGACTAAAATTTATAAACATTATCTATTTTGGTTAAATTTTATGGCACTTTAGTAAAAAAATTAGTGTAAAACTGAAAAATTGTTAAAAAATTTAAGATTTCAGGTAAACTTTTTTGTGTTAGAGTAGAAAAAAGACTATTTTTGCTAAAAATTTCAATTTAAAATGAAGAAACGTAAAATTTGTAGAAAATTGTCGCTACAAAAACAAAAAAGTTGAGACTTTTTGATTAAAAAAAATTAACATTATCGTTTTTTGCTAAGTCATTTGCGAGACATTTTAATGGTTGTGAATAATTTCTACCAAATGTTGGTAAAAATATAAGAGCCTAAGAAAATTGCTTGGTTAAAAAAGTGTTAAAAATCACCGTTTCCAAGGGAAAAATTCAATTTGAAACAAACAAAGCGAAACAATTTAATATGTTTTTACAACAAGACTTGCATCAAACCACGGAAATCAATAAAACATTAATATGTTAAACAAGTTTAATGATATTTATGGTAAAAACTTCATTTAAGACAAACGAATCATACAATTTTAAAATAGTTTTGACAAAAATATTCTTCACAAATGCAAAAAACTTAATCAAAGGTTACGATTTATTAGAATGTTTTTGTTTAAAGTAGAAAAAATAGCTGATTTTTACGTTAAAATTGTTAATCAAGTCTCAGAAACTTGAATTGAAACAATAACAACAGTAATTAACTCTTCAGATTTTGCATATTTGTGTGTCTAACGTCTAAAATACCGATATTTTGAAACTTGCAAAAGGATCTACATGTTGCTTTTTAATATCTTTGAACTTCGACTTTGTTTAATACGTTATCAAGTAAAAAATCAAATTGGAACAATTCGTTTTTCAGGTTCGTTCGTTCGTATGAACCAGGCACTCGTTTGCACCTATCTAATCAAACCAACACAGAGCAACTTTTTGGGAGTTTTGTTTCCAAGTATTTTGTCAGGCTGGTCCACCACAACAGGTATTGACTGCAGAGTCTTTCCCAAGGATACAACGACGCATTATTACCGGTTAGAGAATCGAACCACAGTCAGCAGCCTTTCCCAACGCTCAACCACTGCCTATCGCCACCGCTTTTTTCAGGTCAAAACATACTATAACTGTAGTTTTCTAAGTTTTAAATGCTTGAGATCTACAATTTTACGACGTATAATTCGCAATAAAAATCCATTCTCGCATTTCTTTGCATTTTGAGTCGTGTTTAGACAATATTGCTGTCGGACGTGTGATTTTTTGTGTCACAACCATAGTCGCGTAATGTTTTTTTCCTAAGTCGAAGCTATATGACTGTACTTTCGAGGTCTTTATGAATTCTTTTACCGCTTTGATTTGAAAGTTTTTTCTTGGAAACATTAGTTTTTAGAATAAGGTTTGTTGTTTGTCTTGTAGATATCAGAATCTAAAGTCTAATATACATTGTTCATAGAATTTGAAAAAATTTGATGGTGTACAGCTAAATGTTCAAAACAATTTGTAAACGCTATGTGATAAAGTTCTCTTTAGACCCGAACATCTGATCGAACAGCTTTCAAAACGCCCAAGATTTTTTAACGTTTAAGATTTTAATAACCAATTAAAAAAAAACAATTAAAAAATTAGTTAACTTGAAGATAAACATTTTATTTCTTACACCAACGTCTGAGTTCGCCAACTTAAATGTTCTTTGAAGAACAAAAATTCTTAGTATTCGAAATATTGCAAGTCTCTCATCAAAATAACTAGAATATGATTCGAATGGTTGAGGCTGAACAAGGCACGTACTGTTAGACTTGCACCAGAATGTAGTGCTGGCAATTCGATTTCAATTTTTTGCTGTGATACCACGTGTCAGTTCAAACTTAAATTTCAGGTGTTTTTATCTATTCGCTAGTTCAATCTTATCAGTTGGGCATAGGAGCCCTTCTTTTTATAGTCTCACGTACTTGCTTAGACTTGTTGTTTCGAAGCAGTACAAACCCTGTTTTCACCACCAGATGGAGCTTTTTACCTTTCATAATTTTACATGAAGTACCACAAATAAAGATTTTCTAGCTTGAACATACTAGCATTTATCATAGTTTAGTGCACTAAGTTACGCATTACCGCAAAAATGTAGCTGTAGCTTTCTTTCGTTATAGCAGAGTACGCTTGGTGTTTTAAGCTTAAATTTATCAACAACATGAAAGAAGTTTTGCGCAGTCAAAAATTAAGTATATTTCCAAACAGCAAATCAACAGCAACCTTACACACCATCTAAAGCAACCAATCAGATTAAATTACCGATATAAATCCCTGAAAATTTGCACAGTGGTAAAATGATTTTGGATGACATTGCGTAAAAGACTGTCACTTTTCACGAAGAAAATATGGGTTAAGCTTGTAATCGCTGCACAAAGAAATACACGGAAAGATCAAACTTGCTACGTCGTAAACGAATCGCTCATTCAGGAAACAGATATGTCTGTGAAACTTGTGGCAAACATTTTACAAGAAAGTGCAGTCTTACAAGTCACAAATGTGTTACAAAAAAGGGTCAAATGGAACAAAAACAGCTAAAAGAAGAAATGGAACCGCTTCCAAACAAAGAAGACAAACACACCGAATCTATTCAATCCAAAGCTGTTGTGGAGCGAGAAATAGATAGTGGTTTGGAGTTGACAAAAGAAGACACTTTAAAACAATTTGAAGATTCAGAAAACAAGACCCCAGCTAACGATAGAGTTTGAATGAGTTTAAACGGACCTCCAAAGAACACGCTACAGATGAGGAAACGTTTGCTAGGGATGATGAAGCAGACTCTTTTCAGAGTTTTGAAAGCATCGCTGACCATCGCTGGAAGAGCGTAAAAGGTTTTTCGAAGCAAGGGTGTGTGCAAGATATCTTTGTTTTTACATTAACGATGACCTTCTCTCTCTAAAAAACGACTTTTTGGATGCAAGCAAACGCGTTGATTTAAAATAAATTTTAGCTTTGGGTTTATTCTACGCAATCGCACCGATGGTAATTTTCGATATTGGCATGCGTCTAATGGTGTAGACCGTATTTTAGATCAACTCCTACTTATTGGTAATTTTTCGGATTTTGAAATGTTTTTGAACAAAGTGTTTGTGCAGGATATGCTTGAAAAAACACGTCTTTCTCGACCAAACAGTTCATTGGTTGTTGAAGTTGTTTCCAATATTACTTTTTTCATAAATTAGCTAAAAGAACATCCAATTGGTTGCGGGATAAATTTACCTGATTGCTGATTTTATCATAAACAATACAGGACTAAATGCATTACAAAACAATTACAAGAATGAAAAATTGTATTCAGATAATTTGTGTTTATTTCGGTGTCTTGCTCCTCATACTGATTTCACTTTGCCAAATTTAGAATCTAAAACCAAAGAATTGTTTTTATGTTATTGCAAATTTGCTATTGTTGACCCTAGCAATTTTCAAGGGGTTACTTTGCATGATTTAGTCCAAATTGAAACTTGTTTTTCACTCAATGTTAATGTTTATGCCTTGGAATGGAAAGAACAAGCAGTGGCCAGGATTCTTCGACGGAGTCGACATCTTTTTTCCAGCACAATAAACCTCAATCTTTATGAAAACCGTTTTAGCTATATAAAAAGCATGCAGATGTACACTGAGCGTTATGTTATCCAGATATTTGAAGCAGAGAATATATCGGTACAAGTTCTGTTGCGCCATGCTTGCTCCATATTCGAAGAGTTAAAAAAGTAACAAAGATTAACAAAAGTTAGTGATTCGCAGCTAAACCTGGGATAGGTTAGCTCGGGTCAACAGCTGTTTTTTACCGCACGATTTCGCCACGGCGCCGAAAATTCAGCTATAGCACGACAGGAAACGTTTCAAGTTACACAAAACTTTATATTCCCAAACGTACAAAATAGACTTATAAAATGTTCCATAGCATAAACTAGATAACCTTTTTATTTTAGATTCAGAAACTACCGGGGTCGATTCTCAGATTAGTTATTCGCTTATACTTTAACCAGTTACTAAATAATACTTTGGACTTGAACCAATTCCCAGGCAAACCACCTGCGGTGGTTTGATACTCAATCAAGACACTCTTCAGGTTTTAGACTTGAACCATAGCCAGGTAAACCACCTGCGGTGGTTCGGTACTCAAGGAAGACACTCTTCAGGTTTTAGATTTGAACCAAAGCCAGGCAAACCACCTGCGGTGGTTCGGTACTCATGTAAGACACTCAGGTCAAGACCAGGTTTCGATTCTTACAACTAGCTAGGGTTAGGACTACTACAATGCATTTAGACAAAGCTACGTTTAGATAATCCCGCAATTAGATAACATCGCGTTTAGGGAATTGCATCCCCCAATCCCCTAATCCCATACCATTGGGCTCATTTTATACTACACTTTTGTCCTAAAAGTTTAAGAAAATTTATGAACTTACAATAAGTTATGTATTGAAACTTACTTAGAAAATTTATGGGGCGCCAAATGTAAAGTAATAAAAATGCGCGTTTTTATGCTTTTTACGGCGCCGAGTTGCATACTTAACATAATATGCAAAATGGCACAGGTTAAATTGCATATTTATAACTAAACATGCAAAGTGACAAATGCCAAATTGCATTTTTAATTTAATACGCAAAATGACGCTAAATCTGCAAATTGGCAACTGCGTCAAACTGCATATTTAGTTCAAGTCCATAATCACAACTTCTGTACGGTCAGCAGCCTTGTGTAATATAAATTTTGTGTAATATGCATTTTGATACAGTTGTCACTTTGCAGATTTGGCATCATTTTGCGTATTTAGTTAAATATGCAATTTGGCATTTGACATTTTGCATTTTTAGTTAAATACGCAATTTGCCATTTTGCATATTTAGTTTATTATGCAATTTGGAATGTGTCATTTCGCGTATTTACTCAAAGATGCAATTTGGCACCAAAAAAGTTTAAAAACATGCATTTTTATTACTTTAGATTTGACGCCCCATAAAAATCACAATTTCAAGTAAATATTGATTAAGCCTACAATTAATTTAAGAAAAAGCATATTCACCCAATATTGTAAAAAACCTGTAGCTGTGTTTCAAATATGTTTAAAATGTAACATTGGATTTTGCAGGTTTTCGTAAATTTGAAGATTAATTTGGCTGCACTAAGCTACGGACAAAAATATTTTCATAAACCATAAAGCAGATAATTTTAGCGTTTTTTTTCAAGAGTAAATAAAATTGGAAGATATTTTTTTCTGCGGAATTGCGATATTTTTGCAGTGTTTTGGAATATAATTTGGCAGACCAGAGTTTGGCATTATTACGTACAAGGAAGTTAATCAAAAGAGCTTGCATTTTTACATTTATATTATTTTATACCCAATTAATGATACAGCATTTAAAAAAAGAACACTGCATATTTAAACCAACATTAACAATCCAAATACCACACGGTACATTAAAACAATCATACAAAAATGAAATCTTTTTTGTTTTGCATTTTACGTTTAAATCTCGTCCACTTTCTTTTCTCTAGTTTAATGTGTGCCCAAATGGTATCAAAGCTTCTAAAAAAGTACACTATACACATTTATACCAATAATAACAACCAGCATGCAACGCAGTAAAGCATGTTTCATCGTGCAAAAATGACACAATCGTGCAAAAATTGAAACATTTTTCTTTTAATAGCATTGTTTCGCAAGCAAACCAAAGCCGACATAACGTAGCAAGCAATATTGCGGGGCTCGTCTTTCTATTTGGAGCCGAACCATCTCCTTTCGTCTTGACAGGCTGGTTTTAGACCGGCAAGTTTACTCTTCATCAAATTCTCACTTTGCCTCGATCTACCTGAGACAACTTTCAAAAAATAAATATATATGTATAATACATACGAGATGGCTTTCAAATCTTAGTGAAAGCTTTCGACTTAATTTGGCACTCTACTTCCCTTCACAAACTTCTTTTTTTGAACCTTCCCCCTGCTTTTTTACTTTGATTTTTTGCTTCTGACCGAAGAGCTCGAACTCAATTCGAATGTATCTTGAGTATTTTCGATCTTTGGTCGAGTGGATAGAGAGTCTGCTACTGAAACGATAGACTCAAGGTCAAGAGATTCCCGGTTAGATCAAACGAAAAACCGCACAAAAACATGGGTGTTCGCAGCTTTCCTGCTTGACGTTCAGCAGTAAAAGTGGCTGTGTGAAACCTCCACAGTGTGTGTTAGACAGTTAGGCAGGTGCAGCTTGACTAAAAGAGCGAAACCGATCACTTCGTTGACTCCAAGGAAAGGTAATTAGTTGGTGAAGAAAAATGAAGTTAGGTACAATATCTCCTCCCGTACTATACAAGTTAATCCAACGCTGCGTGCTTGGTCTTGTCCTCTTTCGCGATGACTTCACAAGCGATCTACCACTGGGTACCCATGTTTCCTTTATCTTTTATGTTTCCTTTATCATTTATTCCTCCGTTTATCAGAGGTGGAGTCCTCGAGGCCACATTTTGAAGTCCTTGGCCTTGGCCTCGAAGCCTCAAGTCCTCGAAAATTGCCCTGTTCTCAGCTCGAGGACAGCACTATTTTTTGAACCGTTAAACTTTTGTTGGAAAGCGCTAGAAATCTTGCGGAAAATTCGCAAAACCCTTTTTAGTTTTCCTCTTTTGGAGATCGCTTGAAAAATTTTTTTGAAAACCTTTTTTTGGGAGAACACCTGCGCCTGTGTCCTTGGTCCTTTGCCTCGAGAGGGTCTGTCCTCGGAAGGGCTGTCCTTGGCCTCGAATTTTTTTTGTGTCCTTGACCTTGGTCTCGAGCCTTGTGTCTTCGACTCCACCTCTGGTTCATATGATCTTGTACTCTAACCATCCTACTAGACCAAGCCAAAAAGTCCAAGTTGATGTCCAAACCTGTTTTAACTAATTTGCGATATGATCAGATGAATAACATTTTAAGTCAATTTTTCCTTAGTACTGATCTATTTCAAACCACCCTCTATGCAAACCTAGCGATGCCGGGCACCGTCTTTCTTTCAACTCCATTCCTGAATTTTATACCACCTTTGACAAAACATTTTCGATTAATTGGATTAACAAAAACAGCACAGATTACACTTCTGTAGACCACAAAAAATATGTCAAATCAACATGAAAGAGTTCCCTTAAATTTTTCTTGCGAATTGATAACTAGAATACAATGCCGTTGCAGTACTTTTTCAAAAAGCACGTTGTTTATCTGAAGCTTGCTTAACCCTGTTTTACACGAGATCTGGGAGGCATTTTTGCCCCTTTGGTTGTTTTGTGATAAATACCTTCAGAAAAAAGATTTTTTATTTCAAGTTAACTTGACTTTGTGTCAAATTTTATCACAAATAGCGCCTGAAAATTTCAAGTTGCTAAGGTTACGTAAAGTTTCCCAATTTTGAGGTTTCCCGAAGTCACTTTCCGAAATTTGAGCATTTTGGGCCAAAATTTACCTTGAATGACGTCATAAGACATTTATGTGACGTAACTAACCTGACTTTGGCATTTTATGATTCAGTATAATAAACCTATCTGCAAAATTTGAACCGTCTGTGGCGCCATTATAAAAATGAGGTCGTTTTTCTAAAATATGGCTGTGACGCCACAACGAAATCATCTCAAAACCAATTTTTCTAAAATCATCTCAAAACCAATTTTTCTAAAAAAATTTTGGTGAACACCACCAACTCGCATGCCAATTTTTTGGTTTTCCTATTATGTTTGTATTTTTGGTTTAGGAGTAGATAGCGAGGGCGTTTTTGTCCTCTTCCCCTTAAAATGTATTGGTCAAATATCCGAGGTAAAATAATGTTGTAGAATTGCGTAATTTGGTTATTAACGTGATTTTTATTTATGCCTTCTCAACGCTAATTTGCATTTACGTTGTACACTTCCATGCACGCTTTGAATTGCAAGCGCTTCGCAGTTGCGATGGTTCAATGCTGACAAAGGACTTCTAGCTCTAGCAGAGTAGTATTGAGTACTTTATGTTGCAACATAGATTATGTTCAGTTCCTATTCAGTGTAGCTTATTATGCTCTTTACCGCTGTTGTTTAGATCTTGCTTTATTTTAGTTTATTAAAGCCTAATAAAGGTAACAAATAGAAGAAGTTTTGTTTCAAAGGTTAAGCTGCAACTGAAGCATTCAAAATACAGTGATTAACATGCAATAAGATTGATATAACCATAATCATGCATGAAATACTGTATCGTAGGCTACTTTAATAGACTACCGGTTTCAAAAAATTTTGCAGGAGTAAAGCTGCTCAAAGCCTGGTCTACTTGCGTGTAAATTGTTGGCATTGGAAGTTTTTTAGTTTAATTTAATCAGGGTTGGAAGTCGATGGTGTTTAAAAGCAAAGACGAATCGATATCGATAATTCACACAAAAAGCAAAAAATTGTCGATAGTCGATACCAGAAACAAAAAGCAAAGATTAAAGATTAGTAATCAATTCCGAAATGACAACAAAAATTTTTATTCTATTTTTCATTAGGATGCACTAAAATATTTGTTTTTCTGATCATTAAATGAAACTTGTGAGTGGAAAAACTATAATAGGCGTAATATGAAGGACAAAAAAATACACTTTTAGGATAGTTATATGGAGCAACATAGCATAAGAGAAACGAAACGATGTAAGCTTAGGCAGACTCTACAAGAACAAAAGTAAAGTATAAAGATTTTACCAATCGATAACATGTTAGCAAAAAGCATAAAAAAGCCGATAATAATCGATAAAACAAAAAAAAAAAACTGAAAGCAGAGAATCTGCGATAATCGATAACAGAAAAGCAAAGATTGTAGTATCGATTATCGACAATTAATTGATATTTCCGACCTTAAATTTAGTTTAAACAAAAATTTGTACGCTCTGCGTACCGTGCTGCCTTTCCAGAGTACAGATTACCATTTGCTTATAGGCAATGCTATAACAAACTAGGAATGCATTTGTACGCTCGAGATTTTACGACCAGCGTAGACCGGGCCTAAAAGAACTTGGACGTAATTGGTGTAGGAAGGCATTTTTGAGACTGCCTATAAATTACGTACCTGAGTTATGTATTTAGAAAGCTACAGTACACCTATAGGCGATAGTAGGCCTAGGTAGTTAGTTTTTCGGCTTGGCATTACCATAGCAAATCTAGCGTAACACTGTAACTTGGAGCTCTGCGAAATTCTGATAAGTAGAAGTTTTCTGAGCGAACCTTTATTTTCGTCTGGCCAGATATAGTTCGGATGTAGAGAGGCCTTTTGGTCAACGTTTCGTTTTCGGACTGGAAATAATTCTATGGCTTAAATTACATTAAATTACAAAACTTTGACTGCGGCTAGTTGTTTAGATCGCAGCATCTTTGCCTAAATTTTTAAGCAGTGATACTAGCAACGTTTTTATTACAAATCTGAGTTTAAATTCCCCTTCCGAGTATAGGTAATTTTTTGGTGGTTTGGCTGACCAGAGGCCACCCTTATTCTGACTGGCCACGTAATTTTTAATTTTAATTTTTTGTGTTTAATTCTAAACTCCTCTAATTGTAAGGAATACAATTTTTTTGAGAAGTTAAAAAAGAGATAGCACCAAAAACGTTTAGATACACTTTAGCGTTTTTACATGTCTTCTTTTAGACCCGCATCTTGCTTTCGATGCATGCTTGTTGCTGAGGTATTCTGAAAAGCCAAGTTCAAAAAAAACTCCGTCAATCAAAGAATATAATATGCTTCAGTATATGTTTGAGGTAATTTTCGGTGACATATGCTGTAATTTTCCTGATTAGCAGGTTGCACTTTGGTTAGAAGGTAAATTTTGGCATGGCTCAGCAATGAGAAGGCAACGGTACAAAGATGCAGGTCTGAAAAGTGAACTTGAAATTGGTATTTACTATTTATATATACTTCATTGTGAAGCCCACTGCAACAACTCCTTATTACAGTATTATTTTGCAAAGAAATTCGTAGCCCTATTCTACAACGAGCTGGGGCAAGGGCCAAAAGGCAACATTTTTTGTAATGAATCCCTTCAGAAACAAGCGATTATAAACAAACAGTCTCTAAAAATTTGAATATGGTAAAGGTAAGGAATAGTTTCCCAATATCAAGGTTTGCCAATGTCACTCTCCGAAAACTGAGCATTTTTGGCCTTTATTTATCTAAATGACGTCATAAGACGATTTTTTAACGTGACCAGAAGCTTGACTAAAGCATGTTATAATTTAAAGTAGTTTCATAAAACAAACATTTGTGCAAAAATCGACTCGCTTTGACATCATTGTGAGCATGACGTAATTTTTCCAAAATATGGCCGTGACGTCATGTAATTGTAATTGCATTTTATTCACCAAGTTGTCTTGGCCAGGAGACAGCGAAGGGACCTTTCGGTCTTCGAGTCAAGCTGCCACCTGCCCATCTGTCTACTACACACGGCAGAGGCTTCAGACTGTCCCTTTAATTGCTGAACGTCAAGCAGGGTAGCCGTGAAAACCATTTTTTATAGTATTTGGTTTGACCCGACTTGGAATCAAACCCGGGTCTACCGCTTCAGTAGCAGACGCTCTATCCATTTGACCACTGATCGACTCATTATAATGATTTCATCTACTCACAACCAGTTTCTTTAAAAATATTGTTGGTGAGCACCGACCCGCTTGCCAAATTTGTTGTTATCGAGGTTTCCGTTTGAAGAAATAAATAGGGAGCATGATTGCATCCTCATTTTCCGTGTAAAACATGTTCGCCAAATGACCCGTGTAAAATAGGGTTAAAATAAACAACGAATAAATAACATCTCTTTTGCTGTAGCTTCTTAAAAAAAAACGGCCAAGATTCAGTTAAAATATGTGACCAAGGTTCAGTTACAAATTGAAGCAAGCATTTTAATGCAGCGGAAAATCTATATAAACTTCAAAAAACAATATCCTGTCTAAGAAAATATTTTGGTTAGACATCATTGATTATGTACTCCGTTTAACATTGTTTTGGGCAAGTTGTTGTGTATAGTTCTTGTATAGTATGAACTACTGTAAACGTTGATAACAATACAGGTATAATCCAAGAGTGCATTTTTCGTTTAGATCAGCAATGCTCTCACGATAACTTTTCAGGTACCTAACATCTATCAGCTTCAACGTTTTACTTTGCTCCATGCGAAACGCTACCTTTGCTAATTCGATGTTGAAATCAAGCTCAACCTGATGAACTGGATTTCGTATGGAATATACAATGATACCACCAGGACGAACACACTTTACAAAATGCTTCAAGCACTCTTGATGAATTACATTTGAACGAACTAAAGCGCCACACACTATTAAAATGTCGTAGTATGCAGATGAAAGTTCTTGTGGCATAATGATATCGGGTTTAAGCAAATGACAAAAAGTACGATTATAGATGTTCTTTTCTTTGGCAATTTGCAGCATTTTTTCCGATCCATCATGTGCGTCTATTTCGCCAGTAAAACCTCCTGCTCTTAAAGCCTCTCCTACTAAACCTGTCCCAGCGGCAACGTCGATTACTTTTGCACATTTTTCAATATCTATATTGCTGTCGGCCAAAACAGTTTCAAGAAATTCCACCAACTTTTTTGGTGTATTATATCCCAACGACTTTTCATCACTTTCATAGTCTTCAGCCCATTGATCATAAATAGAAACTACATCATGACTTGTTTTTGCTGCGTGTTCCAAGTTGTGGTGTATTTCTAAACTTTTCTTTGTAACTGCAGAAACTACTTCCATTGTTTTTCGTAACTCCAAATTTACAGTGAATCTGTTTTTACTCTTTAATCGTGGTCTTACCATCTAATCACTTTGTTGGCGTTGAGTTAACGTAATATCCTGAAGTGAACACGTTTTTCGAAACCTACAGTAAGTGTGATTGAAATTTAGTGAAATACCAAGCAATATGCCAATATCAATGCTATATATTGCGGAAAATCCGCTTTGCCTCAAATCAGTTTTGATGAGCAAAACCTTTCGATTTTAGTGTATCGTGATCGTTTTGGATTTGTACTCCCTACTTTTCTTGCGTTACGTACACATGTACATTGTACAATTGTACAGTGTACATATACTGAAGTGACTGAACTTGCTTTGCTGCATTATTGCTGAGTGTTTGGAAAAGCAGCAGTAGGTCTAAGCTAAATTTTTAAGCGTCGTTAAAATCAATAGACTAAGAATGAAACTAGTATACAAATTATACTGGTGAACGCCCTTGCTATAAGCCACAGATCTTCAATATAGCTTATAGAACTTGTTACAAAAATTAACCAACTCTCGGAAGTTCTACTACAATTTGATAGGTTTAGGTAACCTCGTTATGTCGTAAACCTTTATATGATTCGTTCGTTTGCAGAGTTTATGTGGAAATAGCATTTAGTTTTGAGCAAAGAGGACTACAACCAGTAAAGAAAACTCGGCTAGCAATTTATTTACACCAATAGCAATCTGATTATCACGCACAAAAGAACCAATTTTTAAAATTTAGTTAGCAATTTTGTCTGCCTACTGATTGAAACACCAGCTGCGGCGCCACGTCGCGGCAATCAAACGCTTGTTAACATTCCGCAGATGAAAAGAAAGCCGATCTTCTGAACATTAGACAACAGAAATCTCTTTTAGTTTGGTGTTTACAGTTGGTTAATTGTAATATTGTAATCACATTTTATTCACCGAGTTGCCTTGGCCAGGAGACAGCCAGAGCATGATATGGAATAGAATGGAAGACGATTTTTTTCATTTTCCATGCTGGCAATTTTCTTCCATTTCATACCCATTCCATACTGCAAATCTTCCGTTCCATATTCCATACTTTCAGGGGCGTAATTAGGGGGGGCATTGTGCCATGGCCCCCCCTTTGGGTCGTCAGGATTGTGAAATTGCATAAAAAAGTAAGCAAAATTGAGGCATGGCCCCCCGTTTGCAAGTTGGGCGTTAGGTTTGATAACACAAAGGGCATGTGTTGTGCGTTTCTTCTAGGCTTTGGGCGAAAAATCGGACTGAATTTGAGTGAAGACCTTTTTTTTGCTCTTCACCAAATTTTGGGCCAGAAATCGGACTAAATTTTAGTGAAGACCTTTTTTTTATTTTTTTATTTTTTGCTCTTCACCTAATTTTGGGCCAAACATCGGACTAAATTTGAGTGGAACAATTTCTGATTCAGGTCTTTGTTTTTCCCCAATTTTCTGAAATTTCTGGCCCCCCTTTTCAAAATCCTGCGTACGCTACTGCATATTTTCATACTAAAGGTGCGTTTAGACCGGAAGCAAAGCGTAATCTGTATTGTACTTTGGAAGCGTTAAGCATGCCATTTCCAGTGGTCGCTATCAAAGAAAAGACCACTCTTCAAGATGCGCTTAACTTGCAAAGTGCAAATTATGCGTTAGACTGCTTTTGGTCTAAATGTATCTTGAGATCACCTAAAAGCAATTGCCTAGCTATACGATTTTGTTTTATAAGCCTTTTATAATTGAACTTTCACTTTAACTAACTATATACACTACCACATATTATATACCAAAATACTTTACAAGGCTGGAACATGGTAGAAAAACTTGAGTAACTTGAAAATGAAATACCAAAATTCTCATTCTTTTTCTATGTACATAGGTTTTGCCTAAACCGCTCTTCTTTGTATGCGGCACTAGATTAATCACAATAGCAAACCCATAGCTGTAGTAATTCTTTATGCAACAACGCATCTCATTCTATTTTCAAAGCACTATCACAATGCGTTACCATAAAAACGCATTCAGCATGAAAATATCATCCAATTAATCAATAGACGATATGCTTAGGATTTAAAAGGGTTCTCTGGTCGGAAATTATTTTGCTCGATTTTTTCTCAAAAAATTTTGGCAGATTTGAAGACCAACTTCACCAAATTTGAGTTTTCTACGACCTTTCGTTCCTGAGTTAAAACAGATTAGATTTCTGCTTAGAACGGCTTTTTCCTCTCACAAAATTTTGCCAGAGTTGCCAATTAGAAACAAAATTTCACAAATTGACTGCATGTTCTTGATTCTTTATGAATATTTTGCGGCAGAGTTATTGTAAAACAAAGTACAGATTTATAACTGTAGAACTAGCTGCTTTTCGATAAATGTAAGCCAGCTTTCCCAAAGTTAATCTTTCGTCGCAATACTGATAAAATGGCATCACTAAAGTACGTGGAAAACGACTAATTTTGAACTGCAATATCTTGAAAACGGGAAAGCGTAGAAACTTTAAATTTGGTGAGAATGCATTTTGGTGAAAAGCGAGAAACTTGACTTGAATTTCCTTTTAATGATTGCAAGTTTGTAATCAATCCAACCATACTCGTAAAATTTGGCATAGCGAAACTGCCAAAAAATTATTTTTCAAAAATACCAAGCTTTTAGCACCAAAAAAACTGAGCTTATAAGCACAAAAACTTAAACAAAAAGTTTAATCGGAGATAAAAAAGTAAATGCGATTTTTTGTTACGATGAAAAAAAACTTTATCGCGTGGCAAATTGTTAATCTTGAAATAGAAATTAATCCAGTTAGGTGTCAGCAGAGGTAGAGTCCTCAAGGACGTCCTCGAGAACATATTTTGAAGTTCTTGGCCTTGGCCTCGAATGTCAAGTCCTTTGCCTTGGCCATACCTGCCAACATTTAAAAATACCGAATCGGGAGATTTCTTACGAGCAAATTCAATAGCTGGAAAGTTTCGCCCCCCAGATCTTCTTCGTGTTTCTACGACTTGAATAATTATTATCTTTTAATGTTGGTACAGATCATAGGCGTAGCCAGGGGGGGGCCCGGCCCCCCCTCCCAATTAAAATACCACCAATGATAAAAAATTAAGACAGCATAGCCTAGCGACGTTTGATTGCAGTTACGGACGATAAAAGAGCCCCGGGGCCCCTAACTGACAACCAGGGGGCCCCTAACCGACAACCAGGGGGCCCCGGAGCCCCTAACTAACAACAAGGGGGCCCCAGGGACCCTAACTAACAACCAGGGAGCCCTGAGGCCGCTAACCGACAACCAGGGGGCTCCCGGGCCCCTAACTGACAAACGAGGGCTCCGGCTCCTCTAATTGACAAACAGGGGGCCCTGGGGTCCCTAATTGACGACCAAGGGCCCCTAACTAATAATCAGGGGGCCAGTAACTGACAACCAGGGGCCGCTTGGGCCCCTAACTGACGACCAGGGGGCCCCGGAGCCCCTAACTAACGACCAGGGTGCCCCGGGGCCCCTAACCGACAACCAGGGGCCCCGGGGCCCCTAATCGACAACCAGAGGGCCCGCGGCCCTTAACTGATGACCAAGGGTCCCGGGCCAGGTGCCCTGTAATTCAAATTTTTACAATTTATATGCAAAACCTATGAAAAATCTAAGAATTTGTGCTAAAAGTTTAACCCCAGGCCCTCGCTTAACGTTATTATGAACTTAATGCTATAGCACAGGCGGTAATGCAAACCCCCAATTGAAATACTACCAATGATAAATATAATGAGAGCATAGCCAGTATGTTGTCCTTGTCCGGAATTGCAGTTTCTTTAATTTAGGATTTACGCGTACAAAAGTAAGTAATAATAATGACGACCACCTGTCCACGTCATAATAATGTCATGCAATTCCTGGAGGTTTCAAAAATCTGTCAAGTGAATTGACTCGAGTCCTGCACGTTTTGGAAAAAGAGTTATTTTAATTTTGCGTTAAATGTTTTGTTTTTTATGAAAGAACTTAAGGGCGCGATCTTATCTCAAAATCATAGGCGTAGCCAGGGGGGTGGCACAGGGGACCCGGGCCCCTCAATTAAAAGGCCACCAATGACAAAAATTTAACAAAAAAACTAAGAATAAAAAGTACAGCCTAAACGCAGGAATACATTTTAATAACTGACGTTTCGCTGAACACTTATAGCATCTTCAGAGCTAAAAAGACATTAAGCATTATTCTTAGTTACTAACTAAAAAAAAACTTAACAAAAAAACTTTGTTTCTTCATTTTCAGTTTCTTTTAGCATCTTTGCGTACAACAGTACAGGCGTACAACAGTAATTAACGATAAATAATATTGACGACCAGGGGGCCCGGCGCACCCCCTTAATTCAATCTTTCCAACCAATTTAAACGTATAACCAGGGTGAAATCAAGAGTTTTTGTCCAAAAAGTTGCTACCTCAGGCCCTAATCTAACCTTTTTATGAACACAATGCAATAATCAGCGCCGTATTTGCCATATGGCACAGTGCCAAGGCCCAGCGCTCAGAGGGTAAGGCTTTTTTTTGGTCTTCACTTACATTTGGCAGGAAGATGTTGCAAAAATCCCCTAAGTGTCACGGACCCTGCGCAATGTAAATCCGGCCCGGCAATAACATGTTTTGTAAGCGTAACCATCTACTGTACCATTTTTCAATAACGATTCACCTCCACCCCGCCAGTTTTTACGCACAAAATACTTTTAAAAAATAGCTAGGGAAAATGCTCATTAAACAAATTATTGAACTTCAATTGAGGGGACCTGGGCCCATGTACTCCTATAACTAGTTAACTTCATGACAAAACAAAAATCTTGAAGGAAAATCTTCGAGCGGATTACTGTTTACTGCTAAAATATTGCAGAAGGCAATGTGCCTTACTTACCCCTACATGGACCAAATCACTTACAATTAAAATTTTGCGCCATAATGCAAGCTTTTAAACGTGTTTTGGACTTTAATTGCAAGTAAAAGGAGGATTGAACAGTTAAATTTTTTCGATTGGCTTTCAAATGTTAAAAATCTAGTTCTTTTAAATGGCTGTGAACACGTGCGAAATGTGATCCAATGGGATCAAAATAGCCCTTTTTCCCAAAAACGCACAAAAATCGCCCAGCGGCTGGGGATTTAGCCCCCAGACCCCCATAGGCGCCGACGGCTGCGATACCTTTGAGTACACTAGCTTACTTAACACGTCTCCTAAGTTAGACATTTGCAGCTCTTTCTAACTATTACTTTTCGCCCTTTCTCTTTACCAAAATCCTGGTGAAATGCCAACGGGCTACAGCTTCAGATCTTCCACTCTACGATATCTTTGCCCCACAAAAAGTTTCTTTTTCGAAAATTTTTGATGACGTCATTGCATGTGATTTGTGGTTTGGACCCCCCCCAAACAAAAATCCTGGTTACGCCTATAGTACATTACCAAAATTTTGACATTACCATTTCAGGTTCTAGCAGTTCTAGCCACTAAAAGACAGGCTATTTAAATCAAGCAATCAAGCAGTCTTTTTATTTTGAATACAGTACCAGGTAACCGGTAACATCAGTACTGTTTCATACACTTCACTGACACACAGCATAAAACGTTACGCTACATTCAGCGCAGCAGACGCTTTCCAAAAATACTGAACAATAAAAGTGAAATATCATTCAATCACGTCTACTTTAACCAGACCCACAGCCCCCCAGAAAAAATTTTCGTTTCCCAGCCTAGACAAAATCAATTGTACGTGTGCAGTGATACATTAATTAGCGCCCCCTCTTAACTAGCTTCCCCTCCACCCTTACCTTAAGCATTTGCTTCTACTTACGGGCCTGACTTTAACTCTTGTAGGCTTGATTATGCTGTATTTGTATGTGACTTTTTGGCAGCATTTAACTCTATTTTGGAAGGTTTAAAACCAGCTGCACTGCGGTCACAATTTAATTTGCAACTTAAAAGCGCACACGCAGTGTGGTTGTGCAAACTGGTTCTGTTTTCGATTACAAGCTTCCGCATGATGAAAAAGGTTCTTTCGCTAGATGCGTTTGAGTGAGGTATGCACAGGAGCGATTTCATTCACGCAACAAGATTGCTGAACATTTGTTTACCGGCTATTTTCTTCTGCCCCATAAAGCCCCAAAACTTGTCCACTTGCAGATCTTTGAGCATTTCAGCGTCATCCTGCAATTGGTACTCTAAAAACTCATCACGGAGGGTATCTTCGTCCAAGCCAAGTTGAGGAAATAATTGGGATAAACCCACAACTGCCATTTCTAGAATTTATGTCATAAGTAAGAAATAAACTGAAGATATAATTTTTCTGTTCATGTAAAGCTTTGGGTAGACTACTCCGATTTACAGTAGTAAAACTTCTATATTGCGACATAATCGAACCTTACATAAACAGTTGACACCACCAAGTAGCCATGTAGGCAATGCAGGCAACCGCATTACAAAGTTAAAAGTTCTAATGCTAATCAACTGTAACTTGGCGAAGAAAGCAGGGTTAGACAATGCTTTTCAAAAATATTACTATCGTTTACTTAAAAAGTACCGGTAGTAAAGAAATTTTCACTGCGGTCTTCAACAAGTTACCACTAACGTGTCACACCTGCTTCAGATACTATTTCGTGTCTTTTTTCAAAGTCAAGCTCAACCAAATCTTTTAGAACGTAGTTGGAGAGAGGAAATGATTCAACAACTTACGATATAATAAAAAAACACATTAACTAGAACATTACACACAGGTTTAAAACAATACAGTGAGCGCACCTTCCAGTTCCAACGATATACTAGGGTTACCGGAGTAGGTTACCGAAATCTATGAATCAGATTTTTAAACTTCTGGTATCGAAAAAGAACAAAAACATCCAGCAAAAATATCTTAATTAATTAATAAAAGTCTAGCAATTAACAGTTGAGCAACTAAGCAACAAATAATTAGTTGAACTGATATGGACCACCAAGCATCAACAATCATTAGATTAGACCTAACGGAGAGGTCCAAACACAATCGAGCAAAACGCTAGTCAGAGAAAAAAAGTCGAAAAATGCACTATGTTCACTCTTCCGTAGTGACATACGTTTTCAAAATACCGGTATTTGTTTTCAAAAAAAATTTAAAATTTTTACAGCAATCCCAATCTTTGTAGACTGGACCATAATAATATTGGTTTAACAAATTTTAAGTCGCCCTTTTTTCTGCTGGTAGGCCTACAATTTGGAATTTTTGAATTGCCTTTCCTCTTACCTTTTATGATTTGCGAAGTTTTTGTCTTTCAAGCTCTATATTTTTTTGCCAGCTTGCTGTCTGGAAACATTTCGCTGACGATTTTCGAAAATTCATCACAAATGCTAAACGGCAGGTTGTTCTTGACCACAAGCATTGCAAATTTTTTTCCCGCATAATAAGTTTATCGCTCTCTTCTGGTCCCTTTACCACTGGTTATCCTTTGATTCCTTTGATTTCTTTTTTCGGCTGCAATGCTCTTTTTATGATTTTCGGAGGTGACGTATTTTGTTACGTCATTCTTTCCTTCTCGAGCTACGCTAATGTCTAATCTGCAAGAACTACATAGTTAGCGTATTCATCCCCTTTATGGCTTCTACATACGAAAGGATAATCTTTCTCCCAAGTTTGCTTGTACTTGCAACTATACTTCTTTTTTTAGTTTTACCTGCCTCTTCTTGCAACTCTCGCTGACCATCTCCGTCGCGCTTATTAATACTAACACTTTCTCCCACAGACGCCATTAAAAAACCTCTGCTCTTTGCAGTTGCAATGACCGGTACCAGACAGTGCAATTTGTACATGCCATTGTTATTTGTTACGTCATCAATTAACGATTCGAACTGATGTTATCCGTAATGTAAAAGCAAGATCACACATTAATTTTCAAATCAAAACTCTTGAAAAATATAAAATCAGTCGAAGCAGAGGTCGAACTGTGTTCCTTCCCTTTAAAAAAAAAAAAAATTGCGAACAAAATTGATTAATTTTTCAAAAAGAACTGATTAATTTCTAAATTCAAAAAATCTGAAACTAAATCGTGATAGCCGGAGATTTTTTGTTGAGATCGGGTGATCGGGAGAAATCTTCGAAATCGCGAGTCTCCCGACGAAATCGGGAAAGTTGACAGGTATGGCCTTGGTCTCGAGGCCTCAAGTCCTCAACAATTGCCCTGTCCTCGGCTCGAGGACTTTATTTCGGCTCGAGGACAGCACTAGTTTTTGAACCGTAATAATTTTATTGATGTAGCGTACGTGTCAAAAGGACGCGTCCCAATGCGGTCGACCGGCTCGGTTGAACAACCTATCGAGCTACTCTCCGGGTTGACTCATTTATCCATATATCCAATCAATCTTTGACTTGAGGCTACGTTGGAGCTGACGCTACTTTGGAAAACGCCAGAAATCTTGCGGAAAGTTTGCAAACCCCTTTTTAGCAGAGGTGGAGTCGAGGACACAAGGCTCGAGGCCAAGACCAAGGACACAAAAAAAATCCGAGGCCAAGGCCAAGGACAGCCTTTTCGAGGACAGACTCTCTCGAGGCCAAGGACAGGAATGCTCGAGGCCAAGGACCAAGGACACAGCCGCAAGTGCTCTCCAAAAAAAAGGTCTTCAAAAAAGTTTTTCGGGCAATCTCCAATTTATAGGCGTGGCCAGAATTTTTGATTGGTTGGGAGGCTCAAACCAAAAATCACATGCAATGACGTCATCAAAAATTTTCAAAAGAGGAACTTTTTGTGGGACAAAGATATCGGAGGATGGAAGATCTGAAATCGTTGCCGGTTGGCATTTAAGCAGAATTTTGCAAAGGGAGAGGGCTTTAAGTAATAGTTGAAAAGTGCAAATATCTTACTTTGGAGACGTGTTGAGAAAGGTAGTGTATCTCAAACGTAGCACAGACGGGGGTCTGGGGGCGAAGCCCCCAGCCGTTGGGAGATTTTTCGTAAGTTTTTTGGAAAAAACAGCTATTTTAATGCCATTGAATCACATTTCGCCATAGATGGGCAAGTTAATGCAAAACGTTAGCTTCGTTAACCACTAGTCCGTTAACAAACTTCACACCTCCGTTAACGTTAATCCGTTATTTTCAGCTTTAATTAACGGAAGTTAATAAAGTCCGTTAATCCGTTAACATTTTGCGTGTAATTTACATTTCTTTTTATTCACTCGCTTCTAGAACACGCATTGACGTTGTTGAGCTCATTTTAAGGAAATATTTATTGCTGTGGTGGTCTTTTTGTGTTTTGAAAGTTAGATTTTACAGTCTAATCTAATTTCAAGATAAAAACAAGTTCAAATGCACAACGAAGCTGCAAGATATTAACGATAAAAACCTTAACGGAAGTTACTTTAGTCCGTTAACAGTACTTAACGGAAGTTAATTTAGTCCGTTAACATGAAAAAACTTTTTAACGGATTAACGAATTAGTGAAAAAGTTAGCTTCGTTATTAACGGATTAACGATTAACGGACTTGTGCCCACCTATGCATTTCGCACGTGTTCAGAGCCATTTGAAAGCACTAAATTTTTGAAATTTGAAAGCCAATTGAAAAAATGAAATTACTTGATGCTCCTTTTACGTGCAATTTAAGTCCAAAATACGTTTAACATCTTGCATTCTTGTGTTAAATTTTAATTGTAAGTGATTTGGTGCAGGTAGGGAGAAGTAAGGCGCATTGTTTCTTGCTACATTTTAACAGTAAATAATAATCCACTCGAAGATTTTCCTTAGAATTTTTGTTTTGTCATGAATATAACCAGTTATAGGAGTATTTGTTCGGCCAGGGGGCCCAGGCCTCCTCAACTGAAGTTCAATGGTTTGCTCAGTCAGCATCTTCCGTGGCTAATTTTTTTAAAAGTATTTTGTGCGTAAAAACTGGCGAGGTGGAAGTGAATTATTGAATTGTTTTTGAAAAATGGTACAATGGAAGGTTACGCCTACTAACCATGTTATTGCCGGGCCGAATTTACATCGCGCTGGGCCCCTGGCACTTAGGGGATTTTTGCAAGATCTTCCTGCCAAATATAGGTGAAGATGAAAAAAAGTCTCACCATCTGAGCGCGAGACCCTGGCACAGTGCCATAGAATAAATCTGGCTCTGGTTGTTGCATTACGTTTATAAAAAGGTTACATGAGAGCCTAGGTAGCAACTTTTAAGAGAAAAACCCTTAATTTTACCTGGGTTATACATTTAAATTGGTTGGCAAAAATTGAACTGAGGGGGGGCCGGGCCCCTGGTCTTCAATATTGTTTTTAGTTACTGCTGTAAGCGAAAAATGCTAAAAAGAAACTGAAATTGCAGAAACAATAGGCTTTTTTGTCACATTTTTGTCATTGGCGAAATTTCGATTGGGGAGGGGCCCGGGCCCTCTGCCTCCCCCTGGCTACGCCAATGCTCCAATTGAGAAAAACAAAAAAGGTGTTCGCAAATTTTCCGCCAGGTTTCTAGTGTTTTCCAACAAAACTTCAACGGTTAAAAAAATAGTGCCGTCCTCGAGCCGAGGACAGGGCAATTTTCGAGGACCTAAGGCTTCGAGGCCAGGCCAAGGACTTGAAAATGTGTCCTCGAGGCCAAGGATGTCCTCGAGGACTCCACCTCTGCTTTTTAGTTGTCCTCTTTTGGAGACCGCCTGAAAAAAATTTTGAGGACCTTTTTTTTGGGAGAACGCCTGAAAAATTTTTTGAAGATTTTTTTTTTTTTTGGAGAACACTTGCGCCTGTGTTCTTGTTCCTTGGCCTCGAGCATTCCTGTCCTTGGCCTCAAGAGGGTCTGTTCTCGGAAGAGCTGTCCTTGGCCTTGGCTTCGGATTTTTTTTATGTCCTTGGCTTTGGCATCGATCCTCGTGTCATCACCTCTGGGTGTTAGCAATCAGCATCAATGCTAAAAATTACTTTGAACATATGCTACAGAATGATGCAATACCTATACTGTTAGCGCAATGTACACGACCGAATTACCACTATTTGTCGACAGATGATTAGCTGCAAAAAACTTCGGTGAAAACACTTTTTATCACAATTCGCATATACTTTTCTGTAAATACCAAGTGCGAAACCTAGTATGGAGCAGTAGCGGAGCCAGGGGGTGCTAGATTCCCGCATTGGCATATACTGTATGCAAAATACTACGTTTTTAGCACTTTTGAGACCGATTTTTACCCTAAAGCAAAAATAGCCCCCCATTTGCATTGGCAATTAGAATGTGTCTTCTGTGACTCTGGACTAAAAGAGAATTTGGCCACAAAACTCGACCCCAACCCTGGTGAAGACCTTTTTTTTGTTTTGGTCTTCACCTAATTTCCGACACTAAACCGTTCCAATTTTAAGTGAAGCATTTTAGTTTGATTTTCACCCCCAAAACATCCCCTTCCCACTGCAAATTTCTGGGTACGCGCCTTGTGTGCAATTAGCATGGAAGTATGGAAAATCTTCTTCCATTCTATTCTTGAAATCTTCCATTCCATTTCATTTTGGCATCTTCCATATTCCATACCGAAATTTCGACTTTGCGGAAAAAAGTTTAGCTGTGGCAGCATGACAGCATCAAGTTTGCACACGTGATTTTAAACTGACTTAGTCGTCTAGTAGGTTCCGGGGTTTGTGTGTTTTTGCCCTGTGGGCTATTTGTGGTAGAATTGGCTAATTCAATGTGCTTTCCTACTTCGGAAGATTTAAAATAGGCCTACCCCAACTCAAAACTGACTCTTCTCATTTCCTAAAAAATTGCTTTCACCGAGAATTGAACCATATACCAGACCCATCTTTATGCCTCTCCATTTTGCTGCAAATGCTATGATGTTAATTGACTAATCAAATGCTGTATTTTTAGTCTTGACAAACATCAAAAGGGCTAAAGCTTCCAAGGCTCTGTGCCAAAAATGGTGGGAAAGCTTACGGCACTTCTCGGATATCTAGATGATGTAAATACTATCATTCCCTTGCTTTCAAATGGAGATGTACATCCGTAATATTGATATGAATAGGGATTAATTTTGACAACAGCAAAGGAGCCGATAATATTTGGGGAGCTCTATATCTACTGGCTCAGCCAGAAATTGAAAAAGGGGACCGAGACAAATTTTTTTATGATTGTGATTGTAGCATTGTGCACCTAGTTCAACAGTTAAAGGCGGTGAATCATCCACCCAATTCCGGTGGTTTACAATAGTTGAAATTGAACTATAAAGGTGCGTTTAGACTGGACGCGAAGCGACGCGAAGCAACCAAAATTTGACGTCATAGACAGCTTGCGAAAGGTTGCAACCGGTCGCCACCTTCGCGAACAGTTGCGCAACAGCGCTTGCTTGCAGGCTGTAGTAAGACAACCTACTAAATCACTGATTGGATTTTTACGATCGCAGTTTGCTAGAAAATAATGTAAATAGTATATTTGTATTGTTTAGCGCCTATTTATCAGTCCAAAGAGTAGGTTGTTGGCAAAGTTAGATTCGCGATAGCCCTAGGCTAGCCAAATTAATTTGGATCTAAACAGCTCAGGCTGTACATCCTAGAGTGATTTTTCATAGCTATGCTTGATCTCAGAGCTTCATTATAATGAATACACCGAAGCAGTAGGCCTAGATCCACAACATCTAGCTTTTAAAACAAAACCTTTTATTCTGTGCAGCATAGCTGAAGCTATTGTATCAGTCCAGTGGTTCTTTTGGCTGAGCAGCTTTTGCTTTTTTGTCTTAAACTTAAACTGACATGGTGTTGTTGTTTTTTTCAGAATATTAAATAACCCACCAACAGGCTAGTTTTGAATGTGTTGGTAGTGTTTTTACCCATTGTTTGTTAGCTTGTTGTTCTAAAAGTAACCACAATTGAACAATATTCCTTAAATACTGGAAAACTCGCAAAAGTTTTTTCACTATCTACTTGACCAACCCAACTTGGTGAATAAAACTGTATTTAGAATTGGTTTCAAGCTACACTGCTACATACAAGAGTTGGATAGATACAAAAAAATCAAAAAATTTCTATGAATCTTTGGATTGGCCTAATTAGTAGTTACTTCTTTGAATAGCTACAAACATGGAATTTTTTCTTCTGAATGTCCTCTTGAAAGTCTTCTTGTTTCTGAAGGTTTGTGACCGTGATCAAGTTGAACTGGAAGCAATGGTTTTGGACTACCCCAAGTTTTATAATCATGAATATTGTAGTCTGGTAGTGATTTTTCACTCCAGTCCTGTGTGATGAAAATAGAAGTGTCAAGTTTGTTAAATATTCATTTACTATGTCTTTGTATAATATCTGTATTTAGTTGTTTGTGAATTTTCAAAATATTTTTACTGTCTCTTAAAATTTTTACTGCTTTACACGGTGAATAAAGTGACAAAGTAAACAATTTTGAGTCTGAAGTTCAATCACTACAATTACAGTCAGTGTATTTAGAAGAACTAGAAAGCCAATATCTAACCAGTAGAAAGTGAGTTCTATTTTTTTGCTGAGGTTACTATTATTGGTAGAGAAGTAGCCGCCAAGCAAGTTCATTACTATAGTTCCATTCTCATTAGTCACCACTAAACAAAAAACTTGATATAGCATTTATAATAAAAATAATTGGACTGGGGAAGGAAACGTCAGTTACATGAAAATGTGAGAACTAACAACACTTTTATTCAGATGCTTGGCTTGACCTTGCAGCTATAAGTTTGTCTGTATCTTACAAACGGTGGTTTGGAGCGAAGCCCTTTGAGGTAAACGCAACCGTCGCAACGAAGCCTACTGGAACTGCAAGAAAATACAAACTAATAAAATGCTCTCAAAAGCATTTAACTTCGCACTAAGCATCGATAAGCGCTCCGCTAGCGAGTAAAACACCAAACTTAGTTTTAGAAGCTGACTTTTCCTCAAAGCAACTGCTGGTATTACTGTGCTAAATTCTAGTCCTTCGATGATAGTGTCAACTCATGCAAAAACTGTAATGTTTTTTTGCTTTCTCCAGCAAATCAACACAGCAATCTATTGCACAATAAGCAAAAAATCCACTACATAACTGATGACAAATCCAGCTTTCAGTTTCACTCATAGCGTTAACATTGGGAGTCTTCACAAACAGCACTAAATAAGAAATACAAACAACGGTTTAAGCTTACTACAGATATCACAACATGCTTGCCTAAAAAAGAAAAATCACATAAAAAAAACAACAACATAGTTTATGCTTTAAATGTACCTGTAGACTAGCCTATTGGTCTACCCTCTACAAGATACCGGTAGATCTACCAGTACCTTAATGAGACATGGATGGTGAAAGCGTTTAAGGATTTGTTAACTGAGTAAACACCTAAAGAGAACTTTTGACATCTGCTTCCAGCTTTTTGCGTTTCTGCATTAAAACCCAGAACTGTCATCGTCAAAACAGATTATGGCAAGTTTTCAGTGAAGGATCTAAACAAATCATTAATATCTAGTAAACAAGTTAAGTACTATTACGTTTTTGAAGAAATGACTAGTCTTTTCATTTCCAAATTCGATCTACTGTACTTCGTTTTTCACTTATATTTTACAAACTTTTTTCTCAAGATTGTTTTGTTACCTGAGCTATTAGTCTAGACTCTTCTTCACGGTTATTGCGTGATAACATAATATAAACTCAATCTTAATCGTTTTACCGGTAATTCCAGCGCGCTATGACGAAACAGAACCTGTCATTACTATAATAGCGCTTCAATAATAAAGTATACAAAGCTTTCTGCTCATTGAATACATTTTAAAAGTAAGTTATTAAAATTAGCCTATGAAGCGACCAGTCGCGAAGATTAGCAACCACTCGCGAAGGTTGGCGAAGGTCGCCAACCTTCGCTTCGCGTCCAGTCTAAACGCACCTTAATTTTTGATATTTATTGTTTCGATTTTCGGGCTGCGGTTGTAAAGATATTCAACAAATACAAAAAGATATCCCCCGACAAAAAGTTTTTGGAAACTCTGAGTTTTGTTCTTCCCGCCAAAACCACACCCTCCCTTTACGCAGTAGGCTTATGCCTATGGTATTGGTACAAGCCCAAGGCTAGACAACAGTTTCTACTACACATGCGCTTGCATTTCAGAGTGAAAGAGTTAGTTCAGTGTAGCCTATTCTTCAACAGGTCATGGCATCGAAAATTAGGCTTTCGGTCCTATGTCTGGAGCCTATCTCATATACGTAGTAGCAAAATTTATTCCACAATCCAACACACATGTAAACAGCAAAGGTATTAATACATAGGGTAGTTTCATACAAGTGTAGTAGCTTTTGACAGCATGCAGAGCACGTGATACCTTATGTTTCATTAATTGAGCTACTGGTTCAGGATTAGTACACTAGTTGCATGAAATCATCAGGTAGACTGGTACTGGGTAGATTGTTTTTGATTGCCAAAACATGGTGCAGAAAAACTGATAGCAAGCACACGCAAGGCAGATTAAACCTTAAGCCTATAATTGAAACGACTGATCTCACGTCGCATGTTTTTTAGTTTTTACTCGGCCATTTTCGAAGTTAACGAGTGCAAAGTGTCAGACTTTTACTTATAACTCGAGAATGGTTTGGTCTAGCTGCATGAAATTTTGACAGCAGTTTGAGATTCATAAGTTATTTGTGTGTGCCAAATTTCAAGGCAATGAGTCCCGTAACTTCAGGTTTAGGACCTGAAAACTACTTCAAAAGTTTGGTATAAAAAGCGGTCTTAATCAAAAATGGCTTATATAAGTACGGCAAAAAATATTTCACATGGTTATATGTCGTAAAATACTCTGTCATCTCTACCAGTGGCGGATCCAGAAAATTTTGGTGGGGGGATAATAAAAATTTTAAGCACAAAACCTCAAAAATTCGGATGTGTTGTAACCAGGTGCGTAGTCAGAAATTTGCAATGGAGCGGCTGTTTTAGGGGTCTGGGGGTGGAACCAGGCGCGTAGCCAGGATTTGGAAAAGGGGGGGCTTTTTTGAAAGAGTGAGAAAAGTGCAAACAACCTTGACCCGAATTTTCATTGTTCTTGAATCAGTTTGTCCGAAAATTGAGACGAAATTTCTCGGAAAGCTCAGAAATTCAAAGGTTTTTTCCGCCCAAAATCAGGTGGTCTCCAAAAAAAAAAAAAAGAAAGGTCTTCACCGAAAATGAGACTGATTTTTCGGCCGAAATCGGAAATTCAAATGTTTTTTCCGCCCAAAATCAGGTGGTCTCCAAAAAAACAAAAAAAAAAAAGGTCTTCACCGAAATTGAGACTGATTTTTCGGCCGAAATCGTTAGGTTTAGGCTGGTGGGGGGGATGCATCCCCCCCTAAATCCGCCACTGATCTCTACCCACACTTTTAGCCGCATTGAGTTTTTTTTCTTTTTTCATTTTTTGCTTTCTAAATTTTATGCACTCTTCTTCTAAACCACACAACATCTAAATCTAATTTTTGTGTAAATTTGTTGGGCTGCAAATGCTATTTTGTCTCCTGAATTTTTTTGAGGCTTCTCCCCAGAACCCCCCAAAATGGGACCCTAAAAAACTAATTTTTTTAATTGCTCAAGCTAGGGTGATAGTTTTTGTTTTTATTGGTAGATATTTAAGCAACAAATAGTTTAACATAGTATGGAGGTACCACCTCCCCCCAGGGGCCCCCAAATGGACTCCCCAGAAATTAGTTTTTTGAACGACTCAAGCTAGGGCATTACTTTTTTTTTTACCAGCAGATGTTTAAAAAACAAATATTTTGACATGGTTTGAGAGAGCAACTCTTTTGAAAACTCTCCAAAATAATACCCCGAAAATCAATTTTTTTATATGTCATAAGCTAGAGAGCTAATTTTTTTCTGATGTTAATGGAAATTTAAAAGATATTTAACTTGCGGTGCGGCGCGGTGCAGCGTGGACTTAGTTGTGTTTGAATGCGGTGCGGTGCAGCATGCGGACAAAGTTTGTGGATGCAGGGCAGCGTGCAGATGCATTTTTTGTTATCCGCGCCATCTCTAGTTCAGAGAACTGTGGTTTTGGCGGGAAGAACAAAACTCAGAGCTTCCAAAAACTTTTTGTCGGGGGATATCTTTTTGTATTTGTTGAATATCTTTGCAACTGCAGCCCCAAAATCGAAATAATAAATATGAAAACTTATAGTTCAATTTTAGCTATTGTAAACCACCGGAATTGGCTGGATGATTCACCGCCTTTAATTGCCCTACTTAAGCCATCTGCTGCTTATGATTTTTGTGGTAACTGCAATGTGTTTTTGTTGGAAAAAAAAACTAGCCAATTAAACTACAACAAATCTGAATCAATGTTTTTACATGCTTCAGTTGTATACTGTTTGGAATGATTTACCTCATGATATTCGGGAAAGTAGCTGCATTTCATTGCTTGAAAACACACTACTTTAATATAGCCTTTATCGATGTGCCTGATATTGATTTGCATGCTTTAACACAAAACTGTCTTAATGATGTTTTTAACAAGTCCTATTTTGTATTTGTAAATTTTCTGCTTTTGCGCCTGCTTAGCAACAAGTGCCCTTTAATCAGATGTTAGCTTCTTGCTATCTCATCTGAAGGGATTTACAAAGTGCTTTTTTATTATTATTATTTATATGCAATTCCAAAACTTTAAATTTATGCAAATTGTGAAAAAATTAACAAGTCCTATTTAGCGATAACTGGCTGCAGCCTTATTCTCGTTTGTGCTGCAGACTTTTGAAAAAAAAACAAAAAAACAAAGCAACAACAATAGCAAGAGAATACAAAATTTGTGGTTTCACGATGCAGCAGCAGATGCAAAAATCGCGTGTTCTTGAAGCAAATAATACAAGAAATGTAGACTGCTGTTACTGTATAGCAAGCTTGCATGGTAGGCCTAAACTTTGTCGGCATATTTTTGAGGCATGATTTTAATGATCACCTTGATCGCATGATCTGGGTTCAACCAGCAGTCTCGCACCCTCGTCATGTTGTTGCGTTCTGCGGTAAAGACACTTTATGATGATTAACTGATTTGATTTAAATCTCTGCTGGGTGGTTCCAAACAACAGCAAATTTAGTGGACAAGTATTTGTAGAAATCCACAGGAGCAGCAAAACATTTGAACACTGGAAACTCTTGTTTGCTTTGAAATATTTTTTATCGTCTTTTATGGTTTTGTAAAATTGTTTCTATCGTCCATACTCATTTGTTTGTTTTTTGTGAGTCGTTTTAAATTATTGCTTTTTTTTCTTTTAGTTTAGTTTGGTATTATTAACTCTGACATACTTGAACGCTTTGGTAGAGTCCTGTGGTATCAACATTAGTGCAAAACTTGAAGAACTCGATAAATTAACAATGAATTAAAGCTCGAAATTACACAATAAATGTAGGCAATTAACCGATTACTCGTGAATGTCAGTAGTTTGTATAGCAAGAAATGTAGTGCCGTTACCTTTTAATTTAAGTATTACACCGGACTCTGCCTAACTGACCTGACCTGAGCTGACAACCTAGGGGAGAGTGCTCTGGGTTGGGCCCCCTAAGCGAAAATCTCAATAGCTCCTAAACTATAGACTTCACGTTTAATTCTCATTGTACTGTTCAGTAAGCGCAATACCAAACGAAATTGCATTTATTCCTCTATCAAATCGCATTGTCTTTAAATAAAAATACAAACAACTTCCCCACGAAAATTGCATTTCAAAAAAATCACCCATTTTCCCAACTTGGGAGCAGGTGTACCTAAATTGGGTCACCCTGATCCAAGGTTGGGCATGCAATTATACAGTTACGGTATATATCTTTCAAAGAGCTTACTGCAACTGCAGTTTTCATTCTTTATTAGTTTGTAAAAATGGAAGGACAAAATCAACTAATAGGGACGTTCAAATATCATATGACGCTTCAGAGGTGAGAGGGTGCTTGCACAAACTGTCAAAATACCGTCATATGGGGGGGAGGGGAAGGGGGTTCCAACAAAATTGACATAACTTTTTTTTTTATTATTATGCTGAAGGCTTGAAAAAACCGGGAGAGGTTCGCAAAAATGGGAAGACACTTAATGCTATTGTTGGTGTGATACTTATTGTTAGTGTGGACCAGTTAGCTCAAAATTTACATGAAAAGCATTTCCAGTTAGGGCTTCTTTCATCGTCCAAACATAAAACATGGGCCCGCCTGCGGCATTCTGTATCTTTACCTCCGCTGCACTTTGCCCATTGTTCATTGGGTTTGCTATTAGAGAACTCATCTCACAATAATTGCAAATATTTTCATTAACATTTTGGAGAGATTTTCTCATTGTGCTGTTATTCTCGGCAACTTTTTTATCTGATTCGCTTTCTGCTTCGTCACTTGTGTTGACTTTGAAGTTTTCTTGAAGTTGTCTATGAGTTTCTTCACAGCTCGAGCTGGAATCGGCACTCTCAATTGGTCGTAGGATTTTCTTACGTTTAATTTTCCTTGAAACAACAAGCTTATCGGGAACTTGGTGATGCTTCTTTCGTCTTTTAGGACTAGGTCTGACTGGTTTGACTTTTCGAAGAGATAGCTTCATTTTAACAGGGGTCGACGTTAGGATGAGTGTATCACCTTTGTTTTTTGATTTTTGTTTGGGTATTGAACGTTTAGCCTTGGGGACAGGAGATACAACTTCTGGAGAAGCAATCATTGCCTGATTTGCAGGGGCTTTACACGAATGTTTAACGCTGGTATCAGAAGTGTCCGTGACCGTAGCATTTCCGTCATCAACTTCTGGTTCCAACTCTCCACCTCGACGTTGGCTCATACAGTTATCCTCAACAGGTCTTGATGTGCTGCTTGTACATGGTAAGTTTTGGCCAGCAGGACTGGAAACCTGACCTTCTACTAAGGATTCATGTGGAGTTTCGGAAGCTCTTAGCCACTCCTCGGGAGACAAGGCTTCATTGTAACAGTGGTTAGCTTCATCGTTTCTCATCACTAGCCCACGAAATCGCATGGAAGTGGCAACAGGGTCTTCATCTTGAGGCAAATCCGTGGGTTTAGAAGGTAAAAAGCCAGATTCCGTGAAAATATTTCTATCAAATGGCCATATGCCGGTAGCTCGAAATCCAGCTTTGATATTGTTATGAGTAAACGCAACATGATTGATTGATTGGTGCATCTTTATTCTCCTATCACGAGAAAGCGACTGTGCGCTATGCTTTGGACGAATCCGCACCCGCTTAGGAGTTGACCATTTTCCAAGCTTTCCGGTTGACGTTTGACTTCTTCCCACGTAAATTTGCTGCTTGTTCGAAGCCACCAAGCAGAGATAATTATTGTAAAGCGTCTTATCCAAGGACGCAGCAACGTGACCAGGGTGCGGGTTGAACTCATAATCATGAGATCAGAGTCGTCGTAAAAACGACGCCTTAACCCTCTCGGCCACGCTGCTGACATCATAGGCTTTAGCAGTAGCTTCTGCAACCTCGTAAATGGAGAATCTCTTTCCAACGTTGCAAGCCTTCCAGTCATCTAACACCACGGAATAAGCACGTTTAAATGGGGAAAACACACTCACATCCAACGGTTGCAACTTGTGTGATGTGTGCGGGAAAATCGTCAAAATCACTAAACCATTATCGCGAGCAAAGTCAATTGCTCTTAGTGAAGTGTGCGAATTGTGGTTGTGGATGATTAAGAGCACACGGTTATTTGGAGAGCATCTCGTGTTTGTTACAAAATTTACATCTATATTTAAAAATAATTCTTGTGAAATCGTGTGGCACTTTTAAAAAGGGGGACAGGTTCCCCTAATCCCCTCCCCTAGCTGTGTCGATGTCTGAATCAGTCTTTGTATCCTCTGAAAAAACTTTCTTCCTGGCCTGATCACAATGACATGCAGTAGGGTTACTTGAGTCGTTTAGGATTGTATTTTCAATATTTATGAACGTCCAAATCTAGGTCAAAAGCCAGTGAATGAACATGAATACTTGCTTATAGCTTATCAACATCATATGATTAATGGTTACCTCAGTAATCAACTTTTGACCCAATTAGTCAGTTAATCAGCTTCAATTTTTTTTTCTGATTCTAACAATAAGCAATCATATTTAAGTAGTTTAAATAAAAATGAGTAGAGTGACAGAAAGAGCATCTGCTGCTGAAACAATACACCCATGGTTTGATTCTTGATTACGTAAAGCTAAAGATTGCAGTTTAGAAATTGATACCACAGCTTCCCTGCTAGTTGTTCTCTGATTTAGCATTAAATTAAAGGTGAGTGATACTTCTATCAGCATCATGTGTTGTAGCAGGTGGGCCAGTGGCAGATTGAAACTTTGGCAGTATTGTCAAGAAGGTGAAGGCATCGTTTTAGAATGAACCTGATCCTAGGATCTGGGTCCAACCCACACCCAGGTCACATTATTGCATCCTTGGTTAAAATGCTGTATAATGATTATCTCTGCTTGGTGGCTTTGAACAAGCAATAAATTCAGCGGACAAGAGTTTGAAAAAATCTAGGGAAACATTGGATCACTGTCGAAACTCTTAAGCAAATGCCGATTTCTCCAAACATAAAATACTTACTGCAATGCAAAATGAACAGCCAATGTAGTGTATCTCCTGTGGATGGTAGTCGTTTTAAGTTAATTGCAGTTCAAAACTTTTTGGATTTTTAAAAACCCTGAAACACCACGTAAAGTTTAGTGTGTCTGTTTATTATTAACCTTAAGTGTGCCGATACATCTGAGGCAAACATTTAATTAAAAAAAATATCATCCACTAATAATTAAGGTATTCATATATTAGCGTTGTTGCACGGAATTGGGAGCAGAACACTTTGGTAATGTTTGGCATAAACGTTTCCGGCGTTTTTGCAAGGCAAATGCATTAATATGCAACAGTTTTTGGAAACCTAAAGCAGCACATGCGAAACACAAAATGTCACAAGCAGTGGTGTAATACGTGCTTGAAACTTGTAATAAAGTAAAAGTTTTGTTACTGACGAAAACTGCTCAAAGTAAAGTGCAAAGTAATATATTTACCAATAAAAGAACTTGAGCAAAAGTAAAAAAATAGTAAATTTAGAAGAGCTCAGTTGCAAGTATTTTTAAAAGTATTCAAGCAAAATAAACAAGTTTTTCAATCAACATTGTGACTACTGGCCAACTACCTTTACATCACTGCCACATAACACTTGGTCCTCAAATCCCTCACTATCTCAAGAAGTCATGAATCGTTTCATAAAATTTTTGTTCAAATATTCATTCAATGTCATTGTTTAATTCATATGCTAAATAGTATTAATTTACTGAATCTACAAGATGGGCCAAAAGTCACGAATGATAGCCTATGCAGTACATTTTGTGACGAACTTTTTTGATTTAATTAATCAAAATTATTGTCAATTAATAAATATTGGGTAATATGCAAAGCTTTACATGCTAGCTATTAGCATAAAATTATGCAAATCTTTCTGAAAATTAAGAAATATATGTTTTCTGATATACTGCCATTTCCACGTTTTCTAACTGATGGTATGTTTTGATTGCGAAATGTTCTACCGATATCTTCAAATGGTTCTATTTTTAAATTCAATTTTGCGTTAAAATTGTCAACAGATTCATCCTCATTGTGATTGACGGTTACGGCGTATGAGATAGCTGTTAGTTAAGAGTTACTATGCTGTTTATCAAAATTTGGAAAATGCGTAAATTGGCTATAAGCTGAAGTTATAAAAAAAGCTTTCACTAAACATTGGCTTTATGTAATCATTGGTAACTATCGGTACTCAGTTTTTGTTTTTTTCCACCCTGTGCTTATCTGTTGATTCTAGTGTGCGGTGTTTGGATTAAGTGATTTAAACTGCGAAGTGTTAAATGCTTTGTGTTTTCCAGTTTTCCATTTGTGTTTTCCACTTTTCCAGTTTGTTTGTTAAAACAAGCATTTAGGTTTGTATTCTATTTCAGATGTGCTGTAATAACTGTACTGTAATATCAAGCAATATCAAACATTTTTGCTTGAAAGTGTTGCTTGCCTTCTAATGCACAGTACCATTCTTAGCGTGATTTAAAGAAAATTTTAACTGATTTAAGAAATGATGAAGAGCAGCAGGGTTTTTGTGAGTGGCCCGAATGCTTGTCCCAAATGACACTGACTCTGATTCGCAAGCACCAAAAATTATCAATCCTTTGAAAGCCAATTTTTGGAAAATTCTATAGTAAGTAACTTGAAAAACCTAACCCTTAAATTAAAGGGAGTGAAGCATCAAGCAATTGTGGTAACTTACAATTTAGCCAAAATCAAAATAAAATTTTTGAAATTTTTTGTTCTCATTTTGGGGCTGCAGTTGCGAAGATATTTAACAAAACACAAAAAACTATCCCCCTAAAAAGTTTTAGAACATTCTGAGTTTGTTCTTGCAAACTAAATTTCAGGAAAAAAGAGAGAATGAATAATAATATTTAGTATTTACCTTCCAGTAACATCTTGTGATCTTCCAGTAGCATCCTATTTTTTGTAAACCTTTTCTTTTCTGGAAACTCAGGCTGATAGAACAAACTCATGGTTTCCAAAAACTTTTTAGGGGATATCTGTTTGTATTTGCTGAATATGTTTGCAACCGCAGCCCCAAAATAAGAACGAAAAATTCAAAATTTACATTTCAATTTTAGTTATTGTAATTGTAAACTACCGTAATTGGCTGGCTGCTTCACCCCTTTAATAGCTAGATATTAATGTGAATGCATGAACTATACTGCTACGTTTGTATTGTGACAATAATGCGTTTGTTGTCCGTTTATGCTGTTTTTTCGTAACTATGTGTTATAATTTAGTTATTAATTGAGAACTTAGCATGTTTTAAACATGGGATTGATGACCTGAACACACTAAGAGCATGAGAAGTGAATGTAATGATGTGAGTTAAAATTTTGTGTGAAGAAGAATTTTGAAAGAAAATTACTGACACAAATCCTAGTTCAGAAAGTTGATCAAAAGTCGATTACTCCTCATGGCTGTAATTTTTTTGTGTATTATTATGCTAAACTCTTCCAACATGGAAGCATTTTTAAGTTTAAGGGTATAAATCATTATTGTGAACGAGGATATCTTGCAGACTGCAGAAATTAAAATTCTTATGATTTCGTAACGTATTTTTTAATTTTTTTTAGGATATGAAAAAGCATCTAGAGCAATCTTTCGGTGGCGGACGATGACAGACTTTCAATAAAATGTTGTGCTATTCTACAGAAAAGATTTGTCAACTCAAAACGGCACTATCTTCTGAATAAAAATGGAGATTTCACTTGCACGCTGACCAAGCAGAAGCCTTAAATATCAGAAAACAGTCTCAACTATTGTTCTGCCAATTCAGTTGACCAACGTGTGCTAAACGTTTAACGATGCATGTGTTCATGTCAAAATTTGCACAAATATCACAGTTTTCGAGACGGCTTAGATTACGTATCAAACCTGCTATAATAGTTTTCAAATTCTGTTGATTATTTAGCGGTGTTCTTTTTTTCAAGGCCGTAGCCAGCAGACGCATTGGCACTGTGCAGGCGTTTGTTTTGGTACGATATCAGTTGTCCAACGCATTATGCAACAAATGTGCTTCTGCATTAGGCCGTTGAAGCTATCAAAAATTTTGTAGCTTTGTCTCGGCATGTGTTATTGCTTGTTTTGTGTAAAAAATCAAAAAGTTCGTCCGAATGTTGAAACAAGCAAACCGCAACGGAATATTTTGACGTTAAAAATATATTAGCTCTACTCCAAAGAGGAATTTACTTTTCAATTGATAAGTGATAACAAAAAACTGAAAATACGGATATGGTTTTCAAAAAGGTGTCGCGGTACTGGTACTTCGATACCACTTTCAAAAAAGTACCGGTACTTTTGTACTCGGTGCTGCCCACCTCTGATAATGGAAAATGTCTTCTAATTATTGTTTTTAATACGACTTCCAAGATCGCTGCCTCGGGCTCTTTTATCTGCTCGAGTAAAGCTCGAGTAAATTGTTCGGCAGTTTTGTCAACCCTTTGCTGAGTAGTTGAGGTTTCGAAATTAGGGCCATCCACGCCACAACTTATCTAGAAATTTATGAAAATGTTTTCTATATTGTGTTATGAAGTTCATTATTACCGTAAGTTTCTACTGAGCTATTTTTTATTTAAAATTTCTTGTATTTTTACGTCAAATAACTGAGTTGAACAAGCCCCCATAGCCAAAGAATCAAAAAACAAGAGTACTGTAATTCTCCACATTTTTTGCGACTTGCTAAGATTATACCCCTCAAAAATAAAGGATATGGGGCAAGCAGGTGGAGGTCTTACGTAATATGGACAATTAGGGGTGAAAAATTCAAGTATATGTTCGTTCTAACTCGGTATATCTTGCGAGTACTTAGGTATTCTAGTTTATGATGTGTTGGGGGAAAGCTTGAAATTCAAAACACCCTGTAATGTTTGTTAAGCGTGTTTACAGTTAACAGTATCTTTGTAGCTGTTTCAAAGTGAAGAGTAATTTATTCTGGACGTGTAATAAGAAGTGCGAGCGAGAGTTCAAACGGGAAGTGAAATTTATTTTTACCTGACAACTTTTTGTACTGCGTAATGTGTATTTGTCAGTTAGTAAATCCTGCAATAAATTCTTGATGCAATGATTTTATAAACTGCTAGTTTCAGAGTTTGTGCATTCAAATCGGAGTAATTTTGCAGTTCGATTTATTCAGCTCTCATATTTGTCTAACTACACCAACGTTGGTTTTCTGTTCGTTATGTTCAATATCACGACAGATGGACTGTTGGGACCTAATGGAAAATGAACGCTAATTACTTTTATCAAAGAACACTACACACATGATTAGTTGGAAGATCGAACCCAACTGTATACACATCACTAAATCGGCGAACTATTGGGGTACCGCAACTAAAAAAGTTTGTTTTAGAGGAATAGACAATCTTTTTCGGCAATGGACAAAACAGTTCGGTGGATATGTTCTATATATAGTTATGACGAGTTTAAGTAATGCACTAATGTTGAGTTGTAGAAAATAGTGCAATATAGATTCTATTAAAGCTTGAAATGATAATTCTTTAACTTCTAATCAGCCAAAAATGAAATACTGTATTTGTCAAGTTCACTGAGTCCGTTAATGATTCTGTTCTCTGTAAATTATAAAAATTTTAGGTAGCACTATACGGCAGTAGAATTGAAGAGAAGATTTATTAGAAGGGGGGGTTAAAAACTTTAAGTATGCTACGATCACTAACATGTCTTTCCCTTCTCCGGCAGAGCTTTGGGTAGTCGGAAACTTTATCACTCGCTAACATTTGAGGTTCAAGATTAAAAGCGAAAAAAATAAAACTAAACCTGAGCGTCAATGTACAAGTTCCTCAAATCAAAAACCTGTAAACTATAAGATCCGTTAATGCAAAGAACGACTGTAAAAAATCGATTTTGGCTCCAAAAAGAACTATCATCATCAGCCAAAAAAAAAATTATACAGATGTTGACCTTTTTTTACATTTAGACTGATAATGGCCCATTTTGGAACTAAAGTCGATCTCCTTTCACTTTACAATACTATGCCCTGATTGGACATTTATTAATGTAAAGTATTTTTTTTTGATCCGAAATAGACGCCAACAATCGCCGGAGCAGCTTACAGTATATACTTCACATTTAAGTAAGATTCTTGACTCCATTAATGATGAATTTGTGCTACTCTGATCTTCAATAAAAGTTAAGAAAAAATTAAGCACAAAAAATGAGTCTGAAAATTCTGAAAATTTATAAGAAAAGCGAGCCTCAATCTAAAATTTACTGGTTCTTACATAAAAAAATTGTAATTTGTTTTTAGAGAAGGACTGTAGCGAAATAAATTAAATAAACACAAACATGACAGGTCTAACACGGTTCCGATTAAGTCAAACAGAAACAAAAATACCGCGCTGCTAAAGATATGGCTCGAAATCGCTTTCATTGAAAAAATGCGAACTACTTGAGGTAATAAAAAAGTGCCCCAAACCTTGTTCCACTATTTCCCTTATCCGCGAAAACAGATTTAATCTGTTTGACTTTTTGTGGGTGGCAACGCTGCGTTTCGAACTTTCGTGATATCAGAAAAGGATGAGTTTCACTAAGAATAAGAGAGCGAAAGCTGTGGTAAACATTATATTTAACAAAACGAACGTTTCGATTAATTACTTAAGTCATTGTCAATCTTTTCAAAAATAATTTGAATCGAATTTTTGTTTGAACAGCATTGACAACGACTTAAGTAATTAATCGAAACGAACAAAAATGACTTAAATAATACAATGTTTGCAATAGCTTTGGCTCTTTTTTGTGAAACTATTTCTCTAGACCAATCTTCATATTCCAAAGAAAAGAATGATTTGAAGACTTTTAAAAATTTCTTGCGGAATAAGCCACGCGATGTTCAATATTCTGCAAGAAATTTTGCAAAATGATCTTTTTCTGGTGTCACGAAAGTTTAAAACGCAGGGTTGCCAATGGTATGGAGTCAAACAGGCAAAGTCTACTGCATTTTTGCAGTTAAGGGGAATACACTGCAAGAGATAATGGGTAAAGACTACCCAAAACAATTGGGTACCCTGCTTGGGTTGATTGGGGTAGACAGCCAATTTTTTTACTTGGGTAGAAGGAACCCAAACAGCTTTACCCAAGTTATAAAATATCAGCTAAAAACTCAATGTCAGCTAAAAACATAAATAAAAACTCAATATCACCAAAATATCAGCTAAAAACCCAATTCAGCTAAAAACATCCCAAATCTCACACTTGGGTAGTCTTTATCCAAAACAAAATTGGGTCAGGACTACCCAAAATAATTGGGCAATTTACTTGGGTTGATATTTACCAAGTAAATTGCCCAATTATTTTGGGTAGTCTTAACCCAATTTTGTTTTGGGTAAAGACTTCTCAAGTGTGGGATTTGGGATGTTTTTACCTAAATATATAACTTGGATAAAGCTGTTTGGGTTCCTTCTACCCAAGTAAAAAAATTGGCAGTCTACCCAATCAACCCAAGTAGGGTACACAATTGTTTTGGGTAGTCTTTACACATTTTCGCTTGCAGAGGTAGTTAAACAAGTACGCAAGTTCGGAGACGTGTGAAGTGGATGCGTGTGCTTAAGTGGTAGTACTCGTAATTAGTCGTAACACAAAGCATGATAGACTACTAATAGTAAGCTATATCTATAGAATGGAGAGCTTGTAGCACAGCTTTTCTGTATGGGGCTCTTAAACATTAACAGTTAATGCTTAACAGTCGCAGATCACCTCCATTAAATCATGTAAAAATGCCAACCGTGGCAAGCTGGCCTTCACATCACAAAAGAGTCATCCCGGGATTACACACGAGTTCGACTTACAGCAAGCAGTAGAGAACAACCGAAAGAAAAACACTATTTACAAAAGCACGTTAGGTAAAAAATATCGGAGCATTTGCTATCAGTTTCGCAAAGCTGGAAATTGCAGATTGCAGTCTTACAACATATATACATGCAAAGTTTACGCAAAGTTATAGCATATACATAGCCAATTCTTTAACTAAGTCAGTGACAAAAGGGTGCTTGATGCTTAGCCAAAACCACTGTGAAAATTGCAGTGTTTTTATAGTATGTGTGCAGTACTCATAGCTGAGCACATAAAATAATGCAAACAATGCCAATAGTGCTTCAACGACTGTTGAAACGTCAACACTTGCTTATTCTCCACAAACGAAAAAAATTTCCTTGATCACTAAAATTCCCAAACAGAATAATCAGTGGCTGCCGCTTTTCGGCGATTACTTCCCCATCAATTGTGATGTTGATCTGTAACAATTATACAATTAATAGCTCGACTTTGCTAATGACAACCGGAGGTAAATGTGGCATAATGTAGAAACTTGGAAATCCAGAAGAATTTAATTCAAGTTAATTTTGTAGGCCAACCGCATCAACAACATATCTTAAGGAATACCCACAAAAATGTCAGCTTTGGTCTAGACGAATTTTGAGAAAATGCAAAAGCCAAACTATAGTAGTCATCACAGTTCAGGATTAGTTCTACTTTGACTGTTGAATGTTAACGGAAAAGTTTGTTGCTAGTAGGCCAGTGCAGCACAAAGGTTGCGCAAAAATACTCTAGCGGCTCTACTCTAAAACATATACCTGTAAGTTACAGTGTTGCTACACGTTTATTTTACTTACTGAACAATTCTTGATCAAGTAGTCACTGCTGACCGATCCAGACTTTTTGGTGTTGGCATGCAGCAACTTGCATAGTTCCCAACACCCAGTAACAACAATGGCACTTAAAAACAAATCATTACCAAAAATGCAATTGGCTTAAAATCGTCGCAATTTTCGTTACCGGTATTACGTTCAACCGAGATATACAGGGTGTTGCCTAACGATGCAAGCTATCAGAAAACGCCTGTATAAAAGGAGTCATTCTAAGCTGAATGTTTGTAAGAGCAGAGTTTTCTGCATACAATCGCACACTTTAGTGAGCATTAGAGCAATCAGTATGCATTGCTCGATTCCCAAACAAACAGTCTGATAAAACGCCTTTATTTATAAGGGGATGATATCAATAATGAAACAAATAACATTAAGTCGTTAGCTGAAATCAGCCTTAAGATATGCCAGCGAAATACGGTGATGCGTGGATTTCAAACCCATGCCTGCACCAACCAGCACGACAGGCGATAACTACTCCGCCAACGTGACATGATACGGCCACATTGACATTTTACTGCCATGTCGTAACCACGCCCTTACTGACATCAGTTTGTAGTGAATGACTGCGGTATTAAATGGCGATACACACTGTAAAAATTATTGGGTAAAAAAATGAAAAAAAATGAAAGAAACTAGGGTAAAAAGCCACTTTACCCAAATATTTTGGGTATCGCTACCCAAATTTATTGGGTTTATCCATACATACCCACTAATTACCATTGGGTAGGAGCTTTACCCAATCAAGAATTTCAGTACAATTTGGGCAACATTGTTGTTGACCCAAAAAATTTGGGTTCCTTTACCCAAATTCATTGGGTGTGCCCATAAACACCCAATTATAATCATTGGGTAAAAACTTTACCCAAAATAATTATTTCAGTGAATGTTGGGCAACGGTATTGTTTACCCAAATATTTTGGGTTTCTTACCAAATTAAATGGTTATACCCATAAATGCCCAATAATAACTATTGGGTAGAAGATTTACCCAATATCATTTTCGGTATGTGTTGGGCAACATTATAGTTTACCCAATTGTTTAAACTTGATTATTGGGCAAATAACAATTCACTAAAATGCAAAACAATTATTGGGCAAAAGTGCTTGAAATTAGGCATGTATATAGTTTTAAATTGGGTAAGTTGATTTTTGCCCAATTGTTACAGCAATTTCGATTTGGGAAAAAGTAATAAAGCCCAATTAATCTTTGATCAGGATACTTATAATTGGGTAGCTCAATAAAGATTGGGTTAAGTTAATGGTACCCAAAGGTGGCTGACTATTCATGTTTTGGGTAAGGAAAGCATTTACCCAAAATTTATATTTGAGTACTGTGCGTTTTTACCCAAAGAAAACTTTTTTTTTATTGTTGAATAACTAAAATGAGCGATTGACCAAATCGGTCCATATATTCAATTGTTGCATTATAACTTTTGTATATTTTCACATAAAACGAAAACTGCTTTGATTAAAATGTTCATGTCTTCGAAGCAGCTTTTCGTCTGACACTTGTTCAAAAAAAATCGTTAGAATGGAGAGCGCTCAAAAAAAAAAAAAAAACGACTATTCACAGGAAAAAGCCGAGATTGGCTGTAAAAAGATTAATGACTAAGCCTTATTTATTATTATAGTGCACAATCTTTAAGCTGTACGGGAATTTTTTTTTCGGCAAATTAAGGACAGGGTTAAAGTTTTCAATGGAAGTGAATTCAAGAGCACATATAGACGGGAATTAAGAAGAACGGGCACGGGCAAGAATAGAGAATCTCTGTCATCGTAATGTTGAGCACAGACAAGATTTTGCAAAAAATCAAGTCAAATGACTGCATCAAAACCAAATGACAAGGCATTAGGCTGGGTGGAAGACCAGGACGATCATCAAGAAGACCAAGACGTGGACGACCATCTTCCACCCAGCTTAATACCCATGCAATCTTTTGCTTCTAATTCAGCCATGGAACCTCATCATTTACAAAATCCTGCTTGTGCTCAACATTATACGATGACAGCAGATTCCCTTTTCTTGCCCAAGGCCGTTCTTCTTTCATCTACTGGCCCCTGAAGCCACTTTCAACAAAGCTTTTAATCCCGCCCTCAGCCAACAAATTTGTGGAACAATCTTGGTATAGTCACGTAAAAGTTTCTGTAGAGAGGTTGCGACTTGAAACTCAAAGCTATAAGCGTACTTCAAAGTCTTTTTTTTTTTTTGTCATGATTCATCCTTGTATACAGTGTTTCTTTGTTTTTTTACCAAAGCTATTGTTTTCATTATAATGGCTCAAAAATATATTTATCCTATAAAGGGCGTCTTTCACCGTACAATATAATGCAAATTGTTATACATGTTTCTATTAGCAATGTCGTAGGTGACCAAAATCTCAATTGCTTGGTAAATATCTTGTGGGGTCAAATTACGGCGCTAAAACAACATCTTAAGTGATTAACAACAACTTTACTGATTAACTGAAGAAAAGTAAATATAGAAAGTGTAACAAACTGCGTTATATCAACAAAATCACGTTGTTACGGAGTTCCAAAAAAGGGGGAGTTTCGACCTCCGAACCCCCCCCCTGGGTGTGCCTCTGATACCGCTATAGAGTACAACCTTTACTCTCCAGAAGAGTCCACATCGACTTAAACCAGAGAACGACTAAGATGTTAATTAACAAATCAAAAATAGCAGTCGATAGTTCCATTAACTTCTTAAATTGCAAAAAGCAACACACCAATCTTAAATTGAACAACTAACTATTCAAGATAGATAAGAAAAGAAATTCTCTCTGAACAAAATCACTCCACGAAAACCTATTGCGATCGACCAATTATTCAAGCCAATCACAGATACATAATATTTACTAAACTGCCTATAAAACTCAATCAAATCAAATAATCAAATCTTTCATTATACTCGCTGTAATACGCCAAAGTGTGTAACGAGTTGGCGGGGCCCATTTCCGCGTCATTGCGCGCAGGCAACACAGCTCCTTTTAAACAATGTCGCAGCAGTGGCGAGCCATTGGCAACACTTTGTCCGATTTGACCAGCCCAAGATTTGAACCTCAGAACTCCCGCTCCAGAGACGAACGCGTTACCGCTCGACCAACTGGCCAGTATGATAGAATTATTAGAATTCTTCGATTATTGCAATGAACGGAATAGAAACACCCACTTATTTATACTACGGCAAAAGCTCTCAATTATTCCATAAAAATGGTAACTAGGTCACAAAAGAAAAGTATACGAGCTTACGATAAGAGATTGCAACAAAATTATGGCGTCACAAACTTTAAGTCCAAATATAGCAAGTAAAAAGTTGTAAGAAACCAAGTAATCTGGTGACTGTAGAAGAGAGTAGAACATTCTGGAAAATAATTTTCCCGAACATTCCAAATCAAAAAGGTGGCTAAACTAGTAAAGCAGTCACGACAATGTTAAGACTGGCAAAAAATCATAACTTAGGCATTCAAAATCATTATATGTGACAATATCATTCATTACTTCATCTTGATAATGCTTCAGATCTTTGACTATAAACTAAATCACAAAAATCTAATTCTTAGTTTAGGGATTTGAAACCGTGTTTGCACCACCAAGTGACTTGTCGCTACGCAAAAATTGGTTTCAGCAAGTCTTGACCAGAACTAGGCCTTGTACCACTCAGCCAACGAAACTTCATCTGACATAGTAACAGCATTGCATAGAAGCTGATGGTTATTTTGCACCGCAGTGTTATAGAATATATTGCTTAAAATATTCTTTATGTTGCCAAAGAAAATTAGGCCATTAAGCCAAACATGAACAACTTACCCATGTGATGACCATTTATTTTCGATCCCAATGGATTTACCACTTCGAAACCATCATAATAAAATAGAAGTTGAAGTGCAGAGTTGTCATGACCAAAGAGCGGATCTTTCTTGGCATATTCTCCTTGATTGAAATTGGCAACAACCCCAGAGTCCACATCATTCTTTTCCTGCATCTGTTTTAGAAATAGTACCAATACAATTTACCAATTTAAAGCCATTTTAGTCTACAGTACCAGTATATCTTGTTGATTGTTATCTTGTACTAGAAAAATAAACTCAAGAGATGAAATGTGGTAAATATATATGTGCTTTATAAATACTTCATCAAATTTACACTTTAATCTACCCAATACCCACCTACCTTTTGGTACAACGTTGATCGTTCAAGTATGGTCCTTAGCAATTTTAGGAGAGGAACATATTTCATCGAATGGGAAATAACTCCTTTAGAGGAATCACTACGAGGTGTCTCCAAAAGAATATGTCGAACCGGTGGCTATTCAAATGTACAAAAGGTCACAAACTCAAGAACAAAGTTATCTTAAAATGATTAGTCATTTCAGTATATTTTTGTCGCTATATAAATCAATGTGCAAAGGTCATAAAAAGCTGGAAAATGAAAGTAAAAGTGCAGTTATGTAAATGTAGCCACTATGATAATTAATTAGCAGTAGTGAAATAAAAATACTATAGCAACTTAACAATCTCAGATTTGCCTACTTTGCATTAGTTAAATTGAAGCAGTGCCTACAGCAATCTCAGATAAAATCTACCTACTCAGATCTGTTAATAATCTCAGATGAGCCAACTTTGCAATAATAAAATTGAGGCATTGTCTACAGCAAACAATCCGCTTCGCAACCTGTGAGCCACATGGCGATGATTTGCCTGCAGCAGGACAACTGTAGTCTCAAAATAATTTTTAGGCAGTGGCTATTTTGCTTCTAGTGGCAAATAGCCACGTGCTATTTTGGCACTGGAAGCAAAATAGCTCAAATGCTATTTTGCCTTCACTGCAAAAATACCCCTAACCCTAAAAGAGAAAAATACTATTTTGTCACTAGTGACAAAATTTTACCTCTAAAGGAGAAATAACCACATGCTATGTTGGCGGTGAAGGCAAAACCTACAGCTACCTAACCAAAAACCAATACACAATTACACATGTATGTACAAACTACTTGGAATGGCCCACTTTATCATATCAACTCACCACACAGCAAGGAAGCATATTTTTGCGCTTTGCCTCAGTTTCCACATTAGCAAAAGGATTAGCTAATCCACGTCCTAATTCAAAGACAGTTTGAATTTCTGGTGTGATTTCATCATTGGCTAAATGACATTTGATCCCTCCAATGACAGTGTTGACACTCTCTTGCAAAAGTCCTTCAGCCCACTGCTCAATGACAAGCAAACTACTCTCAGTTAAATTACAATCAGACTTGAGCCTACAAAGTGATAAGCTTGTTTGACTTTCTCTTTTGTTGAGATTTTTTAAAGTATTTTTAAAACTTAACATGTTATTATCTTCTTCCATACTCTCATCAGAGTTGTCATTATCTTGTATTGAGATTAATGATGCATCAATAATGTCTTTATGTTTCAGTTCAGAATCAAGGACTAGATTTGATGATGATGGTGGTATGTCCAAGTCTGGTTGTACTGGTACTACATCAATAAGCCCATTGCTGCAACTAGCATTTACAGCAGAATTATTAAAGTCCTCAATGGCACCCGGATGTAACTCACAATACCAGTTCTTTGGCATTTCCCATGACATTCCATGGTGGTGTTTGCTAACATGTTTGCGAAGACATATAACACTATTAAGGTGGTTAGTACAACCACCAATGTTACATATTATTTCAAAGTTTTTGTCAAAACAATGAGACGAAAAAATATGCCTTTTAATACTTAATTTACTCGTGAATTTTTCAGCTCAGAAGTTGCATACAAAATAAGATTTTTGAGAAAAAGAGTCAACATCAGCCATTTCTCATTAGTAGGCTACCTCAGACCATATTAATGGATTAACCAGTAGACACAATACATAGAATGCTAAATCAGAATACTCTTTTACTTTTTACTACCTGCATAAAGCACAAAAATAAGTGGGTTATGGTATTTATCAGGTAAAGGCTGCTTTTACATGACCATAATGAAATGTATTCATCAGCTATCATCTTTATTTGATGCAAATCAGCCATAATGCGACATACAAACCAGTATCTAGAATTGCCATCCTGACACACACATTACCCATAGCAGGGTTCCGACAGAATTTTGTATTTCATTTTCCAGACTTTTTCAAGACTTAATTTTCAACAAATGAAGCAGAACAAGTACAGATTGCAGTTACCACTTTCGTTTAGTTTACAGATGCTTCCACGAAACTAAGAATTACTAATGGTTCTAACAAATTAACAAAGAGCACAGAGCACGTAAATTTTCACACAGACGCTTAGCTTTGCAATAAATGAGAGCCTCAGTAAAGAATGTCTTTCTCAATACTGGTGTGCACATAAACTTAACACAACTACTTGATGACTTTTTGATATCAACTACGTACAGAAAATAAGCGGAGATTACATGAATGCAAAAATAAAGGTACATAAATGAACTATACTGCCAAACAAATTGTTCAAAGCAACCCCAATTAAAAAAAGAGTGCAAAGTTGCCTAAAACATTTCAAAATACGAGGAGTAAGACCATCCTACAGTGCGGATCTACCTTAAACTGTAAATATTCTTCACGCTTCTTCCAAATTTTCTGAAGTATTAACCTACCCTAAGAACCTTTAATTCTGCAGCCCTGCCAGAAAAGTAACCTACTAGTCATGTTTTTCATTAAACGAATCATCTACCTACTACCACTTGACATAACGTGTCATAATATACCTACACAAATTTCTCTATGGTTGCAGTATTACATTTGTATAGAGACATCTGCTTTCTTGCTGCAAAAAGATCACAAAGAAATTGTAATTTACCAATGCGAAGATATGCTGGTAAGGGTGTCATCCGCCTTGCAATACTAAAGATTTTTTAAAAATAGTATTTGCAACTTCCATTCAGCATGATGGAACTGTGTGAAGTTTTCACGTTGGTGTGGTAGGCATAGGTACTAGATAACAGCATCTCAACAACCATATGTTTACACTTCGCAAATAAAAAACCAAATTAAAAACTGAAGTAACAAATTATTAGCAATCTAAAGAAAAAAAATTCTTAAATTTGTTTAAGTTCATTCCTTTTTTGTTGAATATCTTTGTCCAATTGAGTTACTTCAATTTGCTTTTCTTGAGCAGATTTTTTAAAGGCATTTGATTTGACAAGAAGCTCCATCTTGCATTCTTCCTCTGCTTCCAAAGCTAATCGATCGGCAGAGTTAAGCAATTGTTTGCAACTGGTTTCAATGCGGTTTCTTTTTATCTGTAATTGGTTAATTTCCTCTTCAGCTAGTTTCTTTTCCTTGTTCGCACTGATTCTTCCCGCTTCTTCTTTTCCAACTCCAAATAGTGCTCATACCGCAGTCTAGCTCCACGAAGATATCTCATAAACTCTTTATCAATTTCAACGTTTGCAACTCCCCCAACTGCCACACATGATCAACAATTACATGTCGGGAAATAATTGATTTGGCTTCCATGTTAACAGAAAGAAGATTTTTATAGACGGAAAATCCACGTTAAACAGATGCTTGACCGTGAGATAATAAAAGAACTTTTTTAACAACAACCCATAAGTTCTCACATGCGCGTGTACTAGAAAGATGCAAAAAACTGATCCAATCTGACCAAAAAAAAGTCAATACTGAATTCATACAAAGCAAAAACAGATGAGCATTTCAGCACATATACATCACAGGCTGTTTTCATGAATGTAACACCGAAACTGCACACATCAAACTGTAATTTTGAAACAAGTGGTTTCTCTGAGAAAAGAGAGCTAAGTAGCTTACCCATAAGTTTTACCCAGAGTTTGGGTAACAAAAATTTTAAACATTCTGTCATAATAACACCTTTCACTTCAATTTTTTTTCAGCTATCTACTTGAACTTTTTGCTTTTATAAAACTTTTTGACTTTACAACATAATATAAAATTTTTGTGTCTTTCGAGCCACAAGTTTAAGTGTCAATAGCTTCAAATGATGAGGGAAAATCAATCGCCGCATATAAAATTGCAACATCTTTAATGCTAGTCACTGTAGTCTCAGTTTACTATAAACTATTTTATTAGCATCTGTGGGAGGGTATATGTGCGTTGCAGCTTTCAGATAATCAGCCTGATAAAGCAGGTACAAATAAGTTAGCGGAAACAGAAAAATGCTTGACCAAATTAAGATTAACTTAATTAATAGCTAGCAGGTAATTAAAACAAAAGAATGTTCCACAAAAATAACTCTCAGGAAATTTTTGGGTCGCGTGAATTCAAGACAATTTTTTTGGGGGGCCCACCAAAAAGTATTTGCAGACCCCTGGTATAGAGAACAACAAAACTATGCATTCTATAAAGATAACGGCAGGTTGCTATTATCCAGAATACAGACTCTCAATAACATACCTTAATCAAACAAATGAAGGAAAAAAACGTACAAAGAATATTACTTATCAAAACATGGGATGAAGTCTGGAAAAATATTTTCATTTTACGTACTAACATGCCAAAATAAATTTTTTTTCCATACTTTTCCAGCCTGGAAAACACAAAATTTTTTTTCCATACTTTTCCATACTTTCAAGACTAGCGTGGGAACCCCACCATAGGCCTATCTCAGACCTACCCAAATTATTTTCAAAAACTCAAACCTGAACTCTAATCATAATCGGAAAATTATAAGATTACTCATGAAGCATATTGATTTCCAACAACTGCTTCTAGCTAATCAGTGAAGAGAAAGTTGATTTATGATCACTTTGCAGCTTTATATTTGCAGCCTAGCAGTATATAGGCCTACATTATTAACCTAGCAATCTACAAAATTGTTGTTACAGCAGGCTTTAAAAGTTTAGGCTGACTTAGCTGCTGTAATGCTAGGCCTAGAATTTTAGCAATGCTTAAGCCTAGGCTAGGCTACTGTAAATTTGCTCTCCTCACAATGCACATCTGACATTCCTGCATTAAACCTACAAGAAACCATCATGAATTATAGGCCTACCATTTATCAATTTAATGCTGGATTAGGCAGGCAAACAATTAGCTTAGTTCACGTTTTCTTGTTGGAAAAAGACACTTAATGGAATAGCCTACCTCTGACCTCTATCTTAAAGTGGTTGACAGCTGGCGCCCATTCACGCGCTGCTAATCGATAATAGCTTTTTTTTTCGTTTACCGCTTCAAGTGGAATTGGAATAAACTTGTCTGCAACTCATCATCGGCACTAATTATTGTTTTTTTCGTATGTATTCGCTGCGCGAAACTAAAAATAATTGTACTCATTGAAAGCAAAAAAAAACTTCGAAATCAGCAATTAGCCTAGTCCAAATAACAACCTAATTCATTTTATTCATAATCACTAAAATATTACAAATTATGTTTTATTTTAAAAGTATTTCGAAAAGTCGCAAGTGGCAAATCTTGAAATTTTGTTGCAAGAGCGTTTTAACAGCACGCCAATTAGCGACTTTGTCCCCATTTATTTATTCACTTTTTAATTTTTAACCACTAAAAAAGGCGATCATGGTAGTTAGGATTTACGCTACACTTCGTATCGGAAATACTATTCCTTTTTTCTAAGGAAAATTTAACCGTTTTTTTGTGCAACCAGAGCCCGAAATCGCAGTAACTTTGAAACGGCTAGCCGCTAGAGATAGAAACCTGAAATTCAAAACTTAGGTGGGGAATAGGTGGAAAAACCTTTGTGCAAATTTTGAGGACAATCGATCTCGTAATACGGATTTTCAAGCCCAAAACTGAAAACCCAATCAGGGGTTCAAACCGCTTTAACTCGAAAAGACAAAAACTAGTTGGAGAAAGAGAACAAATTTTTCAAATTTTAGGTTTCATTCTCTAAATCGCTATATATCGAATCGCAAAATATATCTCTTGAAAGTTATTTTTCGATTGCGTTTTAACTTTTAATACACTTCACGCTAATTCAAGTTCTTCTTTAGGAGGCGCTCGAGTTTATAGTACTACATCTTGTCGGTCATTGGTTGATACAAAATGACGAATATATTGCAATTAAAAAGCTACTGATCAAAATCGGTTTTATTGAAAAAATGAGAACTACTTGACGGAGGTGGAGTCGAGAACACAAAGCTCGAGGCCAAGGACACCAAAAAATTTCGAGGCCAAGAACAGACCTTCTCGAGGCCAAGGCCAAGGACCAAGGACATAGGCTCAAGTGTGGTATCCGCAAATTTTCCGCGAGGTTTCTGGCGTTTTCCAACAAAATTTCAACCATTCAAAAAATAGTGCTGTCCTCGAGCCAAGGACAGCGCAATTTTTGAGAACTTGAGGCTTCAAGGCCAAGGCCAAAGACTTCAAAATGAGTCCTCGACGACTCCACCTCTGCTTCTTGAGGCAATAAAGAGGTGCTTAAAACCTTTTCTCACCATTTTCCTTATTTGCGAAAATACGTTTTAATCCGTTTGACTCCTTTTCACTGCAATCCTGCATTTTACAGTTTTCTGACATCACAAAAGGCATACTGCAAATCAATACTGCTGGTAGCCTAGGTCTGCAGGCTCTATGGGAACTGGTGGACTAGTGCATGCCACAGCTCCAGTAGCACCGCAGTAACCAAATTTTCAGATTTGGTTAAAAAGGCTACTCACTGCTGCCAGTTGGTATAATTGCGTTTCTGAAACCATATTTTTTCGAATAAAAAAAATTGTGGAAAAAGGTTTGGAGCACCTCTTTATTACCTCAAGTAGTGATTCTCATTTTTTCAATAAAACCGATTTCAAGTAGTATCTTATCATTAACAACTAGATGTGAGCTTGCTGAGGAGCCATCCAATTGAACGACTGACGCAAATATCAACAGATTTCAAAAAAACTAGCGCCCTTGCTTAAGGCATTCAAAAAATTCACTTTGGAGGTTTTTGGCAAGATGGTACCCTCAAACTATGTCAAAATATTTATTTCTTAAACATCTACTGATATCAAAAAAAACTAGCACCTTCACTAAAACTGTTTAAAAAATTGATTATTGGGGTCCATTTGGGAAGGGTTTCCTAAAGGGGGTAACCAAATATTATGTCAAAATATCTGTCGCTTAAATGTTAGCCGACATTTAAAAAAAAACTGGCACCCTAGGTTAAGCCGTTCAAAAAATTAATTTTGGGGATCCATATGGGGGTTTCTGGGAGATTGGTACCCCTAAACTATGTTAAAATATTTGTCTTTTCAATATCTACTGATATCAAAAAAAAGTGGCACCTTAGCTTAAACCATTCAAAAAATTGATTTTTGGAACCCAATTTTGGTAAAATTCCTAAGGGAGTGGCCCCCAAAATTTGAGAGACAAAATTGCGTTTGCAGCTCAACACCTTTGCACAAAAATTAGGTTTTGATGTTTTGTGGTTTAGGGAAAGAGGAGCGTACAAGGTTTAGGAAGAAAAAAAAGGAAAAAGGAAAAAAAAAGAAAAAAAAACTCATCGCGGCCAAAAGTGAGTTGGTAGAAATAAAAAAGTATCTTAAGAAATATAATCCCGTAATACTTAAGCCGTTTTTGAATGAGACCGCTTTTTACGGTAAACTGTCAGGGCCGTTTTTTGGGCCTAAAACCAAAGTCACGTAACTTACTGCCTCGAAATTGAATACAAACGTATTAACTTATTAATCTCAAACTGCTGTCAAAATTTTATGTAGCTAGACCAAATCGTTCTTGAGTTGTAAGCAAAAGTCCAATACTTCGCACTCGTTAGTTGGAAAATGGTCGAGTAAAATCAAAGGAACACGCAATGCGAGCGTCGGTTGTTCCAATTGCTTTTGTTTTTTTCATCAGACCATAGAATCTTTATTAGTAGACTGGAGACAGTTTTGTCTTTTTTTCTTCACGGTTTATTTGTTCTAAATTATGCCAGTTCGTCCAATCAGTGAAACTTTTTTCTTCACGATTCACTCGTTTTACGAATAGGCCTATGTCCAATCAAATCAGTCAAATACGCGTGACCGCAAAAAAACTTCGCAACAAGAGCTCTCCTTTTTTCTTTACTGCTCTTCTCTTTTTCTCCGTGCATCTGTTTCTAGTCTACTAAACAAAGAGTCTATGATCAGACCAAATTTCATTCAAGTCTTTTTTATTTTGTTTTGGCATTGCAACGATTAGAATTTAAAGAAATATCGATAACCTCCAAAGTACGAAAAGAAGACTGCGGGTGAAAAGGATTCGGCAGAAGTGCCGTATTAGTTTCCGCGCAGTTGTTGTAATTGCATTTTATTCACCAAGTCATACCGGCCAAGAGCAAGTCAGCAAAGGGACCTTTTGGTCTTCGAGTCAAGCTGCCACCTGCCCACCAGTCTACCATACACGTTGAAGGCTTCACACTGTCTCTTTTATTTCTGAATGTCAAGCGAGGAAACTGTAAACATTGGCTTTGTCAAGATTTTTAATTGAAAGGTCAAACCACATGCAACTAGATGGGAGCTTACTAGAAGCAAACCCATTGAACGACCAACGCAAATTAAATATTAAATTTTGGGGGTCCCTGGGGGGGGAGGGGGTTGGTACCCCCAAACCATGTCAAAATATTTCTCTCTTAAATATCTACTGATATCAAAAAAAACTGGCACCCTAGCTTGAGCCGTTCAAAAATTTGATTTTTTGGGGCCCTATTTTGGGGGGGTTCCCGGGGAAGTTGCCCCAAAAAAATTTCAGGAGACACAATTGCGTATATACCTCAACAACTTCACACAAAAACTAGATTTCTATGTTTTGTGGTTTAGGAGAACTCGAGCGTACAAGATTTAGGAAGAAAAAAAAGGAAGAAAAAAGGAAAAAAAAAAGAAAAAAAAGGAAAAAAAAAAGGAAAAAAATAAGAAAAAAACCTCATCGCGGCCGAAAGTGGGTTGGTAGGGATGAAAAGATATCTTAAGACATATAACCATGTGAAATATTTTTTGCCGTACTTAAAGCCGTTTTTGACTTAGACCGCTTTTTACGCAAAACTTTTGGGGCGGTTTTTGGGTCATAAAATCAAAGTCACGTGACCTATTGCCTCAAAATTTCGTACAAACATAAAATTTATTAATCTCAAACTGCTGTCAAAATTTCATGTAGTTAGACCAAATCGTTCTCCAGTTATAAGCAAAAGTTTGAAATTTCGCACTCGTTAGTTTGAAAATGGCCGAGTAAAAACAAAGAAACACGCGACGCGAGCGTCGGTCGTTCCACAAATTCTTTTTGTAGGATCTACTGTATGGTCGTTCCAATTACGTAATCAGAATTTTTTGAAAGAGGAACTTTTTGTGAGATAAAGAAATCGCAGAATGGAAGATTAGAAGCCGTGGCCTGATTTGGAACATTAGAAGTCGTTTCACCGAAAGGGGTCTGGGAGCGAAGCCCCCAAACCTGCTGGCCAATTTTTTGTAACATTTTTGAAAAAATAGCCATTTTAATACCATTGAATCACATTTATACGATTGGATCACATCACGTCATACCATTGTATCACACGTTACACCTACTAACTGTAAGCATGGTATTGTTCGGGCCGGATATACATTTGCGGATTTTCGCCAGTTCTTCCTGCCAACTATAGGTGAAGACCAAATAATAGTCTCATTATCTGAGCGCGGGAATCTTGGCACTCTGCCATGTACGCCCTGGTTATAGCATTACATTGTTAAAAAGTTCAGATGAGGACCTGTCACCTAGCTGAGGCAACAACTTTTAGAGCAGAGACGCTTAATTTTTTTCGTAATTTGGTTGGCAGTTGGTCAATCAGTAACGCATTTGTCTCTGGAGTGGGAGGTTCAAGGTTCCAATCTTGGGCTGGTCAAATTGGACACAACGTTGCCAATGACTCGCGCAGCCGCAGCGACATTTCTTCTGAAGTAGCTGTGTTGCCAAGGCGCAATGACGCGAAGATGGGCCCCGTTAACTCGTTACACGCTTCGGCGTAATACAGCAAGAATAATGAAAGATTTGATTTGATTTAATTTGAAAATTTGAATTGAGAGGGCCTGAGCCTCCTGGTTATCAATTACATTCAATAATTTGTAAGCGTAAACTGCTGTACGCAAAAAATTCTAAACGAAACTGAAGCTAAAGAAACAATAGGATTTTTGTCAAATTTTAGTCATTGGTTACGTCAAGGATGGCAGTACGGTACAGTATGTAGGTACGGTACGCCTCAATTTTTACTAAGAAGTACAGTTATACGGTGCTACGGTATGCCTTTTTTGTGATGGTACGGGTACGGTACGTTGGTACATTGATTGAATTTGCCTTCTAAACGTTTTCTGTGCAACGTACGGCCGTCAATGAAGATGCGTGCGACCGTGCTCGGCGTGCACATAGTCTAGGCTATTCTTAAATAATCATTATAGCCTTTTATTGGCATGTCGTATATTGAAGAAAAATATGAACAAAAACAACTACGACACTTTAGCTGATTATGCAGTGGTTTAAAAACCTCAGACTTTTTGCTCATTCCGCCTGCTTTTTGCATGCAGAGGCAAAAGACAGTTGAAGCCGACGCTAAATGCGTGAATTGAGATTGCTGATTCATAGGAGAGTGATTTCAAAAGTCAGTTAAAATTGCGAGTATTTAATAGCACGGATGGCAGTATAACAGTACCGTACGTAAGTACGGTATGCCTCAACTTTTGTCAAAAAGTACGATACGTTGGTACGGTGTGCCTTTTTAGTAATGGTACGGTACTATATACGCTTCCAAAATTGAACTGAAGTAAGGTACGCTGGTACGGTACGGCTCAAGATGAGAGTTACGTATAGTACGCAAATTCTGAACGTACTGTACTGCCATCTTTGGGTAGCATTTCAATTTGGGGTGAGGGCCCTGGCTGTACACCTATGACTGTGAATACCTATTTTCTGAAGTTTTGGTTTGACCCGACCAGGAATCGAATCCCGATCTACTGTTTCAATAGCAGACGTTCTATCAACTAGATTTAGCTGAGGTCCAGAATCAACAGATTAAAGCTGTTTGGGTCCAGTCCGAAAGAGCTCCAAAATCTGGATGAAGAGCAAAAAAAAGAAAAATAGTTTTCACCACAATCTCTCTAGCTTTTGGTACCCAAATTCGACTGCAGACCAAAGAAAAAAAAAAGTGGTCGTCACCATTTTGAAAATGGTCACTGAAATGGGTTCCCGCAGTCCCGCGAAAAAACGGGTGTGGATTTTAGCACTCCGGATTTGGACCGCAGTCCGCCAGTTGAGTATGCATGTTCTATCCATTTGATCGCTGATCGATAATAATAACATATATGGCATGCTATGTCAGGAAAAGAAAGTAGCAACGCAACATCAAAACCAGCTGATTTTATTTGCATAGTTGTTTCACCTGCTGTACGGATATTTTTCGCCCCACTTGGAAACACAGCCATTTATTTTATTTATTCAGGATGACACCCCAGCCACAATAGTTAAGATGTACTGCAGCAGAGGTGTCACACTAAAAAAAATTAGTATAATAAAAAATTATTATCTGGCAGCAGAGGTGGAGTCAAGGACACAAGGCTCGAGGCCATGGCCAAGGACCGACTTTCAGAGGACAGATCCTCTCAAGGCCACGGACAGGAAAGCTCGAGGCCAAGGTCAAGGTTCAAGGACACAACGCGCAAGTGTTCTCAAAAAAGAAAAAAAGGTCTTCGCGCAAAAAAATTCGCAAATTTTCTGCAAAATTTCAGTCTCTGTCCAAAGCAATATAAATAAATAAATAAAAAGTCTCTCCGCAGAAAATTGCAAATTTTTTGTGAAATTTCATACAAAAAAAAAAGGTCATGACCTTGGCCCAGTTTTAACAAATTAAAAAAACTCGGCAGAGGACAGGGCAGTTCAAGGACTTGTAGGCTTCAAGGCCAAGGCCAAGGACTTCAAAATGTGTCCTCGAGGTCAAGGACGTTCTCGAGGACTCCACCTCTGTCTAATACTATTTGTATAGCTAGTACCCTGTACCCTGCAATGTAGAGCCAAGAACCATGTAATCTCGTCGTCAGCGCACATGACTGACTGCTTTGAGACTACAGCCGCCATGTGGCTTTCTGTTTCTTTCACTTTGATCATGGATCCTGAATTGTAGGATCCATGCCTTGATTAAAATAACCTAATAAATGGAGATGTTGCCGCTCCGTGCTCCCGTGGTTATTTTAAAATTGGTGATTGTAAGTCAAAAGCAGTCTTCTTGTAGCGATAGCACTCATTGCCGCTTCCATAAATTGCACCATTGTTTCTAAAGTACAGCGCACCAATCAAATTTTCCCATTCTTTTTATTACTGTGACGTCCCTGACGTAACAATCTCTACAATGGCGGTTGGTATATAACGCTGGAGCGAGCCGACGTTGATACTCTTAGACAGTCAGAGAGGCAGCGTTCGTGTGTCAGAGGTTAGTACGAGTAAATTAGCAGTTTAAACAAATCGGTCCGCTCAACATTTCGCTAAAATACATGGCATTGCTAAATTCTGCATTATAAGTGGTGTTGGTTTAACATTGTAATTAATATGTAAGATTTGTTAGAACTCCGTATGAAGTTGAGTGAATCTGGAATAAACAAGTTTCTGGTACAGCAGTACAGTACATTGTAGTTGGTATTTGCTACACTGCTACAGTAGCCTAAGTAAGCTGGTAAGCCGCACTGCTCAGAGCCTATGGCTAATTATAGAAAAAGGAAAGGCATAAGTCAAAATCAAATCAAGTGTTTTAACTAAAAGCTTATTTGTACAGTTATCTTATTAAGACTCTTACTTTTTAGCAGTGGCTGAAAAGCCAATAGGCTTTTTGATATTTAGTTATTAAAAATCCAGTAGTCCTACTGGCGTCCTATGGTATTTCAGGAATTCTAAAATGTTGTAAAAAGTGATAGGCTATTAAAAATACAGCCTTTTCTTTGCAATTGGTACACTTTAAAAAGGAAGTAGTAATTTGATATAGCCTGATAGCCTAACTTCAATTTTTCAAAATGACCTGGCTAGTATTCTTTGCTTAGGTAGACCTCCTATCTAAAATTTAGGCTGTTGCCAGTTCACATAATCGCGCAGCCCCTGATATTTGGCAAAGGGCATAGTTCCTTGTGTACCTTTATTAAAGGTAATTTAGGTGAAAATTTCCTTTGCAGTTCAGAATTGCATAAACTACAATTTCATTAGGCCTAGCCTTTGTTTCATAAAATTTTCACCTTGCAGTGCGTTTCAGAAGAAATAAACTTTTAAAATTGTGTGTAGTTTTGCCCCCGGTTTGAAGTTTCCAAAAACTTGAAATAAGACAGTAAGAGTTATAACAGTAAGAGTTATATACCGGTACCGTACCGTAGGCCTACTTTTTTTTCAGTTAGTTAAAAGGTCTCAAAATTCATCAAGATTTAATGGGATCAGCCACAAAATTGGGGATCACAAACATTAATGCTGTCATAAAGACCTGGGAGGCAGTAATCTGGGAATCTGCTCAGTCACAAGTCTGAAGTGTTAAAATTGGAGAAACAACTAAATGAAAAGGTTAAAAACTCCACTGAAATTCACTGCAAACAAAGGATCTCTATAAAGCCATCCTAATTATGAGATTTGCGTAGGCTAGGAAAATTTGATTAAATAATAATCAGTACCAGCAACGTCCAAAGCATAACTATTTTCTGTTACCTATATTTGGTATGTCATGCTGTTAGATCTCCGTCAATTTCTTGCCCGAATTACCACCAAACAAAACAGATACGCCAGGATAAAAATTATTGCATGGATGGTTATTATACTCTAAAATTTTTTTTTACTACAGAGAATAATTTTCTTCCCTGCACGACTTTTTTGCTTGGTGGTAATGCAGTCAAGAAATTGACTGAGCTTTATGACTTAACGAAACAGTTATGCTTTCTACTTTGCTGGCACTGATTATCAATTAAATTTTTCTAGCCTACCTACTGACCTATGCAAATCTTGTCATTATAATGGCTTAATAGTGATTCTCTGTTTGCAGTGAATTTTAGTGGAGTTTCTAGCCTTTCATTTGGTTGTTTCTTCAATTTTAACACTTGTGGCTGAGCAGAAGGCCTCAAAGTTGCTCTGGTTGACCCTAGTGACTGCCAGCCTTGTTATGTTTTGCTTGGCAGTTTTCATGTGTTACCAGGGCTCGTATGCAGAGATCTCACTAGTAGCATGACCTAGAAAGTTGTTCTACAGGCTAATAGTCACACTAGAAGTAGCATGAACTCTAGTCGTATTCAGAGTCGTATTCAGAGATCGTGCTAACATCTATGCTAACTCTAGTTAGACTACCTAGTGCGATCTTTAAACTGTAGTAACCTTTGCATTGCTTTACGACCAAACCACTACTTTAAAGTGAGACTCAAAAGAATTTTGTACGTGAAAACTCGCCACGTTGCACTAGAAACCGCTAAAAAGGAGAAATGCGTCAAAAAATGTTAACTCAACATGTGTTTTCATAAGTCATTTTGATTATGTGCTGTTACATCATTGTTTTTGCTATATCGGCAATTCATATTGCAATATGTGCAGGTTCTTGTTCGATCATTTTGAACTATATAAAAAATTAACCAATTATTGGTACCACATCAACATATTAATTTGCAAAGCGTTTTGGCTAACGAAGTTAACTTTTTTTTGGTTTTCAGAAATCTAGTGCGATGCTTCTATTGAGAGCTATTTCGCTTGCACGCTGCACACAATAAATATAGATTTAAAAGATTGTTATTGATACTAATCGCTTTTTGGATATCAAGGAGTTTGCTTCATGTGGAAGTGAAAAAAATTGGTTTCCCTTTTTTGACGTAGCGAAAATTAAACTGTTAAGAATAAAGGTAGTGACTATTTTACCAAAAATTTTCAAGTTAAAGAGAATAAAACCAAAATGAGAAATATTCATCCGCGCTTTTTTCATTTGCTTTTTTAAGGTTTAAGATTAGGGTTTAAGGTAGGGTTTGGGTTAGGGTTTGATTTGGGGATAGTTTTAGAGTAAGCATTTGAGTTTGGGTTAGATTTGAGTCAGAAATAATAAAAAACTAGATAAAAATTTTCGGTGAAATAAAGCCTTTCTAAGGATAAACCAAGTGAAGGCCGAAGTTCATGGCGGCAAATTTGAACTCGAAAAAAAGACCATTTTGCAATAGTCTAAAAAAATTAAACAGCGGAAAGTTGGATTAAACCATTGAGCAACCAATAATGCAGTAGGTCAGTATACACTGTACACGTCACTGAGACTATCGCCAATTTTACGTCATTAATTAAAGTGTTTTAAGTGAGTTGCTAGTTTAACTTGTGGGTCATGGGAGCAAAGGAAAACAGAGGACCCAGTCAAGGAAGTAAAACAAATGAAAAATTTGTTTGAAAAATCTTTAATGGGGAAAAACGCATTGCATTTCTTTCAGTTGATTACTGGATAGTAGATACTCAATCTGTTAATGGTATTGTGATTGCTAGAGTACATTATTAAGTTATTACTTCTTAGTTGATAAGTTTACAATGTCAAAATTCGACACTGAAAAAGACGGTCGTTTAGTAGAGTTATATCAAGATCATCGGGAAAAACTGGAATGTATCGGGACCACTTTCCATCAAAACAAAACAAGAAGATCAGGATGGGAATCGATAGCTAAAGCGATTAATAATGAAAATAAAACAAACTTTACATGGGAAAAGTGCAAAAAAAGGTGGCAAAATATAAAATCTACAGCAAAAGCCCAAAACGCTGCAAATAAGAGGTCATTGAAAAAAAAAAGCTGTATATTTCAATAACCAAAATAAAATATATAATTTGACAACTCCTGCACTAAAAAGCAAACTTTCAAAAATGCGTTGGAAAAAATTTATTGCGATATTACATGACTTGTATATGGCAATACGATCTAATAGTCGCATTTGTAAGAACTTCTTTTTAATTGAGCTTGATAAGAGCATATGTTGCAGGCATTTCTCGTAAAATCATAAATTCTGAAACTTTTTATTGTTTTAAGTTTACAATGCTAAATCAATGGTTCAGACAAAAATATCCACTTTATCATATTAAATTGCATTTAACGGGAAAATAAGAATAAAATTGTAATGCTTTGGACAGAAAATAAGCAATGGTTGTGTTGTTTTTCATTAGAAAATAGCAGCTAGTGAGACTTCTAGACTGGTCTCGACCGCTCTAGCAAATTTGGCCTAATTTTCAAGTCTGACTAGTAGTCTCACTAGCTATAATGAGATTTGTGAATATGAACTTTTGCTAGCTAGACAGACCAGCTAGTCTCACTAGTAGTGAGACTTGTAGCACAACTTTTGCAGCAGTCTCTGAATACGAAGTTGTTCTAGTAGTCAGATTACTTCTAGATTGTGCTACTAGTGAGATCTCTGCATATGGCCCCAGGTTACTGTAGCTTAACATGTAGCTTACCTATCATAATTGAATAAGTGTTGACTATTTGTATTATAAACTTATGGATTCTCAATTTACTAATGTTAAAGACCTTGTGCAGTCAGCATTAGTAAATGTTGCTGATAATGAAGTACAAAACATTTGCAAACAATTTGAAGGTACGTTGGTGTAATCGTATTGGCAAACAATTTTAAAAGAGCTATGGGTCCTTAATTTTTTGTTATGAAATTTAACATTATGTGAGTGCATTTACAATATGATCAGGGAGCACCTCGATTTAAAAACTTCCAGGTTCCTTCGGTGCTTTCTGGCCTGATTGTTAAGCTTATTGTGCGATGTCTTTGTTATTTTATCGATCAGGCGAAGCAATAAATAAACTGAACTAAATAAACTAAACATTGTTGAGGTTAAGAATGTGCTTACATAAGTTAACCACAAAAATAAGATTCTCATAGAGAAATCAGGAATAGCTCAGTTGAATAAAAGGTCTAAATGCTGCTGTGGGTCCTAGGTTTGATTTTCTATGGCAAATAGAGCTTTTTTTTATCTGTTGTAGGCGTAGTAAGGTAAAACAATTTTGTAGTTGGCTGATTTTAGTAGTAGAGTGTGACACTTTTTAGATTTTTTTAAAGTTTGTTTTGGTTAGTGATTTTGCAGGGGACCGGCCAGTTGGTCGAGCGGTAACGCGTTCGTCTCTGGAGCGGGAGGTTTCAGGTTCAAATCTCGGGCCGGTCAAATCGGACACAGTGTTGCCAACGGCTCGCCACCGCTGCAACATTTCTTCGAAAGGAGCTGCGTTGGCTGGGCGCAATGACGCGGAGGTGGGCCCCGCCAACTTGTTACACGCTTCGGCGTAATCCAGCAAGTATAATGAAAGATTTGATTTGATATAAACTACTTGCCTGTCAGGCAATTGATATCAAATGTCTACTTGCCTGAAAAAATTTCAACTTGTTCCCCCCCCAAAAAAAATTGCCACAATAAGTTTTGAACTGTTTACCTTTGGAAAAAAGTTTGTAACATGTACTTTTTGGCAAAAACACTGATTTTGTGTAATACATGTACCAGTATCCTATTTCGAGAATTAAGTTTCTGTTCGCAATTGTTATGGTAAGGTGAGGAAGGCAGTAAATAACTTTTTCGAAGTGCATTACGCAAAAATTGATTTTTTGATTGTAATGCATTTTCAATTGCAAATATTTTGGAAACTACACCATCTAGAGAGCTGAAACTTTTTGCAAAGCTCTAGTAGCCAAAAGATCTTCAAAGTAATCATAACCAAAAAATTACCAAATTCTTCACATTGTCTTTATGCAGTGTAGGGTATAGTTGTGTTATTATAGTGATGTGACAATAATATTTCGTCGATCATACTTTCGAAAATAGTGGCAGTTCAAAGGGTTAAAACTTGAAATTTATAAAAAAAATTTTGATAAAATTCTATAGCTCTTGATAAAAGGTTGACAGCGCTATGAAAACAAATACGTCTTGTTTTATCTTTTTAAAATACGTCAATAAATGAAAACAATTTCAAACACGAGATAACATTTTTATATAGTATGATCTTACTTTTTTTGTATATTACGATTTAATGCAGGAGCCACAAAATTTATGTCAGTGAGTTTGCCCATGGTTGTAATAGACCAACTTACTAACTGTAAAAAATGTGTTTATGCAGACGGCAAAGTTGACTTGAACACCTTGTCCTTGATCGAAAACTTTGTAGATTTAATAAAAGTCTTACCATCAATTCCTGGAGGATATTTAATTACAATTTTTGCGAAATTTCAAACCTTCCAAAACGATGATAGTTCAAAAATGATGACTGATGATTCAAACCAAATTTTGGATTCTGAAACTCACGCTACAGAGATTATGGAGATAATTGAAGAAGACTCTGGAGCTTCTACCATTGATGCTGACCTAACTGAGGGCTTAACAGAAGATTCCTTCATTGGTAGTGCCACTAGTGATGCCAGCTCTTTATCTTCCATAGAAGTTCCTCCTAGCCTGACAACAACAAGGCCCATTCCCAAAAAGTTTCCCATTGTGCAATGCAATTTTGGGTTATACGCCCAAGAGGTAATAAAAACGGGCAATCTTACAGAAACAGGAAAGCGTGAGATTACGGCAGCAGTGATCAATGTAATGCGAAAGTATCAGAGGTATGTAGATTTAATTGTTTGATTGGGTCTTATAATGTTATGTATTTTTGCAAATATGCTTCCCATATAGTGTGTTTATGGCATTGAAATTTGAGTGCGTAGTTATACATGCATTAAAAGACAGTGTTGCAGTTGAAGTTTGGCTTTAAGTAGTTAGAGTTACAGATGTAGTAACGCTACTTAAACTGGTGTACAATACTACTGCATGAAATTGTCTTTTTATGTTCTGTAGGATGCCAGTGGTCCCCAAAACCTTTTTATTTTTACTGACCAGTTTTTTCATTTGAAGTGTGACGTTCTGATTTCCTTAACACTCACGCTCCTGGTAGCCTATTAGTTGCCGCTAAACGATGCTCTAATCCAGTGGTTTTCAATTTATTTTGAAGCTTGCACCCCTTCGAGAAGGAAAATCCATTTCCACATTCCTTTTACAATTTTTATAAAAAAACTAAAACAACAAAAATTCAATAAATGAAAAAACTAAACGTATGTAAAAATGTAAGAATTTTGCACCCAAATTCGACAAAGACCCAAAAAAGAAAGGTTTTTATTGCAAATTGGAAGGGTTGTTAGTCCCTGGATTCAATAAAAAATCACAAAAAAAGGTTTTCATCGTATGGTCACTCTATTGAACTGTACTGAAATTGTAGGAGGGACACATCCATCATCAAGAGTTAGCGACTCCTCACCGAGAGTTAGCATCCCCCCATCGAGATGTAGCAACCCCCTAATGAGAATTCAGCGCCTATCCATGAAAAGAAAGCATCCTTAACATTTAGAAAAAAAAGTGGCTGATAGTACCAATAAACCTCAAACTCTGACTGAAGATACTGTACTACCAAATTACGGTGAAGACCTTTTTTTGGTCTTCACTGAAATATGTTGGCAAAATTCGTACCAAAAGAAAACCTTGAATTTTTCCTGAATGTGATTGTGGGGCAAAATTTACATCAAATTGCTGCCGCATTGTGAATGCGTCTGGTCACGGCTGCGAAAGCGTCCCCCCATGCAATATTTTACAGTCTAAATGCTGCCCTAGAAAGTATCCAGACTACCCGCTTAGTAACTAACAAAAAAAAAAAAAAGAATATTAATGCAGGGATTCGCATTCCACATGGTTCAGAAGAGACAATGAAGTTTCATGACGTGAGAAATTTTGTATCTTCTAATAGATCACAGTCAATCTTTTATACAGCATGATTGAAATAAATAGGCATGCTCTAAGATTGGTAACATCTGCACTACGGTCCAATTTAACATAAATTAAACTGCAGTTTGGTGAAAAAAGTTTGTTCCATAAGAAGTCCCTTGTACGCTCAGGGGGTGTAAGCACCCCTAATTGAGAACTGCTGCTCTAGCCCACTGCATTGTGCTGCCGACTTGGACAAATCCAAGTGTAACAAAAAATTACTAGGCCTATTACTCTGCTTATTTGTTGCTAGTCAGAGGACAATTTTTCACATTTTTGCTGTTCCACCACTGCAAAAAGGTTGGTAGCCGTTGTGGTGTAGAAGACAACATTTGGCCCTTGTGAAGCCCCTTAAGAAAAACTTACTAGTGTGTTACTGTGTTAGCCTTAATAGGTTAATCGATTTAAATCTTACATCAAGTTAACTTTTTGTAGTCATCCCAAACGATCTCTAAGACGTTCTGCAGTGGCAGCCTTGGTTGGATTTGGAAAGGCTAAGCTAAGCATGAGCGAAGTAGAAGCAAAGGTTGGTTAAACAAAAAAAAACAGCAACAAAAAGACAGTGTTTAGTGAAGCCCAGTCCATTTTCATTAATAATAAATGTTGATTGATTTTCAGCAATTTTGGTTGCGAAAGATATCTCAGAAGATCAACAGCCAAGTAAAGCAGAGAAGAAAAATATCAAACACTGTAACATCATCAAAGCGGCAGAATAGTAATAAAAGTGGGTGTGCCAGCACAAGTAGCTCACAAAGGAGGAAGTCTGATGTTTTAGAAGCTGGAGCAGAACCCACAGCCCATTTAGAGGCTAAGCAAAATGTAAGAATGAGATTTATGTATGACTTGATCAATAAAAAATTAGGTGAAGTGATGTTGTTTAAAGCGTAGTTGTTAGCCAGTGAGTTGACTAGCGAGTGAGCTTCTAAATGATTAATTTTGATCTCTTGTATCATCTTGTAGTTTGTAAAATAAGTGAGCAGATTCATTGTTGCTTCAACTTGAATTTTTGGTTCTTCATACTGCTTTTATGCTCAGACTACTGCAAGATCAGGGTTTGATTGTGGCTTGTAATTACATTTTTTTCACCAAGTTGGCTTGGCCAGGAGACTGCAAAGGGACCTTGCAGTCTTTAAGTCAAGCTGTTATCTGTTTACCACACTTACGGTGGAGGCTTCGCACTATTTCTGTAATTACGTAACGTCAAGCAGGAAAGCTGAGAATACCAATTTTTATAATATTTAGTTTAACCCGACCGAGAATCGAAACCAAGTTTACCCTTTTAGTAGCAGACGTTCTATCCACTCTACCACTGATTGGTCTTTTGGGTTGGACCATAACTTTAGAATTATTTTGAGTGAAATATAGTGTGCCTACTGTCTAGTAGTTAACAACATTGCTTTCTGTACGGAAGGTATGGAGTTTGATTTCAGGCCCAGCCAAATCAGACGCAATGCTACCAACGGCTTGCCACTAATGCAACATTCTTTCCGAGTTGACCCGGTACAATAAGTCGCAGGTTGGGGTCCTGCTAACTCTTTGCCTGCTTTGACAGAATCCCCAAGCATATCACTGGACCCTGCTGTCAATAAAAATGTTGGTTTTAATTTTAATACTAAACTTTTATTTGAAACCTAATTGGCACCACTTTAGAGTTCTGCATGATTTGCAGTTTGTTGCTTAGTTTTCTAGTTAGTGATACTACCAGTAGATTTTAAACTGTGTTATACCCTAATTTTACAAGCAGCTACTATCGACATTTCAGATTACCAGTAGTTTTACTTATTATAGCCTAATCCATAATTAGCCTTATCTGAAATGGTGCAGCCTACATTAACTCTATAATGCTTGTGCAAAATAAAGCAAACTTTTAATCTTTAGGCATTGCTTGAGGAATTTACAAAATCTTTGGGTACACGCAACCATAAAAAGATTAGCGACTTAATGGAGGACACGTATACTCATCGGCAAAACTTGATCAAGGCCAGCCACCCCACTCCCGATACAATAATCAAGCAATGGCCAGCTTTATATATATTTGAGGAAGTAAGGATTTGTCTAAAGCTTTGTGTCAATTAGATATGGACTTAAAAGTAACATAAGCTATTGTACCGGTATTTTAATTTTTATTTATACTGTATTTTTGATGCAACTGTTACATTTTTTTTGACAATGGGACGTTGGTATACCTTGGCGTCGTGCCCACTCATATAATGGGAGAGTTTGTTTTATGTAAATTTTGTAATTACATGGAGACAGCAAATGGACCTTTTGGTCTTCGATCAAACTGCCACTTGCCTATCACAAACGGTGGAGGCTTCACACTGTCACTTACAATGCTGAACGTCGAGCAAAGAAGCTGTGAATATTAATTTTTGCAGTCAAGTTGTGTCTGACCTGTTATATATTGCTTTGTGGCATAATAGGAGTGCAAAGCTAGTATTACCATTTTTCCCAGCCGGCTCTAATAACTTTTTTTTTGCAGCTGATCAAAGAACTGCGGCGCATGCATAATTTGCCGTCTGTCAATCATTTGCTTTTGAATGCCAAAAAGTTTTTTTTTAAAATCATTAATTTTGCTCGATCCAAGAATCACAAATCTGGAGGATTAATTGAAGCACTGAAGCTATTGCCTCTGGTTTTGGTTGATGAGGAGTTTACAGCAGGTAAATTCTAAAAAGGCAGTGTACTGCCGGTTGATGAATGTAAAGAAGTTACATGACACTGGTAATGTAGTTCATAATGTTTTGCAAATATAAGACTGTCGGGAAATTGTAATTAAACCAAATAAAATCTGCTTTTAATCGCAGCCATAAACGTGTTATTTTGTACGAGGAAACTTCGCAGTGTAGTTAAAGACATTGAAAATAGGCAAATCAAGGTTTTAATATTAGAAAAAGTACCTAGCTGTTAACCACTACGTTTCAGATGCAATCGTTCTAGTGGGTAGCATGTGTTTGTGCTACCTACTGAAAACAAACACGAAGAAGAACCATGCTGCCCACAAATACTTGATTGATGTTTTCCCTGTTAGTATTTTTTAAGATATGCTTATAGCCTACACAATTTTATAGTCAGTTAGAGTGGTGTCAAGTCCTTAATCTATAGTTCAACTTTTTTCTTTGGTCCATCACTCATCTTTTTTCTTAATTCCTTGTGTGGTGAGTATTACCAGTTTCAGTACTCAAATCAAATCTTATATTATGCACGCTGAATTACGCCGAAGTGTGTAACGAGTTGGCGGAGCCCATTTCCGCGTCATTGCTCCTGCGGGTAACACTGCTCCTTTCAAAGAAATGTTGCTACGGTGGCGAGTCTTTGGCAACACTGTGTCCAATTTGACCGGCCCGAGATTTGCACCTCAGACTTCCCCCTCCAGAGACGAACGTGTTACCGCTCGATCAACTGGTTGGTCAGTCCAGTACTCAAAAATCGATTTCACATCTTGTAATGAACTCTTATTCAATAGACGTAAGTGGTAAAACCTTGATTTTAGGAGAACCAGCAAATACAATGATTAACAATTAGCAAAGATTGATATTTCTTTGTGTTTTAAAGGTTAATGCGACTATGGATGAAGTTAAGGCAGTGGCAGATCGTCGCCAGCCCTTCATCGCGGTATACGGAGACATTGGTAACATGAAAAAAATTGCTCTGGTTTGTGAGCAAAAATTGGTGATGGAAGTGGAGGGATGTGCAAAAGCTGTAATAGCTTTGGTGGGGTTGTATTTTGTGTTGAACTATGAGTACTCTCCACACGTGGCCAAAGCCCTCGAATTTCTTCAACATTTTTTCGTAAAAATTGCCAGCCCAGCTGATATCAGCCATTCCGTGAAAGAGTTGGCATTATATATGCAACTTCACTAGACTTTAACTTTATCATGAAATTTGGAGGACAGTCACATTTGATTTGAAGAGCAAAAAGCATAAAAAATATTGTATGTCATAATTGCAGTGTTTGTCGAATTTTGCTCAAAATTAAAAATTTGGCGAAGACACGTTTTGTTTTCAAATTACTCTGTATCTGCAGTTAGCTTTTTATAATGCATATGTTAATGGAAAATCGTACCTTACGCACATTTTTGATGCAAGTTCTAACCTTCTAGTCATTACCACAACTGATATGAGTATCTCAACTTATTGTGGTACTGGCTGATCCGCGAGATATTATCTCAACATATGTCACAATAAAAACTAATGCTTTTTTCTGGAGTCAGCGACGAAAATCCAATCAGAATTCAATTTTGACCTACTTTTGCAAAAAAATAGTGGAAATGAGACGCCTTATGGGATGTACTTTCTTCGTTCGTTTTGTTATTTCTGCGTTCGTTCGTTTGTCTTAGTTTTTTTTACGTTATAACTTGCACATGGCATGCTCTAGCGTGCAGGCAAGTACTGTCAAATGATGTAGCTTAAAAGACATCAATTATTACTGTATTATATCATTGCACAAATTAGTTAAGCTGCATTCATGCTGGCGACTTTTAGCTGCGAGGATTGGCATTTTGCCTTTTTTCTTTCTAAAATTGAGAAAGAAAAACAAAAGCAGTTAAGAAAGAAAAAAGGCAAATTGCCGATTCTCGCAGCTCTAAGTCGCCCGTGTGAATGCAGCTTTAAGAACAAAACAAAAATGGGCGTTGAGGGGCCCACTATATTTTAGAAAGTAAAGTGGCGAATAATTGTCCACATAATACTGTTCAAGTTATTTATTGTACAATTTGTCATGTACTCTCATATATAGGCCTATGCAATTTGTAACGTAACGTTGTAATGAAAAAGTGACCTCTTGCATTTGTGATGTTAGCTAAATTGTACAATGTACATCTCGCGACGTTGTCGCACTAAGGCTTTGTTTTATGACATTTGTTTACGATTCGCTTGGTTTTTCATAATAGCTCTTGTGGAGCGTTAATCCAAGAATGCTCGATTGCTGCTGCATTTTTCCCAAATCTTAATTGGTATTTGCATTAGAACTTTTCACCAGCTATTAATTGTTGAAAAGTTGTTTGTAGTAATCATGAAGCTTCTGAGAACTGACTTCATCACAAATTTGTGAAATTGTGTTACAGGGCTTTATACAAACAGCCCTGTTAATTTGTTCATGTTGTATAATGCTTGTCAGTTTTTATGGAAAGAATGTTTTGAATACATTCTTGTGTAATTATTTTGTGTTTTGTTAATTGTGTAGCGACCAAACCACGCGCAGCAGCTTGTGCGCTGGATTCAACGCAACATAATGAAAAGCCCATCTCGTATATGATAAGCCATGCAGTGATCGTTAGACTAACAAGTGGGAGTTAAAATGCGCGTATTATATATACTTGGGTGCTGCTGCTGCTGCATAGCTCATTTATGTCGAGATATTGAATCACACAGTTGCACAATCCAAATTTATTTTTTGTATTGCGTGTTACCCAATTCTAATGGGGTTAATCTTGCCTAAAGCATGTAATTAGGTACGGGATGCCTAAAATATAACCCAAACTCGTAAATTAAGTTCTAATTACCCAATTGTGGTTAGTTGCAGATGCCCAAAGAATGTGTTTGGGTGCGGGATGCCCAAAATATGATTTGGGGCGTATATAACCCAGACATAAGCTTCTAAAAACCCAATAGTGATCGAGTTGCAAATGCCAAAACGTATTTGATAATATATCCCAAACTTTTACACCGATATATTAGGTTGTGATAGCCCATTACATTTTGGGTATTTTCTACCCAAGAACATATGTTTGGGCAAAAATTGCCCAAAACCAGAAATTGGGGTTCTCAACCGCGATACCCAACTGCCTACCCAAACTTCTATTTTAGGTTCTGATAGCCCTTTACATTTTGGGTATTTTCTACCCAAGAACATATGTTTGGGCAAAAATTGCCCAAAACCAGAAATTGGGGTTCTCAACCGCGATACCCAACTGCCTACCCAAACTTCTAGTTTAGGTTGTTATAGCCTATTACATTTTGGGTATTTTCTACCCAAGAACATATTTTGGGCAAAAATAGCGCAAAACCAGAAATTGGGGTTCTCAACCGCGATACCCAACTGGCTACCCAATTTTTTTGGGTAAACCCTACCCATCTATTTTTACAGTGCACTTGGAACATGTGAAGAAAAAAAAGTTGCAAATTATTTTTTAAAAAGTGCAGTAGTGTTCATTTATCGTTTAGCACGCACCAGTAATGCCATAAAACAAAAAGATTGAATGACAAATAACCAGACAAAAAAAAAATGCACAAGTATCGTGCAGGGTGCATACTTAATGATGCAAAAAAAGACATTTTGAAGCTCTTGCCCTACTAGCAAGGTCCCTGCAGGTAATATGGCCCACTACTCCTATTTCCGGATCTAAAAGTAAAAAATTTTCTATTTGCATACAGTTAAAGTATGATCGAAGCTAGTATTGATTGGAGAGTTTAGATTCGATCTGTGCAGTAATGAGTTCGCTACAGCAAAACGACATTTTAAAATCTTGGAATGGAGCTTTTTGTTAAATCTGGGATTTTTCACTTTCCAAAAACAAGATGTATTGTTGCGGAAAATTCAATTTCTCGTCAGCAGGACAGAAAAGGATTGTTTCACAGTTAAGTCTGTTTGTGGTTGTGCGGTTGTACCAGTCCATTCACGTGAGTAAACCTGATTTTTTTTCAACTAAGCTTAAAATGTGATTGCTTAATTTTAAATTTAGATGCATACAGCAGGGTGACGCATAAATTTAGGGTACGTTTGCCCGCTTGTTTTTTGATTCCTAAAATTCAACTTAGTGCTTAAAAATGATGTTCTAGACCTCCAATTAATGTTTCTAAGCATCTTCATGCTTCATTTAATGCAAAAATGCCACAAACAAAACATTAGTTTTTTATCAAAATCTCCTAAACAGCTTGACAATCTTGGGCCTTATTACCTGAATACGCATCTAATATGGCCCAAAAAAAGTTTTTTTAAAATTAACTCACAGAAAACCAAAACTTCATATGACCTTCAATGTTTGATATATGATCACTATCAACTTACACTACATCCATGGAAAGTTTGACCTGAAACCTTCAAGTAGTTCTTGAGAAAGGTTCTTAGGGTAGCCATATTACCTGCAGGTACCTTAGTTTTTGAAAATTTAAATTATAACTCGTATTCGATGATTTTGGCAAGTCTGCTTAAGTATAAGTTAAGCATAACTTCAGTCTAAAATATAAAAACCCTCGAGCCTGATCTTGAAATTTCGTATGCAGATTCCAGATCTCGAAAAAAATGTAGCTTTACCAGTTACAAAGAGTTGAAGCTCTGAATGTGCATGTTCACATTAATTTTGCTCCATAAATTTGGACAATGATGTCACAGACTAAGCGACAAAATTTTGCATGAACACTTGTTTGACTGAAGAATTCATTTTACTTTGAAGGTCACGAACGTTGAAGGTTCAAACCAGAGGTGGAGTCCTCGAGGACGTTTTTGGCCTCGAGGACACATTTTGAAGTCCATGGCCTTACACTCGAAGCCTCAAGTCCTCGAAAATTGCCCTGTTCTCGGCTCGAGAATAGCACTATTTTTGAACCGTTGAAACTTCGCTGGAAAACGCCAGAAACCTCGCGGAAAATCTGCAAAGACCTTTTTTTTGGTTTCCTCAAGCAGAGATTGCCTGAAAAAAATTTTTGAAGACCTTTTTCGCCTAAAAAAATTTTTGAAGACCTTTTTTTTCGGAGAACACTTGCGTCTGTGTCCTTGGTTTTTGGCCTTGGCCTCGAGAGGGTCTGTCCTTGGCTTTGGCCTCGAAATTTTTTTGTGTCCTTGGCCTTGGCCTCGAGCCTTGTGTCCTCGGCTCCACCTCTGGTTCAAACACCCACAACAATGAAGTTTTCTAACTCTGACAAACACTTTTTCGTTGAAGCGCGTTTTATAGTTTTGGTTTACGCTACAGATATGGTTATGCAAAACTTATTTTCAGCTGGTTTAAATAAAATAAGAAGTCTGCTAGAATTATGTGCAAAATGAATATCAAATCAAGAAATTACAGATCAAGTTTATAAATTGGCCAAAAAGCCACTTTCACAGATAGGATTGGCATGGTATTAGGCTACTCTGATGCTTTGAAACTGTTGAGCAAAGGTGTAGATGGATTCATAAAGGTTATAGTCTCTACAACAACAAACAACATTGTACTTACTTAATGATAACATATCATCATTGTCACATACTGGTATTTTTCCCAAGACAGATAAAAAGACCTTCAAATTTGTAAGTTTTACTTTGGGCGTAATTGACAACGTTTAGAAAGAATTTTCTTGATTTTTCATTGATAGTCTTTTCTGTTTCTAATGATTCCATTCTTCTGAATTCTCGTATTATCTACAGCCCATATAAATTTTAGTGGTAAGTCATCGGTTGAGATTCTGCAGTGATATAGGCAATAAGTATCACAATGCTGATACTTGGGAAGTGCGCCAAGTAAGGCAAATATAAAGGTTTCAGCTCGGTAAAACATCCTAGTTGAACCAAAAAATGAAGTGAATTGAGCTCGCACTATTTAAGTCTCTTACCACCAGAAGACTTCAGGAAAAAGTAGCGGCTAAACCAGGGGTTGACAACCTAAGGCCCACCAAAGCATTTTACCCAGCCCGCGATCTTTTATTGCCATCCGGCCCGCGATCGTTTTTCAATGACAGATATGCAGCCATAAACCGCCGAAATGATTCTCATCTCCTGGCAAAAACCTTTCTTTTTGGTCTTCGCCATCAATTTGGCCGTAAAAAGGCCTGAATTTCTGACGAAGACCTGTTTTATTTTGGACTTTGCCACCAATTGCTCTGAAAAAAGGCTCGAACTTCTGGCGAAGACCTTTTTTTTTTTTCGGGGTCGTCGCTATCGATTCGTCCGGAAAAAGGCCTGAATTTATGGCGAAGATTGTTCTTTTTTGGTCCGCTGGAATGGTGACGGCCTGCTGGAACCTTGTTAGGACTGAATGTGGCCCACTAGTTCAAAAGATTGCCGACCTTTGGGCTAAGCAATACGCATTTAATAGCGGCTAAGTAAATTCATAGATGATAGTATAGTTTCATTTTCTTATCAGAAAGATTCTGAGTTTTGCAAATATTCCTACCCTACAAAAGAGGTTGTTTCCATGTTTTTAGTTTAACCACCTTAAAAGATTTAACACCGCTTGCTTTATCCGCTAGCATACTCAAGGTCATCGGCAGATCGGCATTGACCTCCATTAAAAATCTTAGCAACTGGTGACTGCATCCAACAACCAATCACTAAAGCTGCTAGAACAGCAACTGCTTATCTGAGATGAATTTATGAACAACACATCAACTGCCTAGGCATTGAAACTGATTTGAATAATCAGCGAACTAACTATTTACTTCTTCAGAACAATGCACTTACTGCTGCCAGACAAAAAGATAATAACTACAACACAAGAAGATTGCACCCAACATTCAGCTGTACATCTCACGACTAATATTAGTGTACTGATCTGCTTAATGACACTAACATAAACAATTCTGAATAGTTAGCAGTACCATATCGTGCATACCAAGAACAAATCAAGAGCATTTTTAATCACAACTAATTCCTTACACAGTACTTAAATTGTAAAATTTTGCATGGGGGACGCTTTTGCAGCCTTGACCAAACCTTACTGAACATTACGTAATTCCGTCGACGAAATTGACTAAAGACCAAAAAAGAAAAAGGTCTTCGCCGAAAATCGAAGTGTTTTTTCACCAAAATTAGGTGAAGACCAAAAAAAAGATCTTCGCCGGCGGTTGAAGTTTTTCTCCTTCTGAATCACTTTTCCCGCGGGATTTGGTGCTATATTCAATCGGAATTTGTAGGCCTTTTTCCTCTGATCATCCAGCGCTCAAATCTCGATGAGGACTCATAAATCTCGATGGGGGAACGCTTAATCTAGAAGGGGGGATGCGTACCCCTACAATTTAAGTACTGACCTTACATATCTTCTCATGGTATTAATCCATGCGGATGTTCATCTCTCATTTATCAGTTTCATTAAGTACTCTAGTTCGGTTCACTTCTGTGGCATAATAGCCGAAATTGCATCTTTCGATTGGAAATTCTCTGGGAAGTTGATGTGATGAAGCAAGATTTGTCACATCATCATCATAATTACTTTCTCTTGAAAATGAAGCAGCTGATGTACTCCGTTTGAGGGAGTTTGCTGAGCATGAAGGATCATCATCATCATCTTCCATCTGGTCTTCACTTTCATTAAGCACATGTTCAATAGTGCCATCGTCAGACTCAATGCAAATGTCACGCTTTTTGTCAGTTTCACTGACAGCAATGGCACATTCAACATTGTCCAATGTCCATGTCAGGCGGAATGCATACTTCACACTCTTTTTCTCTTTCATCAACAATATCACCATCAGACTCATTGCAAATTTCAGAGCATTGTGATTGAAGATGCTTAAAAATTTTCAGGATGTATTCACCAGGAATTTAAGTAAAAATTTACATCAAATTGCTTACATCTTTGATTACATCTATCGTTGAGCCATCAATCATAGTTTCTAAAAACACCAATAGATTAAAATAGACATACTCGTATAAGCAGAAAAGGCAAAGTAAAAAAACATGTTTTATGAAAGGATTTTGAAAAATGAGGTGGAAGCAGGTACATTTTATTTTTTAACTTACCATGTCACTAGCGTACAACCCTCTCCTGCTATGTTCATACTTGCACTCCGGACATGAGACCTTTTTTGAGACTAACAAAAATTATTCTTTAAGTATTTAGCAATTCTATTTGGAGACCAACTTATTTGTAGGGTGGCCCTTAACCAGGGCATGGTATGGAATGGACTGAAAATGGAATGAAATGGAACGGAAATTTCGGCATGGAATATGGAAGATGCCAGAATGGAATGGAATGGAAGATTTCAAAAATGGAATGGAAGACAATCTTCCATACTTCCATACCAATTCCATACTAGATTTCGTAAATTGTACTATATTTACAGAAAAATTCATACCGATGTCGGGTGGTGATAAATAATATTGTCACAGAAGTATTCAACTTCAATATCAGCGCATATTATTTGTCGACAAATCGCGGTACTTTGGTCCTGTACATTGCGCATGCAGTGTAGTATTGCATCATTATAAGTACATTGGAATTTGCAGCATTGATATTACAGTTGACGACCTTGATAAATTTGACTCTTTGTTTTGTTTTTTTTTTGAGGCTGACAATTTGCCCAGTCGTAAATTTTGTTTTTTTACATCGTCACGAAACCTCGTATTTGCTATTTTATCCCCGTTTCAGCTTAATTTTATTTATATTTTTAGTTTTTAAGCTTATAGTAATTCTTTTTGGTGTTGAAGCTTGGTATTTCTATTACGGTAAATGTTTTAGTTGATGTGAGGGCAAACTTGTACGGTAATCATTAAACCATAGGCATAGCCAGAAGGACCGGACACTCTGCCTCCCCCCCCCCAATTGAAAAGCTACCAATGATAAAAATGATGACACAAAACCTATGTATTCAGTTTCTTTTAGCATTTTTGGAGTGCAACAGTACATGCGTACGGCGGCAATTAGCAATAGCTTAATATTAATGATGACGACCAGGGGGCACATGCCCTCTCAATTTGAATTTTTACCAACCAATTTAAATGTACAAGCCCGGAGAAATTCAGCGGTTTTGTTCTAAAAGGTGCAATCTCAGGCACTCATCTAACTTGTTCATGCAATAATATGTTTTAGGCCCCCAGCTAAATTTTATGTTACAATAACATGGTTAGTAACCATTTATGGCATCTAATGTACCAACTTTAAATAACTTTAAATTACCAACTTTAAATAACAATCCACTTCCATCTTGTCAGTTTTCACGCGACAAAATGCTTTTGAAAAAAAATTATCTTGGGGAAATGCTTATTGAACAAATTATTGAATTTGAATCGAGGGTGCCTGGGCCCCTGGTCGTACATATATTTCTAAAACTGGTTATTTTTATGACAAAACAAAAATCTTCAAAGGCAAATCTTCGAGTGTTATTTAATGCTAAAAATGTTGCAGAAAGTAATGTACCTTGATTTCCCTGACTTGGGCCAAGTCACAAAATTTAACCCCAAAATGGAACATTTTAAACGTGTTTTGGACTTGACCTGAAGTAACGGGAGGGATTTTTGCAATTGGCTTTCAAACATCAAAAATTTTGTTCTTTCAAATTGCTCTGAAAACGTGCGAAATGTAATCCAAATGGCATTAAAATAGCCATTTTTTTCAAAAACTTACAAAAAATCGCCCAGCGGCTGGAGGCTCCGCCCCCATGCCCCCCCCTCGTGACACGTTTGAGTTGCACTAATTTGCTCACCACGTCTCTCAGTTTTGATAGGATAGAAAAATTTTTAACTTGCGGTTCTAGTCCTTCCTCTATAGCGAATCCAGGTTACGAGCCAAATCAGACGCTCGGCTTTTGATCTTTCATTCTTTGTCCCATAAAAAGTCCCTCTTTTTAAAAACTTCTGATGACGTCATTGCATGATTTGCGGTTTAGCCCTCCCCCCAATTCAAAATCCAGGCTACGCCTATGCCTTAAACCATGTGCAATATGCATACCAGATACTGGTCGTTGCATCTTAGTATAGTTGGCGCACCTTCACGAGCGGTTGCTTACAACATTGAAAGGTGCAAAGCAACAAAATATACTTTTCATTGCTTCCAGTCTAAAATTTCTTTGGTATGGAAGTATGGAGCGGAATATGGAAGAAAATTTTAGTATGGAATGGAATATGGAAGAAAATTTTAGTATGGAATGGAATATGGAAGAAAATTTTAGTATGGAATGGAACATGGAGTGGAAGATTTTTGGTATGGAATGGAAATGGAATGGAAGAAAATTGCCCGTATGGAATATGGAAAATCGTCTTCCATTTCATTCCATACCATGCCCTGCCCTTAACAACGTATACAAACGCCACTGCTTCACATTACATGCAAAATGTTCACATTGTTGCAAAAAATGTTAATTTCAACATTCACGATAAAGCGCTTCAATTGTTGCTTGTTTAGCAAGCTTGAAACCTTTCTGTATCTTTGCTGCAGTGCATTCTATTGCTTGTTGGGATCGAAACACGAACTTTGATGGTATACATTTAGTTTCAATAAAAAATAATAAAAAGATGTTGAGGTAGACCTAAAAAAGGAAGCAGGCGGAGGCAAGAAATATTTTTTACTGGGCCTAATAGACTGTTTACCAGAGGTGGAGTCCTCGAGGACACATTTTGAAGTCCTTGGCCTTGGCCTCGAAGGTCAAGTCCTTGGCCTCGAGGCCTCAAGTCCTCGAAAATTGGCCTGTCCTCGGCTCGAGGACAGCACTATTTTCTGAATTGTTAAAATTTTGTGGAGCGCTTGAAAAATTTTTTGGAAAACGTCTTTTCGTGGAGATCGCTTGAAAAGTTTTTGTGAAGACCTTTTTTTTTTTTTTTTTTTGGAGAGCACTTGCGCTTGTGTCCTTGGTCCTTGGCCTTGGCCTCGAGCATTCCTGTCCTTAGCCTCGAGAGTGTCTGTCCTCGGAAAGGCTGTCCCTGGCCTCGGATTTTTTTTGTGTTCTTGTCCTTGGTCTTGGCCTCGAGCCTTGTGTCCTCGACTCCACCTTTGCTGTTTACAAAAAATGTTCAGTGTCAATGGCTTAATCCAACAAATTTACTTTAACTGTTTTTACTTCTTAAAAAAACACAAAATATGAGAGTCAGTTCTGCCAAGTTCGAAGTTGTCAAATACAGACGTTTCTTCGAAATTGTGAATTTTAAACTGTGCTTACTGCATAACTAAAATTTAACAATAAAATTAAAAATTTTACTGCATAACTAAAATTTGACGTATAGGTTAGACTAACAGGCGTAACTTACAAAAAAAAATGGAATCACAATGCTATCAGGCTAGTTTCAGGCTAGCATACCTTTGAACTTTGTGCATATGTTTTCCAGTTGCTCCTTAGGAACATTGGCTGTGGTAGCAACAATTGCCACCACATCATCCACTGTCAGACTCTGAATAGAAGTCATGGAAATCCTGGAATTCATAATTTTTTAGAGTTGTCTCAATGTTTCCTTTAAGATCTTTAAAAAGGCATTCAACCCGAATTTTGAAAAAATGCGAAAAAATCTTAAAAAATATGTTTACCAACATGACCCCATTGCAATTCTTGCGACTCATCCGGTTAAGAAAGTCTAAGGGAAAAAATTTTATGTTTTCCCCTTAGAATCCAAATTTAGGCCATCTTGTTTCGAGTAGATTGCGCAATAAATTAGTTTGTAACTTCTATTTCCAAGTCTTGCTAAGTACCGGGCTTTTTGGAACTAGATGAGTGCTGAAGGTATAGGTAAATAAATTAGTGGAACAGCTACTGTTTGAATTCAGAGAGGTTAGATGCTTTCCTAGTCTGCTTTGTCCGCCAAGTGCTCGCTAAGTAATCTGTATAAGATAAGGCTTTAGGCGTAGTAGCCTATAGCCTATTGCAGATTGTGACTATTGCTTCGTATAGATAGCCTATCCGAAAAAATTATTGCCTGTTGAAGGCTAAGGCATTGTAGCTGACAAGATATTAGACTAAGATTCTAGTTTTTAGTGAGCCAGTAAGCTTTATGCGGTTATTGCGCAATTGGTTTTGGCCTAAAGATCAGACAAGGCCAGTTAGTTTTTCACGTAAACATGAAATTGCAAACTTCAGTGCAAAGCATTTTAGTTAGCATTTTTCGTTTAGGTTTGTTACGGTTATCAGCAGGTACCGACGAAGCCATTTCCTCCACAGCTGCTAATGTAGTCAGTCATTTGGAACGATTTTGACCTACGTCCTTTCAATTTGGAAATGTTCAGAAAGCGTTTCTCCTTAGTCTAAGGGGAAAAATAATTGCGAATATCTTACGATTTCTTGGCCGAAGAGAATCAAAATTGGTGCGAAAAAATTCTAAAAAATTGCCAAAGTTGTTTCACTATGGTTTCACAGAAAAAATTTTCAAACAAAAACCTCCTGAATGCCCTTTTAAAATCTGTTGCATAATTGAAGTTTTAATAAAAATTTGCTTTACAGTTTTTCGATTATAGACATATTTTATCCAAAATTTTGGTTCGAAAACTAGTATTCAAAACAACAAGCTATTGTTTTATGCAAAAACTTTTAACTTTTGCCATTAATTTCAACACAATTTGTGCAATTTTAATTCATGATTTTGATCAATTTGCGATTTTTCTCAATTTTCACACCTTAGAGGGTACACTGTTGGCACAAGCCCTGGCCAAAGCCGTAGCTCAAAAATATTTATGAAAAATATTGTTTTTGATATTACATCACTTTTAGATGGCTTTAAATTACAATTTGTAATGCCTTGGTTTGTTTCACTTCATATGACATTTCTGACAAAGATCTTAAGTATGACACGCAATTTTTGTACAAAATTTATTCATTTTGTCAGCAGAGCCATAACATCAACTATAAACTCTGCCTTATTAGGCCTATAGGCTGTAGCAGAAATGTAAGTTCTAGTTGTACCCCAAGCAAGTTTGGCACTTACTGTAAATTCCAATGGTTATCTTTTTTTAACCTAATGAAGCAAATTGCCTTTATCACATGCATGTTATTGACAAATTATCTTTGTTCAGATTTCAAACTGCCTCGGACTAGGGCAAAAAGTGGCATCCCTGGCCAGGGCAGGGGCCAGAGCCCCCATCAATCCCTATGCAATACATAACAAAACTCCATTGTCTGCAGGCCGGTGCAGCCTACGCTTACCTGTAGGGAGGCTGCACACTTCGCGACAGTCATCACTCAGCGACACTTTTTTTTAGGGCCACATTTAGCCTCATAGCAGTTGGTTTTCTGACACGTTTGTTTAATATCTCGCATCTCCCCCATCTTTCCGGCCTTCATGCAAAATATTAGCCTATACAACCAAAATTTCATTGAGTTATTTAACTTCAAAGTGAGTCATTTCCCAAACCTTTATACCTTGGCTAAAATCCAGTATTTGTAACCAGGGGTGCCGATCTTTGTTGGGCATTGGGGGGGATAATTTGCAATTTTACCCTAATTTTGCCCTATTTTCAACATTGGGGGGGGATGAACCTCGACCACAATTTTTTTCAGTTGAGCATAATAATTGAAGACCAAAAAAAAGGTCTTCGCCAAAAACGGAACACTTTTTTCCCCGAGTTCAAGTGAAGACCAAAAAAAAAAAGTCTTCACCAAAACTGGAGCTCTTTTTTTTCCCGAATTCTAGTGGAGACCTGCGCTCAAATGCACACCCAGGCGCGTAGCCAGAAATTCGCAATGGGGGGGGGGAAATTTTGCATTTTTTTTGTAAAAATAACTTAATTTTAGAGCAATTTTAATAAAAAATAATGCTTTTATAACGTGGCATAGAAATTGGCAGCGCAACATGATTCAACTGGTTGCATTAATGGGCTATATGGGAAGAGGCTAATGATAACATTGCAGTTCTCTTGTTTAAATGCTGGTAAATCATAAAATCCTATTATTCAATAAAACTCACACGTAGTAATCTATTTTTTCTGTATTTTATAAAGAAAAATAATTGGGGGGGGGCTAATGGAAAGATATTTGAGAGAAGTGATTGGTAATTAACTAACACTGAATAGCCCCCTCCTCTCATTATTCTTGAGTTTATAATATATTTGTAGATAAAACCTATGTTTGGTGTTTTTACACCAACGATCAAATTTGATTGTCTGTTTTTGGGTATTTTTTAAGTTTTCATTGATTTGTGACTTTAATTTTTGACAATTATCCTCCCCCTGAATATATGCTTCAAAAGATGCTTTAAATCACTTTTTAGTCAATTCCAGGAGAGCCCTCCCCATTGGCCTGTCAACCAAAATGCAGAATAAGAAAAATACCACGTTTTTAGCTCTTTTGAGACTGTTTTTAGCGTTGGAATTGACTAAAACTGGCTACGCTACTGTGCGCACTAGAGTCACAGTATTGGGTGGGATTCAGATGTAGACCATACTCAAATTATTGGGGGGGATACAGTCAAATTATTGGGTTTCGGCACCCCTGTTTGTAACTTACTCTTGAATTGCTAAAAAAACTACCTTAACCTTCTCAGATTCTCTTGATTTTTGGAATGGTAGTTGACAACATCATTTTCTATGACTATGCAAAATTGTGGTATCCTACCATTAATATTTTTTTATTTTATATAGAAAATGATCAGGTTTATTAGAAGTTTTGAACGACACCACTCTGCGACATCCTAAAGCAACACTCTGCGACACTCTATTTTACAAATTTTTAGATAATGAAAAACTGATATTTGATTATATTGTGATAAATACCATGGCTAAAAAGTAAAAACTAAAGCTTTTGCCAAATTTTCGCGATTTAAAATGGCTGAAAGTTAAGCTTAGGCGTATCGATATTATCTTCAAACCAACCACTGTGATTAAAGACAATAATTTACTTTGAGTTTGGGTTAGAATGAACGTTCGGGTTAAAGCTAGGGTTTAATTTAGAGTTAGGTTTAACGTTGGGGTAGGGCTAGAATAGTAATTTGACAGCAGTCTCTGCCTATAGAATATGCCGATTCGTCCAATCAGCGTGACTTTTTTCTTAACCGTTTACTCGTTATACGAATATGCCTAGCCAAATCAGTCGAATACACGTGGCCATAAAAAGACTTTCGCAAAAAGAGGAAACTTTTTTTCTTGAATCATCTTTCCTTTTTCTCCGCGCGTCAGTTTCTGTCTACTAAATAAAGAGTCTATAGTTCGACTATTCCCTTATTCGCCAAAAAAAGACTTAATCCATTTGACTCTGAAACATTGGCAATCCTGCGTTTCTTCGTGAAATCGGCGAAGGTAAAGTTTAAGTTTTTTGCAGAACATGCAACGCGATGTTCCATTTTGTGCTATCGGAAAAAGATTCCACTACTGTCAAAATTTTTAGCAGAACAAGCAACGCGATGTTTGATTGTCGAACATCGAAACTAGTCAAACAGAGTAAATCTCTTTTCGCAAATGAGGGAAAAGGTAGGTTAAAGTTCGAGGCAGCTGATTATTACCTTAAATCGCATTCTCTTTTTTCTACATAAACCACTTTCGAGCTGCATCTATATTTAAACTTAGAGATGAGTTTCTATGGTGTGATTTTTTGATAAAGAGTTAGCGTTTTGGAGTAATTAATTGTATGTAGGCTACATAGCTTAGTGATTTTAAAGTTTGAACTGTATAGGATAGGCCTATTGTGAAACCATAGACTTTTTGTTCAGTAGACAAGAAATATACGCGCGGAGAGAAAGAGAAGAGGATTGAAGAAAAAAAGTTTGCTCTTGTAGCGAAGGTTTTGCGGTCACGCGTATTCGACTGATTTGATTGGACATATTTGTAAAGCAAGTGAGCCATGAAAAAAACGCAAGCTGATAGGACGAATTGGCATATTTTAGAACAAATAAATCGAGAAAAAAAGACAAATCTGTCAGCCTCCAATCTACAAATTAAAACCAGGGTGTCGAACCGAACCTGAACCCGAACCGTAAACCCGAATGAACCGTTTCATTTTGGTGAACCCGAACCGAACCTGAACCAGCAAAGTTTTACTTCAGTGAACCTGAACCAAACCTGAACCCTCAAAATTCTGCTCAAGTGAACCCAAACCGAACCTGAACCCCTAACAAAAGTAAGAATATATTTTTCCATATCCGGATGCCGCTGGCGCTGATATACGCACAATAAGAGCAGTGGTGATCATCAACAGGATCAGCAATTTCTCCTTTTTTTTTCTGGACGAAACAAGTAAGGACAGTTAAATTTTAAGTCAATGAACCCGAACCGAACCTGAACCAGTAATATTTTACTTGAGTGAACCTGAACCTCGAAAATGGTGCTCAAGTGAACCCGAACCAAACCTGAACCGCAAAAATATTTTGAGCAGGAGCTAAACCTGAACCCGAACCGTTATTTGAAACGGTTCGACACCCTGATTAAAACCAAAGAATTGCAAAATTTATAAGCCAAATGATTAATCGCATAATAGAAAAATTGTGATGTCATAGATAAATTTGGGGTATCACAGGCTGGCACTTAGTGTCGCGTAGTGGTAACTTTATTAGGAGTTAAAAGGGGATTTTATACCCCCCTTAAACTTAAAATAAAAACCTAATTTTTGGCATGATCATAAAAAAATAGCTTTAGCTACCACCAGAAAAAAATCAAGGTTCTATGGTCTAAAATATTACACGTAGAAGCTATAAAATCAAAAACTACCAAAAAGGTGTCGCAGAGTGGTGCTACTTCCCTAGAGGTGATGAATTGAATGTGCATTTTTATCTTTGGGGTATTTGTAATTGGTTAATTTTAAAGTAACATGAATTTTTGATTAGTCAGCGGCTATGTATGAACAGAGTCACTAAATATATATAGTCTGAAAGCGCTCGTGCATTTAAACTTGTCACTTACGCCACCTTGTGAGGAGGGAAAAGTTTGCTTGAAAAACAATTGGAGGCAATGTAAAATAGCCTGATAGGTGCAGAAAAAGTTGTAAATTGAGCGCATATGGAAAAAGTTTTCGGTAGTTTTGTTATTTTGTACTTTTTAAAGCTTATACCTACTACTTAGACTCGAAACTAACAATTTCTTTGAAGTGAGTGTATGGTATTAGGCTGTTTCTAAAGCATCTCCATAGGCTAAATACATTAGGCAACAGAAACTTGGAAAACTAGGCTTCTACATACGGTTGTAGCAGCCTAGCTTGTTTTATTTTTCAGATTTGTGAGGCATATGTGTAGGCTTTAGCTATGTAATCAAATACATTTGCAATTGCATGTCATCATCAAGCTGATGCCTTTGTGAAGGTGCAAAATAATTAAGACAACAATATAGTCAGAACTCAAGGAAACATTCAAACAAGAACTGTAGAGTGAAGAGGACTTTGATATAATTATAATGCTAGATTGAACTTGTATATTAGCGACGCGTACAGTACTGCCGTATCCTGGTACCGGTTCTTCTAACTACAAAGTTTGGCTGTTCACTCAATTGCAATGTATGCTTCTGGTTAATAGCGAAGCACAGTGTGAGTTGAGCGCATCAGCTACTTTTGAATATCATCAAACCGGTTACCAAACACGCAAAGAGTTTATGTCTAGTTCAGGATGATATACCGGTACCGTTCATCGATAACTCTCGTTTGACGTTGTACAATGCAAAATCAGATACGGTATGTTATTGCATTCTCTAAGAACAACTAGCCTAAGTATCACCGGTAGGCTACCGGTATATTGCATTCAAATAAAGAGTTGCTGGTCAGTTCACATTTGAAAATGATCTTGAATCTAATACCAGTAGGCCTACTGATGCAGTAGATTAAATTGTGTTTTGATATTATCAGAGTAATATAAATTCACAAAGCCTATGTCTACTGCAATTCACCTATTTCCGGAATCTCAATTACCGGTAGCCTACCAGTAACTGTGCACTTAGCCAGGTAAATTTTTGACCTCTGAACTACCATACATAGTAATGTTAAAGTATCAAGGACAATATTATTACAGGTAACTTTTTAACCAAAAAATAAATTTCTGCATGATATAGGCTACCTATTTTTTGAACCATAAGGCGCACTTGAAATACTCAAAATTTCAAAGAAACTGAAGGTGTGTCTTTTTTATAGACAGGTTCTACTCCCTTTCTCTTCATGATTTAATTCAGCGTCACAGTTTTTTTTACAGTTTTTAGAGATTTTCAAGTTGCATCTTATTTAGTGCGCCATATATTCCGTTGCGCTTTATTTAAGGTAACCAATAAAGGACAGGTCACTCATTGATACTGCGTCTTAAAGTCCGAAAAATACAGTAATCATTTGTTAAGTAATAAGCGCAATAATAGCACCCAGCAAAAAGGTGCAAACTTCTAATGGTATTTTTATTTTGAAAGGAGCCTATTAGCTACCGTATGTTATTGTGAATAGTTTGTAAATTGTCTGAGCATTTATGTGGGTTGATATGTGCTTATATACTGTTTGCATGATGCGTACACCAGAGGTGGAGTCCTCGAGGACACATTTTGAAGTCCTTGGCCTTGGCCTCGAAGGTCAAGTCCTTGGCCTCGAGGCCTCAAGTCCTCGAAAATTGGCCTGTCCTCGGCTCGAGGACAGCACTACTTTTTGAATTGTTAAAATTTTGTGGAGCGCTTGAAAAATTTTTTGGAAAACGTTTTTTTGTGGAGATCGCTTGAAAAGTTTTTTTTTTTTTTGAGATCGCCTGAAAAATTTTTGTGAAGACCTTTTTTTTTTTGGAGAGCACTTGCGCTTGAGTCCTTGGTCCTTGGCCTTGGTCTCGAGCATTCCTGTCCTTGGCCTCGAGAGTGTCTGTCCTCGGAAGGGCTGTCCTTGGCCTTGGCCTCGGATTTTTTTTGTGTCCTTGGCCTTGGCCTCGAGCCTTGTGTCCTCGACTCCACCTCTGGCCTACACTGTCAGGATGATACTGATAACCTAGTTAATCCCAGCACAATACAACATTTTTATTCATGATTATATTCATTTGATAGCAAAAGAGTAACACATCATAATTAAGTCACAATTGTGAAGATAAGTCTCTTGTTTTGTTGCAAGGATTCATGCGCTTTCGGATATTAGCAAGAAAACATGGTGGCCTTGAAGGCATTAGTGAAGATCTGTAGTTGCATTGTAAAATTACTCAGTTTTAGGTGAAGTAACTGCTATCTTGGTGTTTATCATTAGCAGTTTTGCACACTGCTACCATCTTATGTATTGGCAATGCCCAAAGTCCACTGGTCAATTCAGAGTTGCATTGTACAAAGCACAGTCTGCAGTCAAGCTAATGAAACCACAAGTAAAAGCTATATAGGTATTTAAATTCTTAATTCTGAAAAAGACGAGTAATCGTTAATAATTTGGAATTTCTTATTTTAATTAAGGGTTTTAATTAGTTTATCCACAATAAAATAAAACAACTACCGTAAAACGCCCATACTTTAGCCATTTTTTTGAATTGTTGTTTGGATAATTTGCAGAATAGTTCAAGTTAAAAAAAAACTTAGTGTAAAATCCCAGAGACTGGCTTTTAATGCCCTTTTAGCTTTTTTTTTTTACTGATTACACTATTTAATTTTTTTAATGATCAAAATGCCCTACTATTGCTGAAAATGAAAATAGTTTTGAAAACGGTCAAATAGAAAATAGGCTATGCTGAGATTTTGGCTCAATGCATTTAAAGTATAAAAGCAAAATCGTCTATACCAGTAACATAATTATCAATGCCCTGTTGTGAAATGACTATGCTGTCTGATTCATCAGCAGATTTGAATCTTCTGACAAACAAATCAACCCTATGCTTTGACCTTGATTGCTGCTTTTCAACAGCATAACCTGGATTGGTACAAGAAATTATGATGTTATGGGTAAAATTCTAGGTGTACACTGCCATAGTATTATGAAAATGAAGTCTAAAATTCCTTGCAATGTAACTAATAAATGTTTTTTAGGATGGCTAAAGATAGGGTATTTTGCAGAGGTGGAGTCGAGGACACAAGGCTCGAGGCCAAGGCCAAGGCCAAGGACACAAAAAAAATCCGAGGCCAAGGCCAAGGCCAAGGACAGCCTTTCCGAGGACAGACACTCTCGAGGCCAAGGACAGGAATGCTCGAGGCCAAGGCCAAGGACCAAGGACACAAGCACAAGTGCTCTCCAAAAAAAAAAAAAAAAAAAGCTCTTCACAAAAATTTTTCAGGCGATCTCCAAAAAAAAAAAAAAAAAAGGTCTTCACAAAAATTTTTCAAGCGATCTCCACAAAAAAACGTTTTCTAAAAAATTTTTCAAGCGCTCCACAAAAGTTTAACAATTCAAAAAATACTGCTGTCCTCGAGCCGAGGACAGGCCAATTTTCGAGGACTCGAGGTCTCGAGGCCAAGGCCAAGGCCAAGGACTTGACCTTCGAGGCCAAGGCCAAGGCCAAGGACTTCAAAATCTGTCCTCGAGGACGTCCTCGAGGCCAAGGACGTCCTCGAGGACTCCACCTCTGGTATTTTGCATGAAATCATACTTCTTACTTTGGCCATTTTCCAAAATCTCAGTTAATCATAGAGATAGCTCATAAACATTTCCCCAGTTATTTAGGTCTATCTTATCATACTTTTCACCACAATAACATATTCCTGGTAATTTAATAAGGATACGTACCAAAGTCAGTTTTCTGGGTATCATTTTTCAGGATGTTACTGGGTATTGTAAGCTGCTGATGGGTAGTCACTTAAATAGTTGTGCAACTCATTAAACATGTTTAAAACACCCATATATACCATAGCAAAGTGTGCATGCAATATGAACTTAATAGACACAGTGGTTGGTGCGTACAGCTTTTCGATATCCTATTCCAATTTTGGCTAAAGTTTGTGCAATGGCTAAAGTAACAGCACTTTATGATACAATTTATCTACTTTTATTGAACTTTGTTTAAACTCAAAAGTAAAATGCCACATACCAGCAATATGAAACAAACTATTATTAAGTTTAAAGAGTGTTTCAACATGTTTAGTTTGCTGGCAGAATGGCTAGTTTTGATTTAGGAATTCGAATTAAAAAAAAAGAGTTATCTTTTTAATTCAGAAAGTTTTCAAATTAATTTTGCTTTATCAACTACAAGTGAAAACAGATTTTTTCCTCCAACAAAGTCTTTCAAGATGTTAACTGATGAGGGTAAGTTTTTGTATGCATCAAAAATTTTACCAAACTTCTGTTGAACCTTGTCAAAACTCAAAAGTGAAACGCCACATATAAAATACAAAATCATTAAATCAGAAAATAGTTCGAAAAAATATCTTTTGGACCATTGGAGGAGGATGATGGGCTGAGTAATTGAGCCCTGCTATGTGGCTTCCAAATTTTAGATAAGTCATCCTTTAGAAAGATTTTAAAAACCTGCTAATTACTATTTAAAAAGTGAAAAGTTATTTTTACAGAAAAGCCCAAAAATTGTTGAGCAGCAGGGATCCACACCGGATCGTTAGACTTAGACAGGTACCAGTACCTAACTTAACTTTAGTTGCAAACTGATACTGATAGGCGTCGAATCGTTGCGTGTAGGCTACCGGTACTGGTACCGGCCTGATGATATTCAAAAGTATCTGACGGCCTCAACTACACTGTGCTTCGCTATTAACCAGAAGCATGCATTGCAATTGAGTGAACTGCTAACTTTGTAATTGGAGGAACCGGTACCAGGTAAACCACTAACCAGTACCTAACTTAACTTTAGTTGTAAACTGATACTGATCGGCATCGAATTGTTGCGTGTAGGCAACCGGTACCTGTACCGGCCCGATGATATTCAAAAGTAGCTGACGGCCTCAACTACACTGTGCTTCGCTATTAACCAGAAGCATGCATTGCAATTGAGTGAACAGCTAACTTTGTAGTTGGAGGAACCGGTACCAGGATACGGCAGTACTACTGTACGTGTTATTACAGTAATATGATTCAATCTCTGATCCTGAATTGCAATTAGAGTTCTCCGCAGGGTCTCATAGTTTACTGCTTAATGCTTACATAACTATAGCCTACACATATACTTTCAAGTAGAGGCCTGTTTGTCTAATTTGCTGTTGCCTAATGCGTCTAGCCTATGGAGATGCTTTAGAAACAGTCTAACACCAAACACTCACTTCAAAGAAATTGTTAGTTTCGAGTCTAAGTAGTAGGTATAAGCTTTGAAAAGTACAAAATAACAAAACTACCGAAAACTTTTTCCATATGCGCTCAATTTACAACTTTTTCTGCACCTATCAGGCTATTTTACATTGCCTCCAATTGTTTTTCAAGCAAACTTTTCCCTCCTCACAAGGTGGCGTAAGTGACAAGTTTAAACGCAATTTCACGCATTCCGCTTTCAGACTATATATATTTAGTGACTATGGTATGAACTTGGATCTAGTTCCAACCTCCATTTACTAGGAGCCAGATTTGCTAATCCTGAGTGCAAGCAGGGTAACCACAGGCAAACGCTTAGGTCCAATAGGACTGAAGGATAAGCTAGATTAACCAGTAGGCATGTTTTGAGCAAGCCTACTGTAACCTACACTAATACTGATTTATTCGCCAAGTTGCCTTGGCCAGGAGACAGCGAAATGATCATTTTACGATCTTCGAGTCATTGCCACCTATGTCTACCACACTAAGGTGGAGGCTTCACACTGTCCCTTTAATGCTGAACGTCAAGCAAGGAAGCTATGAATACCATTTTTAAGTCTTTCGGCATGACTCGGCAAGGGAACGAACCCAAGTTTACCGACTGCAAGGCGATCGATACTCTTACCCAGGGGCGCCGAGAGCCAGAGATGGGCCCGGAGTCAGCTCAAATATTACGCATCTCTGGTTCTGTGTAGTCCAAAACAGCCGGGAAAAATGGCAGACTTTTCTCCGGATTTTCATGTGATCTCAAAAAAAAAAGGTCTTTCGATCTTCCACAAACTCATTTGTCAGTGTTCTTTCGATGAGCCCTATAAAACCCATCGGCCCCTCTGATGGGCCCCTTCAAGCCCATGGCCCTCTTCATGGGCCCCAGGGGGCCCGCCCCCCCCCCCCCCCCCCAATGGAATTGTCATCAATGATAAAAATGTCACAAAAAAGCCTATTGCTTTTTCAGTTTTATTTTTTATTTAGTATCTTCGCGTACAACATACGTAATTAACAATAATATTGACGACCAAGGGGCCCGGGTGTAGCGTCGTCCGCTACCAGAGGTGGAGTCGAGGACACAAGGCTCGAGGCCAAGGCCAAGGACACAAAAAAAATCCGAGGCCAAGGCCATAGCAGCCCTTCCGAGAGCAGACACTCTCGAGGCCAAGGACAGGAATGCTCGAGCAGAGGTGGAGCCCTCGAGGACATCCTTGGCCTCGAGGACACATTTTGAAGTCCTTGGCCTTGGCTTTGGCCTCGAAGCCTCAAGTCCTCGAAAATTGTCCGGTCCTCGGCTCTAGGACAGCACTATTTTAGAACTGTTGAAATTTCGTTGAAAAACGCCAGAAACCCTGCGGAAAATCTGCAAAGTCCTTTTTTTGGTTTCCTCAAGTAGAGATCGCCTGAAAAAAATTTTGAGGACGTTTTTTTTTTTTGGAGAACACTTACGTCTGTGTCCTTGGTTCTTGGCCTTGGCCTCGAGAGGGTCTGTCCTTGGCCTTGGCCTCGAAATTTTTTTGTGTCCTTGGCCTCGAGCCTTGTGTCCTCGACTCCACCTCTGTGCTCGAGGCCAAGGCCAAGGACACAAGCGAAAGTGTTCTAAAAAAAAGGTTTTCAAAAAATTTTTTCAGGCGATCTCCAAAAAAAAAGGTCTCCACAAAAAATTTTTAGGCGTTCTCCAGTAAAAATGCTTTCTAAAATTTTTTTTCAGGCAATCTACAAAATTTCAACAATTCAAAAAAAGTGCAGTCCTCGAGCCAAGGACAGGCCAATTTTCGAGGACTTGAGGCCTCGAGGCCAAGGACTTGATCTTCGAGGCCAAGGACTTCAAAATGTGTTCTCAAGAACATCCTCGACGCCAAGGACGTCCTCAAGGACTCCACCACTGTTCCGAGAAAAAAATCCGAGACCAAGGCCAAGGACAGCTCTTCTGAGGAAGACCCTCTCGAGGCCAAGGCCAAGGACCAAAAACACAGGCACCAGTGTTTTCCGAAAAAAAAAATGATCATGAAAATTTTTTTCAGGCAATCTCCAAAAGAGGAAAACAAAAAAGGTCTTCGCAAATTTTCCGCGAGGTTTCTGGCGTTTTCCTACATAATTGTAAAAATGAACTAATCCCTATTATCGTTGGAACCAATGCATATGCACATCACACTACATAGAGATCCTCCAATACAGAGCTGGAGTGTCGGCCAAAATCTTCGAGACCGAGACGAGACATTTACGTTTCGCGACCGAGACGAGACCGAGACTTTGAGCAAAAACTCGAAACGAGACCGAGACTTGACCGTTCCGAGACCGAGACGAGACAAGAGACTTTTGAAACCAAACGTTTGCAATATTTTGCAAATATTTTTGACACTAAATTTTGGACATTCGGTGAACTTCCCAACACATTGCAATATAGGCTTCTAGGCATTTCGGTATTATATTAGGAACAAGCTAATTAAAAAAGTTATACTACTTAAAAGAGAGACGTTTGTTTTTCATTAGAAAGCTTTTTGGCATCGCTTATGGTTTTTAAGATTTAATACTATCATGATCATCAAAAAATTTTGTTAACTAAATGTGCAAGCTGCAAAATGGGAGTAAGAATAATTACGTAAAACTTATACAGTAGCGTACGCAGGATTTTGAAAAGGGGGGCCAGAAATTTCAGAAAATTTGGGAAAAAACAAAGATCTGAATCAGAAATTGTTTCACTGAAATTTCGTCCGATTTTTCGCCCAAAATTAGGTGAAGAGCAAAATAAAAAAAAAGGTCTTCACTCACATTTAGTCCGATTTTTCGCCCAAAGCCTGGAAGAAATGGACAACACGTGCCCTTTGTCTGATCAAACCTCATGCCCAACTTGCAAAAGGGGGGGGGGGTGGAGCATGCCTCAATTTTGCTTACTTTTCTATGCAATTTTGCAATCCTGACGACCCAAAGGGGGGGGCCATGGCACAATGCCCACTCCTAAATACGCCCCTGAACTTAGAATAATATTTCAGTCCTAACTATTCCGCTGTAATATTCACAAGACAAATGTTGTCACATTAATTGCTATAACCCACACCTTTATCGCCCCAAGGTGTGATACTATAGGTGTACCATTACTTTGGTCTTTTCCCACAAATGTTGTGCTGATGGTTCTTTCAGAGAATTGTTATTTTTGTTTAGAAAAGCTTAATTCTTTGAAGAGCGCAAGCTTACTTCCTATCATTTCTCCAAGTTCAGTTTATGTTTGTTGATTTGAAAATTCCGATTTGATTTGTTTCTGATGAAACGGATTTTGATACCAACTATAGCAAAACTCAAACGTCAAACCGCTTTTGAGGTCTTCTTGTTTAGAATGCGAAATATTTCGTGTTACTTCGAGTGTAGAATGGGAATGCACTCGGCGCAGCCTATCTCACTGCTTGATTCCTTTTTCGCAAAGTTGTGGAGATAACTTCTGTATTCTTCCGGACACAAAATAAGTCAAAGAGTAAAACCGGTACAAGAAAAGCAGCAGCCGTTTTATCAAAACGCAGAAAACTTGCAGTTGTACCCATAGGTGGACAAGTTAATGCAAAACGTTAGCTTCGTTAACCACTAGTCCGTTAACAAACTTCACACCTCCGTTAACCTTAATCCGTTATTTTCAGCTTTAATTAACGGAAGTTAATAAAGTCCGTTAATCCGTTAACATTTTGCGTGTAATTTACATTTCGTTCTATTCACTCGCTTCTAGAACACGTATTGACGCTGTTGAGCTGATTGTAAGGAAATATCTACTGCTAAGGTGGTCTTTTTGTGTTTTGGAAGTTACATTTTACAGTCTAATCTAATTTCAACATAAAAACAAGTTCAAATGCACGACGAAGCTGCAATCGAAAATCTTTGGAAATTGTGAATAGCGATAATGTATAGACCTATGAGGCTGCAGGTTATTATTTGCCTCAAAAAAAGAGCTCCTTTCTTCGCTTTTTTTCTATAAAACTTGTGCTAATACCAGGGTGTCGAACCGTTTCAAATAACGGTTCGGGTTCAGGTTTAGCTCCTGCTCAAAATTTTTTAGCGGTTCAGGTTTGGTTCGGGTTCACTTGAGCACCATTTTCGAGGTTCAGGTTTGGTTCAGATTCACTCAAGTAAACTATTACTGGTTCAGGTTCGGTTCGGGTTCATTGACTTAAAATCTAACTGTCGTTACTCGTTTCGTCCAGAAAAAAAAAAGGAGAAATTTGCTGATCCTGTTGACGATCACCACTGCTCTTATGGTGCGTGTACCAGCGCCAGCGGCATCCGGATGTGGAAAAACATATTCTTACTTTTGTTAGGGGTTCAGGTTCGGTTTGGGTTCACTTGAGCAGAATTTTGAGGGTTCAGGTTTGGTTCAGGTTCACTGAAGTAAAATTTTGCTGGTTCAGGTTCGGTTCGGGTTCACCAAAATGAAACGGTTCATTCGGGTTTACGGTTCGGGTTCAGGTTCGGTTCGACACCCTGGCTAATACGCAATTAACAAGCGTTACCAGTGCAAACTGGTTTGTACCGGTCCGATCGTCCGATGAATGAATGGTGCAAGATATTAACGATGAAAACCTTAACGGAAGTTAACAAAACTTAACGGAAGTTACTTTAGTCCGTTAACAGCTCTTAACGGAAGTTAATTTAGTCCGTTAACATGAAAAAACTTTTTAACGGTTTAACGAGTTAATGAAAAAGTTAGCTTCGTTATTAACGATTAACGGACTTGTGCCCACCAATGGTTTTACCATAGTCATTATATATATATATATAGTCTGGAAGGCGTGTGAAAAAGGTTGTGTCATTGTGTGCTCATGAGCGCTGGTTAGCGGGAAAGTTTAATTTGCGATCTGCAAAAATGAAGTTGGCAAATACCTACCAAAGCAGTCGTTTGTAAAATACTACAAGACCGACTAAGAAGAAACTTTTTTAGCCGAAAGTATCTTAAATTATTGGTTTAGTGAGTTGACTAAGCTGTGTGAGTTTTATATTGTAAAAAATGTCGTGAAACTGTAAGTTTTCATCTGAAGCAGGGTAGTTTTTCATCAATTTTGTCAAAGCCTGGTTGCAAAATAGGCCGGTACAAACTCCGATTTTTTGGTTTAATTATTCATGTGCTTAGCTTCATAATGGTCTGATGAAACTTCCGATGTCTATAGGTAATTTTAGGTCATATAAAGTTGTGACAGTACTTCTATGAAGGCCAGAATTAAGCGTTTTGAGCTTTTGAAGTAAGAATTTACCAATATAGTTCTAGACTAGGAACAAGTTTATTTATTAGTGTAAATCAAATGCAAAGATGACCAAAACTTTCTGCTGTAAGGCCACAACTAGAATTATCATGATAAAACGTTTTAAGTATACCATAGGCCAGTTAGAAATGAAAAGCTTATTTCCCTTGAGAGTTCAGTGTCTATCCTGTCTATAATAGCCTAGACAACTTCCCATGGCTGTCATGCTTCATGCAGCAATTTCATTTAAAAATTCATTCTTTAGATAGCCTATGCTGTAAATACATTATTTGTATGAAGCATTACTAATTAATTGTATTGGTCTAAGGCAAAATGGTAGCTTAAAAATTTTTATGTTATTTGACTTGTTTCAGAAGCCTAATTGGAAAACCTGCCTGTTATGATGTATTGCAGTTGTTGCTGCACAGTTTGTATTTGATGTGTTGATAATTAGAAAAAATTGTTAACTTTAATATGATGAAAAAATGAATAATTGTAAATCAAGAAGCTATTATTTGGCAAAAGACAATCTATGAGTGAACAGTCAGTCACAACTCAGTAAACGGTAAGTACCGGTAAGTGACTAGATTTATTGCGACACTTTCGGTATTCAATACTGCGGACAGTGTATGGTACATTTTGCAGAAAAAAATGTGCTAAGTGGCTGTGATTTTGAATTGCATTGAGTTTCATTTCTACTGAGCTCAGTGTAATTAGGATTCGCAGCTACTTTGAAAAGTCAACATGCAATCAAGAAGAATTGAGATGCAAGACAAGCCTATGTACAAAAACCATTTTAGTACAGTTCAAGTCAGTAGCGTAGCCAGGGGGGGCGGGCGGGGGCTACAGCCCCCCCTCCCCCCATTGGAATGTCGACCAAAATGCAGAATGGGAAACATACTACGTTTTTAGCACTTTTGAGACTGTTTTATGCACTGGAGTGGACTAAATAGTGATTTAAAACATCTTTTGAAACATATGCTCAGGGGGGGGGCTAATTTGTCAAAAATAAAACTAACAAATAAATAAAAATTTGAAAAACGGTAAGAAATAAGCAACCAAATTTGATCGCAAGTGTAAAAATGCTAAACATAGGTGTCATCCAGTAGCGTAGCCGAGGGGGGGCTATAGCCCCCCTCCATTGGCATGTCGACCAAAATGCAGAATGGGAAAAATACTACGTTTTTAGCACTTTTTAGACTGTTTTATGTACTGGAGTGGACTAAATAGTGATTTAAAACATCTTTTGAAACATATGCTCAGGGCGGGGCTAATTTGTCAAAAATGAAACTAACAAATAAATGAAACCTTTGAAAAACGGTAAAAAAAAAGCAACCAAATTTGATCGCAAGTGTAAAAATGCTAAACATAGGTGTCATCACCAAATAAACTATAAACTAAGGAATAGGGGGGGCTATTCAGTATTAGTTAATTGCCAATCGGTTCTTTCAAGTCTCTTTTCATTAGCCTCCACCCCCTTAATTATTTTTCTCTATAAACTGTATACGAAATAGATTACTCTGTGTGAGTTTTGTTGAAGTTTTCAATTTTATAATTTACCAGCATCTAAACAAGAGAACTTACATTTTATCATTAGCCACCTCCCAAATAGCCCATTTATGCCACCAGTTTAATCTTGTTTGGCTGCCAATTTCTAAGCCACGTTTTAAAAGCATTATTTTTAAATAAAATAGCCCTAAAATGAAGTTATTTTTGCAAAAACATGCAAAATTTTCGAGCGCTGGGGGCTCCGCCCCGACACCCCCGTGCCTCCAGCGGCTGGGGGCTCCGCCCCCAGACCCCCCAAACAGCCCCCCCATTGTGAATTTCTGGCTACGCGCCTGGTTCAAGTGCGGTTAGTAGTGTGCGACAAGGTAATGGGCAAGTTGGTGGCATGCAAAATATTGTTGTAACTTACTTTTGGCTTAAACAACAGTTATTTGCATGACTACAACAATAGTAGCCCATCTCAGGTCTGCTGGCCTGTATTGCAATAATTTAAGCAAGACAACAGTGAGAAAAGAAAGGTAGTGGTGGAATATTGTAACAAGGGGATAAAATTGTAAGTTTGATTTTCATCATTTCTCTGATAGAGCGCTTAAAACTTTGCCTCTAGATTGTGGGCATTGGCTTTTGATAGCAATTGCGATTAGGATCATGCGATATTAATTTCCGATAATAAAGTTGGTTACGATTACGTGATATCAATTTCTGTTTCGGTAGTGCGATGTCGATTTACGATAGAAAACATCAACTGTGATGTTGATTTTTGATAGCGAGCATCTAACGAACAAGCGTTTCTATCCTGACTGCTGACTCTTACATCGATGAAAGTTGAAAGCAGCTCTACATGCATCAGATATTGAGAGTTGGAAATTCCACAACTTCTCACGTACTGACTTGTAGAGCAACTTTGTATGGTAATTACAGCTGCAGCTAATTCTGACTTTCTGTATTTACATAGCCGAAACTGCTTTTTCTTGCTATACCATTATCCAACATGTTTGATGTCTTTCCACTAACACAAAATGAAGTTTCACCAGTAATATTTCATGCTAATATTAAATTGATAATGATAGCTTAGTATTTCTGAAAAACAATTAGGTATTTAATCAAAATTTTAACGTAAAGTTGTTTTTCTAGGTTTGACCAACTCGATCAAGATGAAATTGGTAAGGTCATTTGGAAGAAATTTGCATATCAAGAAAGATACAGTTTATTTTTCAACCAAAATCTGGTACTTAAGTCAACACAAAATATTGCTGCATTTTAAAAGTGTCCGAGCATAAGAGGCTTTTCAGGATTTTGGTCTTTACAAGCAACTTATTAAATATGAGACTAGATGAGTGAAATCTGCAATGATGCAAAAATAAAAAGTCAATTGACAATTTTATACTTGAGTGCTAAAAAATGTTTTGGTAACAGCAGATAAGGGTAGCTTAATTAACCTAACAAGTGTAATCAAATATGTTCTGAAGTTATCTGACTTGCACCAAAGTCAAAACAAAATACAGCAAAATTTAATGATGTCTGACAATTTGAGGCTTCCCAAGGTTTTGGTCTTTAGAAGCAACTTTTTAAACAATAGACTTTAGGCAATTGAAATCTGTACCAGTAATGATGTAGAAAGAAAAAGGCAAACAGATTTGATTGATTAAGCATAATATTTTTTTGGTAACAAGCTAATAAGGGTAGTCTAGCCTAGCTACCAGTAATTAATCTACTGTAGCAAGTGTAATCAAATGTGTTCTGGAGTGATGTGACCCTAATTCAAGATCAATCTGATCAGTTGACAAGTGATGCTTGACAAGCTGACAAGCAGAGGTGGAGTCGAGGACACAGAGCTCGAGGCCAAGGACACAAAAAAAATCCGAGGCCAAGGCCAAGGACAGCCTTTCCGAGGACAGACCCTCTCGAGGCCAAGGACAGGAATGCTCGAGGCCAAGGACCAAGGACACAGCCGCAAGTTTTCTCCAAAAAAAAAAAAAGGTCTTCAAAAAAGTTTTTCAGGCAATCTCCAACTCTTAGGCGTGGCCAGAATTTTTGATTGGGGGGCCCAAATTACAAATCACATGCAATGATGTCATCAAAAATTTTCAAATGAGGAACTTTTCGTGGGACAAAGATACGCAGGATGCAAGATCTGAAATCGCTGCCTATTGGCACTTAACCACGATTTTGCAAAGAGAGAGGGGTCAAACTAATAGTTGAAAAGTGCAAATATCTAACTTTGGAGACGTGTTGAGAAAGCTTTGTGTAACTCAGACGTATCACAGACGGGGGTCTGGGGGCGGGGCCCCCAGCCGCCGGAGGCTTTAGGGGTGTGGGGGCGAAGCCCCCAGCCGCTGGGCGAGCTTTTGTAATTTTTTGGAAAAAAAGCTTGTCGCAGTTCCTGCTTCAGCCAGTGGCGTTGTGGAAGCTAGCAGCAAAAATAACCACAAATGAAAAATAATTGAAACCGATAGCTTTATAAACCAACAGATATTCGCTCACTCGAGGTTGTACAACCGAGCCGGTTAACCGCAATTGGAGCGCGTTCCATAACCCCTCAAGCTCACAACCTAAGTAACAGTCACTATCCAATCAACAACTCACGCCTGCTTTGAGGTTGTACGACTGAGCCGGTTAACCGCAAATGGAGCGCGTTCCACTAGCCCTCAAATGCACACTCTAAGCAACAACCGCTATCCAATCAGCAACTTACGCCTGCTCAAGGTTGTACAACCGAGCCGGTTTACCGCAATCGGAGCACGCTCCTTTTAACTCGCCACAACTGGTGACCCCGACGTGATTGGATGGTCGGCGCTAGTACAGCCGACCTTAGCAGGCTACTTCCAACCACTGCTTTCAGAAAAGGGGAAGTGTATCGCAGTTCCTGCTTCAGCCAGTGGCGTTGTGGAAGCTAGCAGCAAAAATAACCACAAATGAAACATATTTGGAACCGATAGCTTTATAAACCAACAGATATTCGCTCGCTCGAGGTTGTACAACCGAGCCGGTTAACCACAATCGGAGCGCGTTCCACAAGCCCTCAAGTGCACAACCTAAACAACAGCCTCTATCCAATCAACAACTCTCGCCTGCTTAGAGGTTGTACAACCGAGCCGGTTAACCGCAATCGGAGCGCGCTCCTTTTGACCCGCCACAAGCTATTTTAATGCCATTGAATCACATTTTGCACGTGTTCAGAGCCATTTGAAAGCACTAGATTTTTGAAATCTGAAAACCAATTGAAAAAAATAAATTGCTTAATGCTCCTTTTACTAGCAATTTAAGTTCAAAACACGTTTAACATCTTGCATTTTTGAGTTAAATTTTAATTGTAAGTGATTTGGTCCACGTAGGGGGAAGTAAAGTGCTTTGTCTCTGGCTACACTTTATAGCAGTAAATAATAATTCACTCGAAAATTTTCGTGAGAGATTTTTTTCGTCATGAAAATAACCGGTTATAGGAGTGTATGCTCGGCCAGGAGGCCCAGGCCCCTCAATTAAAGTCAATGATTTGTTCAATCAGCATTTTCCATGGCTAATTTTTTTATAAGTATTTTGTGCTTAAAAACTGAATTGTTCGAGGTGAATTACTGAATTGTTACTGAAAAATGGTACAATAGATGGTTACGCCTATTAACCATGTTATTTATTGCCGGGCCAGATTTGCATCGATCTGGGCCCCTGGCACTTTGGGGATTTTTGCAAGATCTTTCTGACAAATATAGGGTAGACCAAACAAAAATCTTACGATTTTAGGGCAGGGCCCCCAGCTGGTACTGCACCATATTATGGTAAATCCGGCCCTGGTTAATGCATTACGCTCATAAAAAGGCTATGTGAGGGTATGAGATAGCAACTTCAAGGACAAAAATCTCCATTTCTTCCGGGTTATACGTTTGAATTGGCTGGCAAAAATTTAATTGAAAGGGGGCCCGGGGCCCCTGGTCTTCCGTATTGTTGTTAGTTACTGTTGCAAGCAAAAAAATGCAAAGAAGAAACTGAAACTGAAGAAACAGTAGGCTTTTTGGCACATTTTTGTCATTGATGAAATCTCAATTGGGGGTGTAGGTTCCCTCGTCCCCCCCTATTTGGCTACGCCTATGCTCCAATTGAGGAAAACAAAATAGGTATTCGCAAATTTTCCGCGAGGTTTTTAGCGTTTTCCAAGAAAATTTCAACGATTCAAAAAGTAGTGCCGTCCTCGGGCCGAGGACAGGCCAATTTTCGAGGACTTGAGGCTTCGAGGGCAAGGCCAAGGACTTAAGGCTTCGAGGCCAAGGCCAAGGACTTCAAAATGTGTCCTCGCGGACTCCATCTCTGCTGACAAGTAATAAAATACAGAATAGATATTAAAAAATTGTTAAAACAGTCTTGGCTATTATTTTTTAAAGGAAATGTTATGGCTATTAATTTAGCAAAACTAGGCATTATTACATAAGTACTTTGGCCCACTGCTGAGTGTGACAACTCATTGAAGTAAGCTAACTTGAAATATACTTCCATGCCAGTATCACAAACAGAAGTAAACCATTGTTTCCAAATAATCACTGACATGTAGCTAGCAATAATTCAAAAATTATAATAATTGAAGGTCAAAGACAGTGACATCACTTGTGATTTGAGCTAAAAACAGAGGAAGGACAATTTTCACTTGAAATACAGAAGCTTGTTAATGCTTTCCGCAAAATTGGCTTCTGCCAAATATTCGTTACATTTTTCAGTTGGTGCGGCATGCACTTTCGGGCCTCTGACTGTAGCGGAGCAACATTTGAGCTGCCAGAAGGGCATAGCTCCTCCACCAGTTACATTACCAGTGGTTGATGGTTAAAGATCTCTGTTTTGATCATACTGGTAGGCCCAGGATTATTTCGATTTGCACAAGCAAAGGCTTTTAATGAACTGCTGTTTCAATTGGGTTTCAACAAACACCTTCAAGTAATGGTTCTAAAACGGTCTTGACCTAGACTAAAAAAATTCAAATAAATTTAGTTTACATTTTCAAAGTTCAGAAGTTCGATAGCTTTAAAAAATTTTAATCAGTTACTGGTAAGCTACCGGTATGTCATAATTTATAGTGTTTCGGTACCACAAGTTATCGGTATTACTACACAAAATTCTGTAAGCCTAATGCGCTTCATAACGCACACCAGGCAAAGTTTAGAGAAAATTTATGACACAAGTTTCATATTCGACCGAAATTCGCTCCTTTATTAACTTTATTTTTATACCTAAAGTGCTTTAGCTAGATTAGTTTGAAGGTCAATCAGAAAACAAAATCAGCATAGACAAATGCTGATTTCTTATCAACTAGTAATCTCCTGAGGCTTTAATTTGATTTATTTCAATCAAATTACGTTTTAATAAACATAGGCAATCAATTAAATTCACATTCATTTTTTATCCCTAACGCCAGGTTTAGCTGATACTTAGCAGCAACCCATGAAAAATTAAATTTTTCGGCTAACAGTCGCTAGAGTGCGAGCAGTGACACAACCCCGCACGCTAAACGCATTGACTTTCCAGACTATTATTATATATATAACGACTATGGTTGTACCGCTAGTATAAGAATAAAAAATACAAAATTTATTGGTAATAACATTTGTCTGAACCAGTGGTAGCGAAATGTTTTATATCTCAGGCGCCCTCTACCCCTAGTCCATATTATTGTGAATCAAAATACCCTTACAATACATTAACTCTGAAAAAATATCTTTTTTCGATATATTCAAGCCCCAAGGGCAATTAAGGTATGGCTTGGTTTTGGTTACAGGAAGGGATTTTTTTTATTTTTTATTCAGTTAAAAACTTAAAATTATTGTGGGTTTTTACGCTCGGATTGGAAATATGGCCGAGACTTGCCCATTTTCCGAGACTTCGAGGAAGCGAGACCGAGGCTTTAGACGTTCGAGACCGAGATTTTGAAAAATAATGTCTCGAGACCGAAACATGTCTCGAGACATTACAGCTCTGCTCCAATATAAACCCTCGAGGAGAGGATTTGCTAGCGTATTGTGTTAGTGCAGACCTGAATTTCTGTAATGCAGGTAGTAAACCAACATTCAGAAATAAAACGCGTGAAGAAGTTGTGGACTTAACCCTAGTGAACCGGAGTGCGTGGGACGAGTAGTTGGCTGACATGTTAGCAACGTGCTATTGCTATCATTCTCGGATCAAATGTACATTATATTATCATATTCGGATCACATGGTTAAAAGCAGAATCCAAAACCAGCCTAAAATGATTCGAAATGTTCGTCGCATGTGTTGGAACAAGTATGTAGACGAACTCGAACAAAAATTCAATGAACGATTTTTCCCACCGCTACCAGTTGGCCTACCCTTCTCAAAAAAAAAACGTTGATGCGCCGGCAAACAAGATTCATTCAGTAATAACCAAATCATATGAAGCTGCTTGCCCTATGCGAAAGTCGCTTCGTAAGAAAGATAGCATTTGGTAGAATTCTGAGCTAGCAAGCCTTGGAAAAAAGGCTCGCCGAGCTTGGAGAAAAGCCAAACACCAACGGTTGGGCTGGTTAAGATTATTCGAATCTTCTCGATATCTTATCACCTGGTAGCCAGCAGACAGAAAATCATGCAATCAGGTACGACTTCGTGAACAATCCATTCATGAGACCTGAAGATACTGAAATGATTGCAAACATATGTTCATTCGAGCGTATGGAAGGGCCTGACGGGCTCTATCCTGTGCTGTTAGAGAAAGGTTGGAATCAACTGAAAAGATATTACCATGTCATTTTTCATACATACCTGAGACACAGCTATGTGCCATCGGCATGGAAAGAAGCAGGGCCGCCGAGAAGGGGGCAGGGGGGACAATGACCCCAGGGCCCATGAACTTTAGGGCAGGGTGTCGAACCGAACCTGAACCCGAACCGTAAACCCGAATGAACCGTTTCATTTTGGTGAACCCGAACCGAACCTGAACCAGCAAAGTTTTACTTCAGTGAACCTGAACCAAACCTGAACCCTCAAAATTCTGCTCAAGTGAACCCAAACCGAACCTGAACCCCTAACAAAAGTAAGAATATATTTTTCCATATCCGGATGCAGCTGGGGCTGGTACACGCACAATAAGAGCAGTGGTGATCATCAACAGGATCAGCAATTTGTCCTTTTTTTTTTCTGGACGAAACGAGTAACGACAGTTAGATTTTAAGTCAATGAACCCGAACCGAACCTGAACCAGTAATAGTTTACTTGAGTGAACCTGAACCAAACCTGAACCTTAAAAATGGTGCTCAAGTGAACCCGAACGAAACCTGAACCGCTATAATATTTTGAGCAGGAGCTAAACCTGAACCCAAACCATTATTTGATACGGTTCAACACCCTGCTTTAGGGGGCCCATGGGCTTCATGGGGGGGCTTTTTTTGGAGATCATCTAAATTCGACCGAAAAAACCGTTAGAATTTCGGTGAAGAACTTTTTTGTTTGGAGATCACATAATATTTCGGACCAAACTGCGACAGTTTCTCCGTCTGTTTTGGACTTCACAAAACCGGAAATCCGTCACATTTGAGCTGGCCCCAGGCCCACGTTTCGCTCTCGGCGCCCCGGGAAAGAAGGCACAGCTAGGTATATTTCTCCCCAAACCCGAAAAGAAAAGCTATTTTGAAGCTAAATCTTTCCGTATGATCACTTTAACTTCTTTCCAACTGAAACGGTTGGAAAGACTAATTCTGTATCATATTAATGAAGACAACAACGTGCAGGCAAAGGTTTCTGCATCGCAGTACGGATTTCGCGCTGGTGTTTCTACGGAAGCTGCTTTGCATGAACTTGTGCTCCGTGTAGAGCATTGACTTGTTAGAAAAAAGCCGACTCTGCTGCAAATGCCAGCTGACCGAATGTAGAAAACTAAGGTATTTAAGAGAAGTTTCGAATGTCAAATTATGGATAAAAAGAATACTGTTAGAACTGAAAGCGTTCTGAATCAGAACACTGTCAAGGTTTACACTGATGGCTCGAAACTAGATGGAAGAGTAGGTGCGGGTTTTATGCAGAATACCCAAACAACTTCTCAAAGCAAGCATTTTTTCACCTTGGAATCAGGGGTGCCGAAACCCGGGGGGGATATATCCCCCCAATAATTTGACTGTATCCCCCCTAATAGTTTGAGTATGGTCTACATTTGCGTCCCCCAAATAATTTGTCTCTGGTGTGCATCTGAGCATAGGTGTCCACTTGAAATCGGGGAAAAAGTGCTCCATTTTTGGTGAAGACCTTTTTTTTGTTTTTTGGTCTTCACCTGAATTTGGGAAAAAAAGTGTTCCAATTTTGGTGAAGACCTTTTTTTTGGTCTTTACTTAATTTGCTCACCTGAACAAAATCGTAGTCGAGGTTCATCCCCCCCAGTTTTGAAAATAGGGCAAAATTGGGATAAAATTGCAAATTATCTCCCCCAATGCTCAACAAAGATCGGCACCCCTGCTTGGAATACACAGCACTATGTTTCAGGCAGAAGTCTTAGCTATTCCAGAAACGGCAAAGAACCTGCAAAAACTGCACAATCAACAGAGGTGGAGTCCTCGAGGACACATTTTGAAGTCCTTGGCCTCGAAGGTTAAGTCCTTGGCCTTGGCCTCAAGTCCTCGAAAATTGGCTTGTCCTCGGCTCGAGGAAAGCACTTTTTTTTGAATTGTTAAAGTTTTCTAAATCGCCTGAAAAAAAATTTTAGAAGGCGTTTTTTACTGGAGAACGCCTGAATTTTTTTTTTTGGAGAGCACTTGCACTTGTGTCCTTGATCCTTGGCCTTGGCCTCGAGCATTACTGTATTTGGCCTCGGGAGGGTCTGTCCTCGGAAGGGCTGTCCTTGGCCTTGGCCTCGGATTTTTTTGTGTCCTTGGCCTTGGCCTCGAGCCTTGTGTCCTCGACTCCACCTCTGACAATCAAAGTATTGTGCTGGTGAATAGTCAGGCAGATAACAAATCACTCATAAAGTGCACTGCAACATCAATTACAGCGTCAACTGCATTAGAAACCTAAATCAGTTGGGTAAACAAATCCACGTCGGTATTTCCTGGATTACTGGTCATGGAAGGGTAGTAGGGTACATAGTAACAAAGTGGCAGACTATCTTGCCAAATCAGGATCTAAATCAAAATTGCATGGTCCTGAACCTTTAATTACAGTCCCGTATGCCAGTTGTGTTAGCACGGTTAAGGACTGGTCCACAGATAGATGGAAATCGATGTGGAATAATCGGAAAGATTGCTTGAAGGAGAATGATGGAGTCTGTTAGTTGAATGTCCTCACGACACTTACTATACGTCTCTTTAACCTTAAGAGACCTCAATTAAATAGAGTACTGCAAGTTTTAACTGGGCATTGCAATCTACAGCGGCGCAAGAAAACTACAGGTCGTGCTGAGTCTTCTCTGTGTCCAAAATGTAGCTAGAGGATGAAACACCAAATCATCATGTTGGCAATTGCAAGCTCTACCAAGATATTTGTGTTAAATATTTTGGAATCACCAAAACCACAGTTCACGATGTGGTAGCGAAATGTAACATCAACAAACTGGCCACGTAATTAAAAGAAGCTGGAAGGCTTTCAGCGTTCGATCAGTAACCAAACAAAACTACAGTAACGTAGCAGCTACAGTTGCAATGGGCTCAAATGAGGCCTACGCAATGTGTAGGTAAACTTTACCTAACGGTAGCAGATTCGCTCGCACCGCTGCCCATTAATAATAATAGTAATACAAAATTTTAACGGTTCAAAAAATAGTGCTGTCCTCGAGCCGAGGACAGGGTAATTTTTGAGGACTTGAGGCTTCGAGGCCAAGGCCAAGGACTTGACCTTCGAGGCCAAAGTTAAGGACTTCAAAATGTGTCCTCGAGGCCAAGGACGTCCTTTAGGACTCCACCTCTGTGGATTATTATTTACTGCTAAAATATTGCAAGAGGCAGTGCACCTCACTTCCCCCTACCTAGGCCAAATCACTTACAAAATTGAGCAACAAAATGCAAGATTTTAAACGTGTTTTGGACTGAAATTGGAAGTAAAAGGAGGATTGAACAATTTTTCAAATGGCTCTGAACACGAGCGAAATGTGATTTAATGGCATTAAAATAGCTTTTTTTCCCAAAAAATTACAAAAAGTTGCCCAGCGGCTGGGGGCTACGCCCACAAAGCCCCGTTTGTGATCCGTTTGAGCTACACTACCTTTCTCAACACGTCTTCCAGGTTAGATCAGGCCCGGCGCCACCGGGGGGCATTCCGGGGCCGTACCCCCAAACAAGAATTGTGCCCCAAGAGAGGATTGTGCCCCGAAGAAATTAACAGGCGCGGTGCTACTGGAGAGCAATTTGAGGCCTGAGACTCCTAAAATGTTGGTTATCACCCCAGTATTCCTGAGCAAGAACAGTTTTTTCGTAGGTTTTGCAATAAACACCGTTTGTTTTTGTGGCTTCACCCCAGACTTCATGTACATTAGAGTATAATTTGGGAGGAAGACGTTTTTTTTTGGTCTTCACCTCAGAATTTGTGGAAATTCGCACGTATTTTGAGTTGAAGGGCAGAATTTGTGGAAATTTGCGGATTTTTTGAGTTGAAGTCCTTTTTTTTTGGTCTTCACCATGAAATCCTCCACTGTGCTACAACTGTCGTGCGGGAATTTTTTTTTTTTTCTGTGTAGTAAAAAGAATTTTAAGAGTATGACAACTCTTGATGCAATGCTCAGGGTAGCGCTATTTTGGTCAATACTAAACTTCGTCTGCTGAGCTAGCATGAATCGAAATGAGTAGGGTAGAGTGGGGTAAACAGCCTACCTTAAGGAAAATGTGCTGTAAGTGACAGCATTAATGCAGGAAAAAAAAATTTTTTTTTTGCTGTATGTGTCCACCGACTAAAGCTCTATCAACATACACATTTATGATTTTGACAAGTTTGCACTTAAGCTAAAAATCAATTTTTAATTAAAAAAAAAAATGGGCGTTTTACTCCGTATTTGGGGCAAAACGCCTAGAGGGAGGCGTTTTACCCCATGCTTTAAAGTGGAGAGATGTCTGCATGTTGACTTTTGAAATGAACCCAATAACAGTTTTAAACATGTCATAAACCATTTTTGGGGAGTTGGTAGGATAAATCAAGGCAAATATGCTAGAAAATACACTAACAATTACATGACCAGCTACAATCTGGTTAGACAAAGAGGAGGGACAATCTCCCTGAAAACAACTATTATTTTTAATCTAAATTGAAAACGGTTCATCTTTTTAAACGTTGCTCATGCAGTAATGTTCATGTATTATACGCCAATACCTAACTTACAATGTGTTTGTGCTACCTAACCCTTTCCGAGGGATGACGAGCCAAAAACTCCGTGGAGACCCATTTGTCGGGCCACATCCCATAAAAAGGGAAACGATAAAGAGGGAAAAGTCAAAAAATAACTTACCATAGAAGTTAAAAAGCAGTACACTTTAGAAAGAGATAAGATCCTGTAAATGGAGGGGAGTCCACCTGCGCTGCTAGAGGATTTTTTGTTATAAATGATAAAAGTAACAAGATCAAATGAGGCTCTGACCAGTGGCGGATTTAGGGGGGGGGATGCATCCCCCCCACCAGCCTAAAAGTAACGATTTTGGCCGAAAAATCATCCCCTATTTCGAATAATTCGGCTCCATTTCGGGATGCATCCCCCCCACCAGCCTAAACGTAACGAATCCGGCCGAAAAATCGCAGTCAATTTTGGTGAAGACCTTTTTTTTTTTTTTTTGGAGACCACCTGATTTTGGGCAAAAAAATCGTTTGAATTTCTGATTTCGGCCGAAAAATCGCTCTCAATTTTGGTGAAGACCTTTTTTTTTTGGAGACCACCTGATTTTGGGCGAAAAAATTGTTTAAATTTCCGATTTCGGCCGAAAAATCGCTCTCAATTTTGGTGAAGACCTTTTTTTTTTTTTTTGGAGACCACCTGATTTCTGATTTTGGGCGAAAATATCGTTTGAATTTCCGATTTCGGCCGAAAAATCACTCTCAATTTTGATGAAGACATCCGAATGTTTGAGGTTTTGTGCTTAAAATCCCCCCCCACCAAAATTTTCGGGATCCGCCACTGGCTCTGACCATAGCAGCGAAGATGGAAAAGTTTACAGTTTGTATAGTGAAAAACAGGAGTGATTGCTCCAAAGGGACTGGAGAAACTTGACGACTCAGATGTGAGTGTGAAATATTGCATCTCCAGGTGTGCTACCTTGAGTCTGGTAGTGACTACGGCGGGGAAGAATGAGTAAAGGACCACTACGGAAGGCACATGGAAGAAAACTCCCGCTTTGGCTAGTATTCTGGCCAAAGACCACCAAAAACTGACAGAAGCATAGTCGCAGAGTAGAGGCAGTGGTCCATAATAGCATTCCAGAGAGGCTTTTCTAGGAAGTATTAAGGTCAAAGCAAAGCAAAAAACAAATTTAAGGTCCGTGAGAAAGAGGACTGACTGAAAGTGGCAGGTTTTCGTGTGCTAGCTGTTAGATCACTCGCTAAGTCCATATTTCACAGCAAGAAAACATTTTCTCCTCGAGACTCAACTTTTCCTCTAAAAGTATACCACTACTTCAACACCAGGCTTCATCCAGGTATGAATGTGCTTTGCTCTCCCCTTAAAATCATCCACTCCCAGAAGTCTTTCCTCAAAATCAGTTATCCGCCGATCGAACGCGAAACTTTCGATCTAGTTAATTTTCTCTTCAAGAATGTTCATATTGCATATCAGAAAATAATATCATATTCTTTGGTGAGCTCCTAATTTGGGCCCCCAAAACTCTATTCTGATCGCAACAATTTAACTTCAGAATGCCCCTTGGCCTCCTCTGTTTCTAGTAATATTGCTTCCAGTTTTTTATATCTTTGGATCTTCTATGGCTCGGTTGCTCTACCTTCCCACTCAGTCGCCCAAGTATGAGCCGACGGATCAGCCTCTTATCCTTTTGGATCTAGTGGTGCTGGTGTGTATTCTTCTTGCTTCCGATGAAGCATCACTGATTCCCTTTCCTTTTCTGCAGGCCCCATTGATGTGCAGTGTCGGTCGGAAAGAAACTTTTCGAAAGACATTATCACTCAAAAAAAAAAAAAACTTTTTTATTCCAAGCTCAAAAAGAAACTTTGCTGATGCTTTATTAATATAAAATAGTGCATACTTTTACATAATCTACAATGCCGGTAGTGGAGAGCTTCACTTTGTTACCTTTCCTCTTTTTTGGCCTCATTTGGCATTATAACTTTGCGTATTTGTGGTAATACCAGGGCCATTACCAGCGCTAGAGCGGAGAAAACTAATACTTTTACGTTAAAAATTGGGGATCTTGGCTCCCACTAGAGGCGCTCCCCGGTAATGATGCCCCTTATTTAATATAAAATGCGCTTTGGCGTCGAATTTCAAGTTTCTCATTATCATTGCAATAAATTTTAAAGCATTTAGAATTGATTTTTTTTAAGTAAGGACGAAATATATCAATGGGGTAAAACGCCTACTAGAGGCGTTTTACCCCACGTATGTGGAGGCGTTTTACCCCACCGGTAGCCATTTTTGGTTATGTTGAATTTATTTTAAGGTTGAGGCAATTGATCAAAAATAATAACCGAATCTTTTATCAATCATAGTTTTCCCTCTCACTGAAAAGAAACAAATTAATTGGAAGCCTTGAAGGCGATCAAATAGCTCATCAATTAACCCGTTATGCTTACATAAAAAGAGTTAAAAAGTTATTTTTAATCGTAAAATTAATCAGCTTCTTTTTCCTTCACTCTAAATATGGTCTAAAAGTAAAGCATAGTTAGATAGACGTAGTAATAGTGTGGTAATATGACGCCGTTACGCTCAGTATGTGAGCTAATAATGGCCAAAGGCTTCTTACCCCACTGGGCTTTTTACCCCACCCTACTATAAAAAACAAAAATTTTCTCCCTATTTATCGAACTTCAGGTTGCTGAAAACAGGCCAAGCTGAAAAAATAGAAGTCCGAAACAAAAAAGCAAAAATCAGTAAAGCTAATCATAAGCTCCGAAGTCAAAATTATCGTTTCGCCAGCGATCAAAATACAAATGAAGCGTTGAAATCGGCTGCGAGATTTAATGAGCTGAAAAAAGATTATGCAAATTAGCCGTTAAAATCGGCCATGAGTTTTAAGCTAATAAATTTTTTTGGAAGCATAGTTGTGCATAAAAAATGGAAGACTTTGCAAGGTACTAAAGCCAAACAAAAATCAAAGCCAATAAAGCAGAAAGGAGAAGAGCAGGGATTCAGGCCAACAGGCAATTCTCAACAACAAACTCCGAAAATTAAGACAAATAGTGCATAGGTCTAAAAATTCACCAAAAATAATTAGATGGGATCACCCACATGATTGTGGACCGCAAACATCAATGCTATTCTGAGTTTAGCATGGAGGGCTATTATACTCGCAAAATTCTTTTTACAACAGAGAAAATATGTATATTCTCAATCGCTATATTTTTTTCCCGCACGAGTGTTTTGCTTGGTGGTAGTTTGGTCAAAAAATTGACTGAGCTCTATGACTTAACAAAATAGTTATGCTTTGGACTTTGCTGGTACCGTTATCAATCAACTTTTCCTAGCCTATGCAAATCTTTCAATTACTGTAATGGCTTAATAGTGATCCTCGGTTCGCAGTGAATTTTAGTGGAGATTCTAGCCTTTTATTTAGTTGTTCTCCGATTTTAACACTTGCGACTGAGCAGATTACTGCCTACCAGGTCTTTTCGACGGAATAGATGTTTGCGATTCCCTGTTTTGTGGCTGATCTCATTTATTTTTGATGAATTTTGGGACATATCCACTAATTACTTTCAGAATAATAATATCTATATTAACAAAAAATAGGAATTCTATGATGTAACAATAAATAAAATAATGATAATCATAGTTCAAAAACATGACAATACAAAAATATCTTACTAATAAAAAGTAAATTCGAAAGAAAAGGACGACAAAGTTGTAGTATTAGGAAATTATCATCTATTCATCTGCAATATATTTAATCTTTTTCTTAATAAAGTTTTTTTTGGAAAGTTTTATCGCGGAAATATTTGTCATTTTGGCCCTGCTGGCCTAACTAATGAGCTTTAAAATTAGACGAAACAGCTGTCTTAGGCATGCAAATGATAATTTTTTTTCGTCTGCTTTAAAGTGACTCTGAACCCAAGCAAAAAAAAATTTAGTTTTTAAGTTTTTGGCTGTTAATGCAATGTCATAGCAGCATACATTCACGAACTAGTTTATTTTTTGGTACTGGGTTTGGTTATTGCTTGAAATTATCGATTTAGTGTTTAGGTATAAATCAAAATCACTCCGTTATTTTTCCGCAAAACAAAACCAAGCAGGTAATGCTTTGAGGTAAAATTGATCTATAATGTAACAATAGATAATTGTGGCCATTGTGATTTTTGTAAGTTGTGGCATAACAGGAAAATATGTTGCCGGTTAGGTCAATATTGGATGCAAGCAGCACTGAACTGTAAACTATTGCATGGAAAAACGCTTTCGTAGTCGTGACCGGACGCATTCGGAATTTGGAGCAATTTGGTAAAAAGCTTGCTCCAAATTCACGTGAAAACCAAAAACGGTCTTCACCGCAATTTGATGGAATATTCGGCCGGAAATTGACATTTTATCAGCAATTTTTTCGTCTATACGTCCATGACGCTTTCTTTTAGTAAGGAACGCTGAATTTCCATAAGGGAACGCTAAATCTCCATGGGGGGACGCATCCCCCCTACAATTTACGTACTGGATAAGCGGTAGGCTACCGGTACGTAAAACGTCCAGAAATTGTAGCTAGCCTGCAGTTAACACTAGCATCAGACTTATATAGTGGAACTGGATTTCACAATAAGCGGCTATTGCTTGCTTGGGCCCTGCATTGGCACGTAGTTTCATTGGTTTAATGGAATAGCTATGTTTTCCAACTAGAGCGTACTGCTTCTCTTATAAATTATACAATTAAAAAGTAAAAAAAAATTTATTGCAAAGATACAGGCAGTAAGATAAACGCAAGAAAAACTACAGGCGTAAAATTCGCCAACTAAAAATTCCAAACAGATTCTTGAGCAATGTTGGGACTGTGGCGGCCGTTCAGGTGATGGACTGGGGTTTTGATGAAGCGCGACGATGGCAGCTTGGGAGGTTGCCGGAACTGTAAAAAAATAATTTAATTAAAACGAATATCATACGTAATAACTATAGAATAGCTTAAAAGTAAAATTTCTGCAAATTAATGTAAACATTTCTGTAGTCATCTTTCTACAGGGACTCTGTAAGCCATAACAATGGTGCATATGAAAGTTTCTCTGATAATACTTGTTTTATTGACAAAATACAGCTGAGGATAAAGAAAAAGCAAAACAGAGCCGTTTGTATTTGCTTTCAATAAAAAAACTGTTCAGAACTGCTTTGGTGTTCAGTGCTCTCGAAAGTTTTCAAAATACTACATATCTTAAAATTCACTGTTTCGTTAGATTGGATTTAAACTGAATGTTTATCAAACTTATAGTCTTAACAACTGCCATAATATTTCTCAGCTGCCGGAGAAAAATCGATTGGTTGCTATTTTACATATACCACATAACCGCAGTTTCTCCCAACTCGACAACGCAAAAATACTGCGTCTGCAATCGTGACAAAGAGCCTGGTTTATGATGCGACACATCCTGGGGTGACCGACCTGATGTGAGACAACTCATCAAGGGGCTCTGATGCAAAGTGAAATTTTGGGGGGACAGCTGCCCCTCTTGGCTACGTCACTGACGTGCGCATCTACAATTAAACTAGGTAAAATTCGTGTCTTTTCGAATAAGGGACATTTTCTAAAAAAAGACAATTGCATTTTCGCATTAATGCGTTAAACCGAGGTTTGACTGTATCTTGAGTCAAAGTTTGCAATTTTGGACGAATTTCAAGCGAAATTAAGATCAGGCGGCACAGTTAACAACCATAATATGCTGACACTCCATTATTGAAAAAATACGAAACTACTGTAGACTGAGCAGCATTGCGCAGATGCGGTTCTGTCGCAAAACGACCGGTGGTGATTGAGTCCGATACCCGAAAGGTCGTCTTTGCAATGAAGTAGAAAGCTACATAACACAGTTAAATTGACACAAGCTGCGAAAATATAATTAACCGATTCAAAAAGCTTTGCTTATTGAACTTCTAGCTGTAGCAGCGTTTATTTAAAAAGACACTGTCTATAGTAGGGTTGCCTAATGTGCGGCCCATTATTATTTCGTGAAAAGTAGCAAATTTGCGTTTCGTTGGCCACTGCATAAGCTACGCTTTAACTTTTTTGGTTTTTGGTGTTTATATTTTTATCTCCGCGTAGTTTGCATTTCAATACGCGTGTCACAGCAGATCTATACTTCACAGTTTGTTAAAGGTGAGTTCAGTAGTACAACTATTGGAAAATAAGCGTTGCTTGGGAGGGGGGGGGTGAAGCCTCCATCTTAGCCAAGTAATTTAAAAAGTTTCAACCAAATAACGTAAAAAAAAAGTTAAAATTTTTTAAAGGTTAACTCCGCGGTTTAGCAATAATTTAATATGGTAGGGCAATTCAAAACTTACATGAGCATTACGCAGTATTCGGAATAAAAACTTTCCAAGCATTTTATGAGAGTTTTGCGGCCCACTAAAGCTCAGAAAAAAGGTCATGCAGTCAGCTTTTCAATAAGTTTGAGCACCCCGGGTCTAAAACATAAATTTTAATCTACAAGCTTTAAGCAACTGATTCCCAAACCTCGTCTATATATTCAGTAGAACAAATAAAATAGTAAAAAATACCAATGCTTTCTGTGTCGAACATTCAGTCTAATAAACTAAATTATGAAGCACAGTTACTAATGCTTGTATTTATCACAGTGAAACCGAACCGACTTGCCACAATTTTGGTAGGCCTAATTTTGGTACATAATTTTGGTAGGTCTAATTTTGGATTTGCCACAATTTTGGTACATACCAAACTGGGGTTATGGCATGTAATTTTCTCACACTAGGATGGCCTAGCACAAAACGTAAAGAACCATGAAACGAAATCTCATTGATCTATATGGTTTTACTGCGAAAGTGGATTGTGTAGTTAAACTTTCCTTGCTTTCTAACTGATTGCGAGCAAGACATGTTTCATTCCAAACTCGGGTTATGGCATGTTTTTATTCTCAGACTAATAAAACCAAGCACGAAACGTAAACACCCGTGATATGAAATGAATTGCTTTTCTTTTCTACAGATGAGTTTCTAATGCGAAACCACACGTCCTTCATGATGCCTTTAACATTTAACAACCTTTTCAAGTTGTTTCTAACATAGTTATAAGTATCGTTGTCACATAAAAACAAATTCGAGCTTGCTTGCATCCAAATCTATACTTTCATGAAAGGTATAATCTGGATCTCCCACTGAGTCATCTTGATATGAGGTGCTGGCGATATCAAATTTCTGTTTTTTCGGGGAGTAGGCAAGGAAATTGCTCCCAGCATTTCGCTTTGATGGCTTTTTGAAATTTATTGATTCTGTTTCAAAACCAATAAATAGTAGGGTGGAGAGAAAAACCAAAATTTTTGAATTTAAAAAGTGGTCTTGATATATGGCCCTAAATACCATATGAAATACTTTTATCACAATTTTGAGTTCTTGCATCCTCTATTGGCCGTGCAATTTTATCGAACGTGCTTAAATAAATCACTTTTACCATATCTCACTACCCACATATGCTAGAAAGCTAGTTTTTAGCTTCAAAGTTGCAGAAACAGCACATTTATATCTCCATGAAAAAGAACTTTGCCATAAAAACGTACAGGAAAAAAACTACAGCCGAATTATTGATTACAGATTTACTGCCAGTGCTCAACTTTAATTGCATTGCAGTTCGCATTGGCATTGAAAATACGTCAGATGATGTTTAAATTTATGTATATTTGCACATTTAGTGTGCCATGCTGCCTTATCAGCTTAAAATAGTTTTTTTTATGGCAATTAGCCTTACTCAACTGGGTAATGTGCAGCACAGTATAGCACTAATGTTCAAAGTTATTGCATCATCCAGGATTGGTTGGCTCTTGCATTATCACATTTTTTATGCTTAACTTGAGGAATTATATCTAGTTCATTCAAAAACAGGTAAGATTGTACAGTTTAATTCAAAAGCACTGAAAGATGCCAAAGTACAAAATTAGAATTAGGAAAGCAATTTGTATCATGATTAGAAAAGCTACTGTTCCAACAGAAAGAAAATTTAGCAATATATTTAACAAACATCTTGATAGGCCTACCATTGTTTATTGTATTGTAAATACAGTATATAGTGTGCTTGCTGGCATGGCATAAATTTAGTTATTTGTGAAGCCGCATGCTACCAAAAAAAAGATTCAAGTCTAATGTTACTTGTACAAAGTTGTATGGGGGAGAAAATTTTTAAATTTCTGATATTTCTGCCAAACATTTACCCTTTGTGTTCTGCTTTTGATGTTCAAAAAAAGGATGATCATTAAATGTCATTCTCTAGCCACACTGAATTTCACATTGCTTTCTTTGTTTATTATCATAGCCAAAAAATATCAAAAAGTTTATCAGTATTTTGCAAAAAATTAGTTTCAAGCTCTTTGTATCGATCAGATGTTTAAGATTTTTATGGTTTTGCTGTTACAGTAAACTTTGATGACTGTATAGTCGATTTCGATGTCCTAATTAATAAATTCTGAAATTCTTCGTGCAATACTCAGCTCATATATTGAATAAACATTGCACCAAATTTATTTGTTTTTTTACAACAATTTGAGCTTTATCCAAGTTCCTGAAGTGATTAAAGTTGAGCAAATGCTCAAATCACTTGTCTTTTGGTTGGCAGAAATCCTGGAGGGAAATTATTGGAACTTAAAATTTTGCCATCGAAAAACTTTTGCCATCGAAAAACTTTTTACAAGATTAGACTTGGATCTTTTATTAGTTAGCATGCTGCTTCAGGAATAACTGAACTTATGCCAGGTAGTACAGTATATACCGTATCTACAATACAATAAACAATGGTAGGCCTATCAAGATGTTTGTTAAATATATTGCTAAATTTTCTTTCTGTTAGAACAGTAGCTTTTCTAATCATGATACAAATTGCTTTCCTAATTCTAATTTTGTACTTTGGCATCTTTCAGTGCTTTTGAATTAAACTGTACAATCTTACCTGTTTTTGAATGAACTAGATATAATTCCTCAAGTTAAGCATAAAAAATGTGATAATGCAAGAGCCAACCAATCCTGGATGATGCAATAACTTTGAACATTAGTACTATACTGTGCTGCACATTACCCAATTGAGTAAGGCTAATTGCCATTAAAAAAACTATTTTAAGCTGATAAGGCAGCATGGCACACTAAAAGTGCAAATATACATAAATTTAAACATCATCTGACGTATTTTCAATGCCAATGCGAACTGCAATGCAATTGAAGTTGAGCACTGAAAACTTATCAATAATCAGTAAATCTGTAATCAATCATTCGGCTGTAGTTTTTTTTCCTGTACGTTTTTATGGCAAAGTTCTTTTTCATGAAGATATAAATGTGCTGTTTCTGCAACTTTGAAGCTAAAAACTAGCTTTCTAGCATATGCGGATAGTGAGATATGGTAAAAGTGATTTATTTAACCATAGCTTTAAATAAAACCGGATTCATCTTTTTATTGATTGGGTAGCCTTGAAAAAGGCTGTTTTAAGGTTTAAACGCTTTCGTCTAGCTCTCTTCAGAAACCATCGCTAGAAAAAGATAGAATGACAATAAAACAATGCGGATTCATTTATAAAGGCAGAGAAAATCGCTGATTGGTTGAATAATCATCGCTGATTGGTTGATTTGTGTCGTTTCGTTTGCGTACAGAAGTGGCGCTGTTGCGAAGAAAACAAACTTTCATCAAGATAGATGCTGATTGGATCAAATCGTTGCGTTTCGTTTGCGTAAGAAAAATAGATGACTTTGTGATGAATCTAAAATAAAACCTAAAACAGAATTTGGTAAATTGTTAAGTTTCGTTTGCGTTCGAATTATCAATGAATTAATTGAAGGGAATAAACAAATTCCTTTTGCCTGCACAATTCTGGTTTTAGAATCCGAATGAGTGTTGCTTCCAGTGTAGATAGGTGAAATTGCGTTCTTGCTTTAGCCAGAATAGAAAACTGGTTGGTGTTGAAGTTGTTGGCACAGGTTTTGTTTTGCAGAAGATGTTGTCC